>SJYA01001593.1:1337409-1414077 GCA_006410615.1 Neotragus moschatus
TTTTTTTTTTTTTTTTCAGTATGTTCTCTTTCTTTTTTCTTCCAAAAACATTGTGTACTGGGGTATTGCCGATTATCAGTGTTGTGATGGTTTCGGGTGAACAGTGAGGGGGCTCAGCCATACATGTCTGTGTATCCGTTCTCCCCCAAGCCCCATCCCATCCAGCTTGGCACATAACATTGAGCAGAGTTCCATGTGCTATACAGTAGGTTTTTGTTGGTATCCATTTAAAATAAAGCAGTGTGTACATGACCTTCCCAAAGTCCTTTAACTATCCTTTCTCCCTGGCAACCATGAGTTTGTGATAACTATACTCTTCAAAAATATTATTACATTCTTTTTCCAGCCTGAAGTTGGACATAATCAAATTCATATATACACACACTTGCCTCTGCCTCTCTCTGGAAAACCCCTAAACTTCCTTATATTCTAACTGTGTTATCAAGGGTTTTCTCTGATTCATTAGTTCTTTTCCAGATGGTTTGCTCCCGGTAGGTTTCTAGCAAGGTCTTCGTTGTTGTCCAGTTGCTAAGTCCTGTCCGGCTTTGCGACCCCACAGACTGCTGCGTACCAGGCTTCCTCGTCCCCCACCATCTCTCAGAGTTTGCTCAAAAGCAAGTTCTACCCATGTCTGGAAAATCATTTTAGAAAACACTGCTGGTTCTTCTCTGTGCTATGGACTAGAACCCCGTGCTCCTGCAAGCAGTTGTATTCTTGTTCCTTTCACAAAATAACCTCTTAAGCTTCATTACTAAAAGTCTCTAACAGTCTCTGACAACAAAAGAGAGATTTCAGAACGGGGCGCCCAGCCACCCTCTCTAGTGCACTCGATCACTCACTGCCCTGGAGCATGCGCAGGGTTGTTGTGTCACTTAAACAAGGTTTTTCCAGGTGGCCGCTGGCATGGGGCCCATCTTCCCGGTGCCCCCTGCTGGACCTGAGAGTCAGGGGCATGCTTGAAAGGACCTCCTACCCTGAATGCTTCTGTGTGACCGAACCAGAGAGCAAGGAAGTGAAATCAGGAGATTTTAACTGAGTACCCTGAGGATGTGAAAGGATTTGTGGACACATATCTTGCTCCCAGGATGTAACAGTATTGCTGGAGTAGGGAATTGTGGAATTGTGTCTAGAATGGCTATAAGGCATAGGTCAGGTGCTGAGGAATGTGNGACCGAACCAGAGAGCAAGGAAGTGAAATCAGGAGATTTTAACTGAGTACCCTGAGGATGTGAAAGGATTTGTGGACACATATCTTGCTCCCAGGATGTAACAGTATTGCTGGAGTAGGGAATTGTGGAATTGTGTCTAGAATGGCTATAAGGCATAGGTCAGGTGCTGAGGAATGTGAAATGATCAGAGAACACCTCAAAGTCCAGTGAGATTCACATTAAAAGTCGTCGTCGTCGTCGTCATCTGAGCAGTCTGCCCATTTTACAGGTGAGGAAACTGAGGCCCAGAAAGGATCCATGTTTTCTTTTAACTAAAGTAGAATATTTTGCTTACTTGCTCTTCTTGATTCCCAGCATTTATCAATTACAAGACTCATGCATATGTAATTCAGTGCTTTTCACCCACTTCACGTTTTCTACGGAATATCTTTCATTTCACTTTTTATTTCTGTTCAGTTCAGCAAACTTATCAGGGGCCTCCTATGTGCTGGGTGTTCTCTGCAGCTGAAATATGCAATTACTCTGCTATTCTTACTTCCCAGAGTTTAATCACCAAAAAAACGAGGATCAATTATTATAATGTGGTCATATTTTAAGCCCTCCGGTGCCTGTGAACTCAAGAGGAGAGTCATTTTATTTCCTGTTTCAGAGGTGATAAATATCCTAGGATGTCATCATTATTCTTTTGGTGCCATTTATAAATCACATTTATAAATCTTGGAGCGAAAAGTACCAACTTAAGTTTATTTTTGATTCATAAAGGTCCTAAATCTTCCCACTTTCTGTCTCTCCCACCGTAGATGTCTCCAGAGCTGGTTATTCCCACTCATTTTCATTGGTTCTTCTTTCAAAGCCAATATTTCCAGAAGTCTGCATTAATTTCTCACAGCAGGCATTAGGTAATTGCGTATTTCAGGGGAAATAACTTACAGTTGATACCATCTATTGATGTCAAGTTGTTCCTGGTCTCTGGTTGCAAGGGAGTGTCTCAGCACTGGATGACTGTGTTGAACCCAGAAAGCTATATCTGGATTCATTTCTGCATGTAAGCACTCCTAAATGGAATATTCTTACCTATTAGAGGTGAAATGTGAACTGGGAGGAGCAAGGGGTTTTTTTTTGTTTTTTTTTTTTCCCTTTTGGAACTTTTATTCAAATTAAGAAATATATCTCAACCCAGCAGAAAAGAGACAAACATTTTCTCCTCTAACCAAAATTGCTGCAACAAAGTGAGCAGTAATTTGCATTTAAAAATGGGGAATTTTTCCAAACTTGAGGACAAAGACAAGGTTAGCTTTTGTGCTTTCATTGTATGAACTAGATAAGAAATGAAATAGTACCCCTTCCCAAGGACACAGCATCACTCTCCAAAATGATGCTATTAGAATAAAATATGGAGCCCCGTCTCCCTGAGAAGACTTGAGCAACAAGAGCTGTGCCGAAAAACCCAAAACAAGGCAAAACAAAGGCTGTCTCGCCACAGTGCAAGCGTCGGTTCTGCACTTTATCTTTCGCTGCTTCGTTCTCCCATGAGATTTGAACAATTTTCATAATGAAAAGGCCCATAACCACCCATCATAATACCACTTTGAACTGCTGACATCCAGTAAAGGTCAAAACTAAGAATCCAAAAATTCGTGTAAGTGAGCCTGGTCTTCTTTTTTTAATACTATAATGCTACGAATGTGGGGCAGCTTGTGTGAAGGACGAAGAGTTTTAGGAGCAAGTGGGTAGAGCTCCCCTCTTTGAGGCTGGGGAGTACGTGTTCCACTTTGCAGAGCAAATTGTTGAGATTTGAGATTGAGTGTCTTTTTTTTCTTAGTATTAGTTATTTATTTGTCTGCTGTGGGTCTTATTTATTTGTGACATGCGGGATTTTCAATCTTGGTTGCAGCTTGTGAACCCTTTGTGTGAACACGCAGGATCTAGTTCCCCGACCAGGTATCGAACCCAGACCCCTGCATTGGGAGCATGGGATCTTAGCCTCTGGAAGTCCCTGAGTAGCTTTTTTTAGTCAGTCAGCAAAATGAGCCAATCTCCCCCTTCTAATCTAACCTCTTAGGATTTTCCAGCAAAAGGGGAGAGATACAGGATTCCAGAGTCTTAGGAAGCAAAGTCTCCAGTAGTAACTAGGGGCTTAGGTCAGAGCAGGAACAGCAGGTGTTGTCACGGTGTCGTCAGCATCCACAGGAACTTGTGAGGAAAGGCCCCCAGAAGGAGCAAGGGCTCGGGACCTGCCTAGGTCCTTCTTCAGTTCAAGGTTTTCACATTTGGTACTCTGTTTGTCTTGATCCTCACACTTCAGCAGGTATTTTACCTTTGCAAAGAATGCTATATTTGGAGTTAAGAAACCAAGTTCAAGCTCCCCAAACTACTGTTTGATACCTATAGAACCTTTAGGCAAGTCACTTACTCTCTTAAATCTCAGCTTCCTGTAAAAATGGAAATGCGGAAATTGAGAGGACGCCACTTCCTCAGCCTCAGAGAGTCATATGACCTGCACCCTTCCCACCTCTCTAGTCTCTTCACGTAAGCATCTCTGTGGCATGGATCTCGACCCTGGTGTTCCAGGTCTCTTCCAGCCCCAGGCCTTTGCCCATGCCTCTGTCTCATCTGGAACACAGTCTCCTCCCTTCTTCCCCACGGAAATCCTGGCTGTTCTTCTCATTTGCCCTCAACATCTCTTTTGCAGAAGAGTACCCTCTTCCCAACAACCGACCCCTGTCCCTGCCAGGTTCTCTTTCCTTCCCTCAGTTATGGGATTATTAGCATCTGTCTCCTTAACCAGACAGTGATCTTCCTTGGGCACCTTCTTTATGTGTTTTCACTCACAAACGTACTGGAGTTTTAGTCATTCTGTTTTTGCATGTGAATAAGTGATTGAATGTGCAATCCGTAAGCCTCGTGTATGGTACATAGAAAATACTCAGAAGTGTTAGGTGTCATTCGTTCATAGAAGTCACAGATAGGAACTCCAGCCTAAGTACCTTTGGCCTTTGAATGACATTTCAAATTCCAGCCATGCTTTCAGTTTTCCCCNTGAGTTAGACAAGGCTGTGGTCCTAGTGTGATTAGATTGACTAATTTTCTGTGAGTATGGTTTCAGTGTCTGCCCTCTGATGCCCTCTTGCAACATCTACCGTAAAATTAAGCACTGTTAAATAACCTTTTTTAGATGACCTAATTTTATAGGCCTATGCCTTTCATAGTCTTTAGCTGAGCTTTTTTTATAACCCTATAAACTATAGAAAATGAATAATGATGCAAATGAATTTTGTAATTTGTGGAGATGCAAATTATAAGCCCCCTTGCTTCCCAGAGGCTAGTTTTTCATCTACAGTCAATTCCTTTCAGCATGCCCGATGACTTTCATGTGCGCTTACTCTCTCCTGTGAACTAGCGGTAACATCTTACTCCTTCCCTCATTAGTTCGTGAGTTACATAAAATCTTCTATATGTTCATTTTCTACATGAAAGAGCATCATTAGAAAGAAGGTAACGATAACCCTGTCCGTGAGACAGCAAAAGAGACACGGGTGTATAGAACAGTCTTTTGGACTCTGTGGGAGAGGGCGAGGGTGGGATGATTTGGGAGAATGGCACTGAAACATGTATAATATCATATAAGAAATGAATCGTCAGTCTAGGTTCGATGCAGGATACAGGATGCTTGGGGCTGGTGCACTGGGATGACCCAGAGGGATGGTACGGGTAGGGAGGAGGGTGGGGGGTTCAGGATAGGGAACACGTGTACACCCGTGATGGATTCATGTTGATGTATGGCAAAACCAATACAATATTGTAAAGTAATTAGCTTCCAATTAAACTAAATAAATTTAAATTAAAAAAATGTAAAACCCTACAGACTGTAAACCTCATTAAAGCCAAGGTCAAGATGCAGACCGTTCTGGCAGTTTAAAAAAAAAAGAAAGAGCGTCATGATTGTACCTTTTCCTAAAAATTGCTCTTTAACACGTTCCACTGCTCCCTGAGATACTCAGCCTGAATCCCTCACTAATCTAGAATTACAGTCCATTTCCTTTCTTTTTCAGTTCATCCCTTTCCTGGAACCACAAGTACACACACAATACACAAACACACGCATGCACATGGATCAGGAACTTCAGCCCTTGCCCAGGAAGACACAGGGAAAGGGAGAGAGTGAAATATGGTTACAGTAAACTAGGAATTAGGTGATAGCAAAGTATGGCCCTCGGGCCGAATATGATTTACCATCTGCTTTTGTAAATAAAGTTTTATTGGAACACAGTCACATGCATTCATTTGTGTGTTACCTATGGCTGCTTTTGTGATACAACTAACAGCAGTGTTGAGTAGTTACAACAGAGACTACCTGACCTGCAACGTCTGAAATATTTATGTGTGACCTTTTACAGAAAACGTTTGCCAGCTTCTCAATTAGACACAGTCTTTACTCTCTACAGAGTTCATAATCTCATGAAGAAAATGAAAATACAAAAAATGGCAATAAAAATAAAGTGAGTCTCCATGGATAGGAGTGGTTAGGAGAAAAATGAAACTTAGATGGGAACTGAGTATGGTTGAAAACAGAAATAACCAGCTTCAATAATCCCAAAGCCATGCCATGCAAATTATTAATTTGTTTGCTTATTTACTTGCCACAATTTATCTTTGTTATTTCAAAATAGTCCCAAGTATACAGAAAGGCAGTATGAAATACCTATGTGCTCAACTCACTTTACTATTTTGTCACATTTGGTTTGCTTTAAGTTTTATTTTCACAGTCTTTAATTTGAGAAGATTAGGCCAAGTTTCCTCTCTCATTAACTGACTGCACAGTGAAGGAAATTCATGGAGTATTTATTCTACTCCAGGTCTGAGGAAGGCCCCAGTATTAATGGTTTACTTGTTTGAATTTTTGCTTTTGTTTTGTCTCCCTTCCATTAAAAAAAAATAAGATTCATATGGTTCAAAATTCAAAAGGTACAACAAAATAAACAAATGAAATGTTTTCCTGCTACTTCTATACCCCATCTACTCATTATTATAAACAATACTATACGTTTCTTATATTTCCTTCCAGAGATATTTTATGTTTATTTGAACAAATATGTATGTATATTTACTTTCCACTCTCTTTTTACAGTTTTTTTCTCTTTACCCAATACTTTGTTTTGGCAAGCCATCCAGATCAGCACATACAGAAAATCTCATTCTCTTTTTTCAAGGTTTCATAGCATTCCTTCGTATGGATGAATTATAACTTGACTAGTTTTCTTTCCATGACAGTTATGTTGTTTCAAATCCTTGGCAATTACAAACAATGCTACAATAAATAATCACGTGCTTCCTCTAAATATATGAATAGCTGTACACTGAGAAGCAGAATTGGTAGGGCAAATAATAAATGCATTTATAATTTTGATAGATATCACCAAGTTGTTTTCCATGGAGAAGGCACCAAAATTACACTTCTACCAGCAAAGTATGATGAATCCCATACCCTCACCAAGTCAGGGGCTATTAGACTCTTTGATCTTTGCTGCTCTAACAAGTGACAAATGATATCTGTGTAGCTTAAAATTGCACTTCCTTTATTATGTGTGAAGTTGAGCATTTTTTTTTTCACATTGTCATCATCGTCATCCAGTGCTAACTTGTGTCTGACTCTTTGTGACCCCATAGACTGCAATGCGCCAGGGTCACCTGTCCTTCACTATCTCCCAGAGTTTGCTCAGACTCATGTCTGTTGAGTCAGTGATGCTATTAACCATCTTGTCCTCTGTTGTCTCCTATTCCTCCTGCCTTCAATCTTTCCTAGCATCTGGGTCTTTTCCAATGAGTCGGCTCTTTGCATCAGGATGGCCAAAGTATTGGAGCTGCAGCTTCAGTCTCAGTCTTTCGAATGAATATTCAGTTTTGATTTCCTTTAGGATTGAATGATTTGATCTCTTCACAGTCCAAGGGACTCTCAAGAATCTTCTCCAGCACCACACTTTGAAAGCATCAATTCTTCTGTGCTCAGACTTCTTTATGGTTCAATTCTCATCCCTACATGACTACTAGAAAACCATAGCTTTGACTATACGGACTTTTGTTGGCAGTAAAAGTCCTTACTAGATTAATAAAGGAGATTTCCCTTGAGGTTCAGTCGGTAAAGAGTCTGCCTGCAATGCAGGAGACCTGGGTTCTATCCCTGGGTCAGGAAGATCCCCTGGAGAAGGAAATGGCAATCCACTCCAATATTCTTGCCTGGAGAAGCCCATGGACAGAGGAGCCTGGCGGGCTAAAGTCCATGGGGTCATAAGAGTCAGACTGAGTGACTAAACCACCACCACCACCACTAGATTAATAAAAAGACTTTATTAGATCCATGAATACATGAACTGATGGTTGAAAGAGGCATCTGATGNTCCACTCCAATATTCTTGCCTGGAGAAGCCCATGGACAGAGGAGCCTGGCGGGCTAAAGTCCATGGGGTCATAAGAGTCAGACTGAGTGACTAAACCACCACCACCACCACTAGATTAATAAAAAGACTTTATTAGATCCATGAATACATGAACTGATGGTTGAAAGAGGCATCTGATGAGGATTTGTACGCTAGCAAAGCACATAATGGATTAGGAGCCGGGGAGTGTCAGAATCGGACTAGGAGATGGCTGTAGTGAACCAAAAACAAAGTGCAACGAAGCAGAACCCTACAAAGGAGCAGAAGTAGAATAGAATAGATAAGAGGGACTTTTTAAATGCAGAAACACTGGGTCTTAGTGGCTGATCGAATAAAGATGGCAACTATCAATTTCTTCCTTCACTGTGCACACGTTGTTGTTGTTCATCCGCTGTCATAGCCAATTCCTTGAGACCCCATGAACTGTAGCACGCCAGGCTTCCCTGTCCTTCACTAGCTCCTGGAGTTTGCGCAAATTCATGTCCATTGAGTCAGTAATGCCATCGAACCATCTCATCTTTTGTCCCCTTTTCTTCCCACCTTTAATCTTTCTCAGCATCAAGGTCTTTTCCAATGAGTTGGTTCTTCACATCAGGTAGCCAAAGTACTGGAACTTCTGCTTTAGCATCGGTCCTTCCAATGAATATTCAGGATTGATTTCCTTTAGGACTGACTAGCTTGATCTCCTTCCTGTCAAACGGATTCTCAAAAGTCTTCTCCAGCACTGTTCAAAAGCATCATTTCTTAGGCATTCAGCCTTCTTTAGGGTCCAACTCTCACATCTGTACATGACTACTGGAAAAAAACATAGCTTTGACTATACGGACCTTTGTCAACATTTTTAATACATTGCCTAGGTTTGTCATAGCTTTTCTTCCAAGGAGCAAGCATCTTTTAATTTAATCTGCAGTGATTTTGGAGCCCAAGGAAAGTAAATCTCCCACTGTTTCCACTTTTCCTCAATCTATTTGCCGTGAAGTGATCGGACTGGATGCCATGATTTTAGTTTTTTCAGTGTTGAGTTTTAAGCCAGCTTTTTCACTCTCCTCTTTCCCCTTCATCAAGAGGCTCTTGAGTTCCTCTTCACTTCCTGCCATTAAAGTGGTATCATCTGCATATCTGAGGTTACTGATATTTCTCCCGGCAATCTTGATTCTTCCTTGTGATTCATCCAGCCCAGCATTTCCCATGATGTACTCTGCATACACACATGTCTCTTCTCATGTCAAAAGACCAAGCCTAATAACTCATTCCATTAAATCTGGACTGGCCTTAGAACTTGCTTGACCAGTAAAATGTGGTGGCAGTGAAGGTCTGGGACTTTCAAAGCTAAGTTATAAGAACTCTTGCAGCTTCCAGGCAATTTTTTAGAATGCTTGTTCTGGGGAAAGTCAGCTGCTATGTAGGAAATTTGAGTACTCTGAGACCACTATTCTGTGAGAAAGCACAAGCTAGCCATAAGGAGGGGTCACACAGGGAGAGAGATGCCTGATCAGCCCCTAGATCTTCTCAGCCCAAGTGTCAAATACATGAATGAAGGAGAGCTATCTCCAGTCTTGGTCACCATCTGAGTGCAAGTTCAGGAGAGAAGAAGCAAGAATCACCCAGCTGAGCACAGTTAGAATAATGAGAGATAATAATAAGAAACAATGAGGTGTTGCTTTAAACTACTCAGTTTTGGGTGGTTTGTTACATAGAAATAGATAGCCAAAACATAAAGGAAGCAGCAGACACAAAATCACAGAGTGGCGAGTGCAGAAGATGAATTCTCACATACCTGGGTTCCAATCCCAGTTTAATTCACTACTGAGTAGCCTTTAGCATGGAGAAGGCAATGGCAACCCACTCCAGTACTCTTGCCTGGAAAATCCCAGGGACGGTGGAGCCTGGTGGGTTGCCATCTATGGAGTCGCACAGACTTGGACACGACTGACGCAACTTAGCAGCAGCAGCAGCAGCCTTTAGCATGATTCTTANGAGAAGGCAATGGCAACCCACTCCAGTACTCTTGCCTGGAAAATCCCAGGGACGGTGGAGCCTGGTGGGTTGCCATCTATGGAGTCGCACAGACTTGGACACGACTGACGCAACTTAGCAGCAGCAGCAGCAGCCTTTAGCATGATTCTTAAGCTCCCTAAACATCAGTTGGTTCATCTGTAAAATGGGATGATTATATTCTTTCCTCCCAAGGTTAATGTGAAAATCAATGAGACGACAAAATAAAGGCACCTAGGATGGTGATTATAAGATAGGCCTTTACTGAATGGAAGGTACTGTGACAATAGAGGGAGACTCAAAGGTAACTCAAGATGAATGGGAGAACTGCGATATGGATGATGCAGTGGGGTCAGGAAAGAGTATTAGGCAGGTTGAGTCCGATATTCAAGGAGAAGGTTCTTCCACGTCTTCAGTGAGCTTTGGGTCTCTATCCACTGTCCTGGACATGGAAAGGCCCTCAAGACTCATTGCCTGATTGATACACAGCAGAAGAGAAAAGGCAAAGGAGAGAACTGGAGGATGAGAAAAGGAGCTTTTAGACTGAAGATAATGTTGATTTGTACCATAATAAAACAACTGGCAAGGACTACACTTGCCATACAGCCAACCACGCTATAATAAAATGGATCCTTCCGTCCAAGTGCTGACAGGCTATACAGAGGCAGACTGCATAGGAGAGGGACAAGGAAACTCATTTTTCCAAGCTTCCAGTAGATGTCAAGCCCCGGGCTAATGTCTTCACATACATTCTCTCTTATTCTTCTTGACAGTCCTATTAGTATGATAGCCATTTTACTCTAAGTGACTTAACAAAAGGCCACTAGATGGTATGTAAAGACGATGATGACCACGGCATTGATGCTAAATAATATTACTCGAGCAGTAGCAGGCACTGTTCTCAGTTCTTTATCCTCATTGTTTCATTGAATCCTCACAGTGACCAGAAGTAAATACTATTTTTGCATCCATTTCATAGCTGGAGAGGTGGGGCAGTGGTAAAGAATCCAGCTGCAGAAGCAGGAGACACAGGAGACGTGGGTTCAGTCCTTGAGTTGGGAAGATCCCCTGGCATAGGAAAAGGCAACCCGCTCCAGTATTCTTGCCTGGAAAATCCCATGGACTGAGGAGCCTAGAGGGCTACAGTCCATGGGGTCACAAATAGTAGGATGTGACTGAGCACGCAACACTACACAGCTAAGAAACTGAGGCACCGTGAAGTTATGTCTTTGCCCAAAACCATCTCACTGATAAGTGGCTAAAGCAGGATATGAATTTATGAAGTCTGGCTCCAGAGTTGAAGCTCTTGAAAGCCCTGCCTATTCCTGTCTGTTACCAGGGCAGGCTGCTTCTATTAATAGATGGATACCTATCCAACCGGGTTTTGGCGGGACATATGCCTGAAGTCCCACCTGATCATCCTCCATGATGAAAGCACAGTAACTAACAGTTACTAAATATTCCCTGGACTGATAATAAAGCACTTTTACTGTCAGGGGAACCTTGATGTGAGAACTCACCATTAAGCCATCACCAAGAGACACAGGGAGCAGAATTCCAGGAACAACTGGGAAGGAAGGGAGGGATCCTCCACCAGGACATCCCGAGGTGAGGCAGACACCTGTGAGGATCTCCAGCCACATGTGACTAAGCCCTTCAAAGCCCAGAGAAGGGAAAGGCCAGGGGGAAGGCCGGGCTGTGGGCGCTTGTCTGTATGAGTGGGAGGAGCCAGCTGGGACCTGACAACGGAGATTCAGCCACCTCTCCCCTAAAAGTCCAGGTTCTCATTCTCACGGTGTTAACAGACAACGAAACCCTCTCTTAGAATATAGCCCCATTTGAGGTATTTGGTAGGAATCACAGCACAGGGCCAAAGTGAAGGCTTTTTCCCCTCCCTCTTCAAATCAGTACGGCAACCGGTAGTATGATGGGGACCAGGAAAAACCTCAAAACAGATTATTTTACAAACTAACATAACTCAATTATTTTCAGACGGCAGAAAGGGAAAATTCATTTCTCGCCACATTTAATTTTCTCACTCTCTTTCCTTTATCCTTCCCAAATCTCCGTCCTTGCATCTGGAATGTGAGCCCAAGACGCACTCCCCATCCTCCGCCAGAAAGGACTCGGGTTGCTGGGTTCTGCCAAGACACTTAATCCAGCCCCCGCCCATGTTAAAACTGCAGGTCGGAGAGCTGGGAGGGGAGAGGGAGCAAGGGCGTGGGGCCCTGCGCGGCCTCCATGTCTCAAATACTTTCTCAAAGCCTGGCAGCGACCCTCACCGCTCTTGGCAGTACGGCCCACGCCCTCGGCAGTACGGCCCACGTCCTCTGGGAGAAGCCAGCCCACACGGAGTCCCACCAAGCAGACCTGCTGAAATACACATGGGAGAGAGTGTCAGCTCCCACTGGGGCCAGGAGCAGTAGCCAAGGCAACGTACACCTCCTAGCTGAGCCATCTCAGGGATGGCAACAGGGTCCCTGCCGCAGCAGAGATGCACCACACTGCCTGTCCCTGTGAGCAGCTCAGGTGGGAGCCGGGAAGGCAGGAGGAGGGCACATGCCTTTGCTCTCTCTCCACCTGCTCCACAGTAATGCACAGGAGCCTTTGGGAAGGAGGGGTCCTTGGCCCAGATGCTGCAGAGCACAACTGGGGCAGTTCTCATCTTGGGGACCTGGGAGCTGGGAGCACAGACATGGATGTTCCCCTCTTATCCCAACTGTACAAGGAAAATCTCTTTCTACACTTGCGAGGTGGGGAGAAGCAGAGGCTAAGGTGGGCAGCCCCTGTCCCCTTCTACTCTTCCCCAGGCTAGACCTGACTGCCTCCCTAGGCCCTGTCACTTGTTATCTTTGGGTGCATGGAGCTGTGAATGTCCTAGGAACAAAACTCTCCTTAAAGCAGGACCTGTGAGGGCATGCCAGCCCCCTCAGTGCTGAAGTAGCCATGGCAGGCTCCTATTTGACTTAAGACAGTTCTGTGAGCTCCACGAGGGGAGGGGAGCAGCACTCAGGGAGCAAGGGACCCTTCTGGAGCCCCTTTCATCAGAGCTTGCTTGAGACAAGAAGAGTTATCTATGGTGGCCTCAATGGGAAAGAAATCCAAAACAGAGGGGATATAGATACATGTACAGCTGATTCACTTTGCTAACAGTAGAAACTAACACAATATTGTAAAGCAACAATATTCCAATAAGAATTAATAAAAATATATAAGAAGAGTTCATATCCCTGCTGAAGTTTCCTGCCTTTATACCCTTCCATCCTTTATCACCTTCCATTCCTCTCTTACCTTCCTCCCTTCCTTTTTTTTTCCTTTCCCTTGCTTTCTGTTCATTTAATGCTTTCATTAAACACCTACTATGCACCAAGTCCTTTTTCTAGGCTCTGGAGACATGGCAGGAATTAAGACTGCTAGGTCTCCACTCTCACCAAGTTACATTCTCTTGTGGGGGGCTGGGGTGACAGACGCTAAATAAATAAGCAAACAGTTTCCCCAACTCCTTTTTGGATTGTTAAGGGTGACGGAGAGAAGCAGTACCAGGACCAGGCAGAGAGTGGCTTTAGGGCCACTTTGGTCTGGGTGCTTGTGGGAGGCCTTTGGGCCCCAGAAGCAGCCATCTTCAGAGGGCAGTTATCAATCTCATTGGAAGAATCTAAATAGAATATTCTAGAGAAGGAACTGGGACAAGGCAATGGCACCCCACTCCAGTACTCTCGCCTGGAAAATCCCATGGATAGAGGAGCCTTGCAGGCTGCAGTCCTGGGGTCGCTAAGAGTCGGACACAAGTGAGTGACTTGACTTTCACATTTCACTTTCATGCATTAGAGAAGGAAATGGCCATCCACTCCAGTGTTCTTGCCTGGAGAATCCCAGGGATGGGGGAGCCTGGTGGGCTGCTGTCTATGGGGTCGCACAGAGTCGGACACGACTGAAGTGACTTAGCAGTAGCAGCAGCAGAAAAGGAACTAATTAGTATAGCAAAGGGTCCTCAGCTCAGTGCTTATGTGATGACCTAGAGGAGTGGGATGGGAGGGTTTGGGAAGGAAACGCAAGAAGAAAGGGTTATATGTATACATATAAGCTGAGTCCCAGGTGGTGCTAGTGGTAAAGAACCTGCCTGCCAGTGCAGGAGATATAAGAGACATGGGTTCAATCCCTGGGTCAGAAAAATCCCCTAGAGGAGGAAATGGCAACCCACTCCAATATCTTTGCCTGGAGAATCCCAGGGACAGAGGCGCCTAGCAGGCAACAGTCCATGGGGTCGAAAAGAATCGGACATGACTGAAATGGTTTAGCAGGCAGCACACATAACTGATTTACGACATTGTACAGTAGACACTGATACAATATTGTAAAGCAATTATATTCAAATTTAAAATTTTTTAAAAAGAAATGAATTGTAACTAAGGGGAAGAATCTAACTTAGACAACTTGGGAAAGGCTAAGACTCCATTTTTGACACACAAAGACAACACTACGTCACTCCTTACTACTTGCCACTGGGTCCTGCTGATGGAAACCCAGTCGTGCACCAATACCCTCCCTGGGCCCTACCGTCCACTAACTCAGCTCCCCGAGGCCCAGGCCTGGCTGCCCAAGAGCATGTTCCCAGCTCGACCAGCACCTTGCTTCCCACTCCCAGCTGCCCACCAGGCAGGGCAGTCCCCTTCACCTGACGATCCCTCCTCTCCTCTCAGGACATCAGTGAACAACGCAACCTAGTAATGCATGAGCTACCTGTCTGCACTGGTCACAAAACCAAGGAGTACACCTCTGGGAAGGTAGAGAGATTTATTTAGAGCTTCTGTTTTGAGTGTGCACACATGCCTATGTGTGCATGTGTACACACACACACAAAAAAAAACAGGCAAATTTCAAACCAGTTGGAGAGAAGGATGTCTTGCTCAGAAAGTCATCAGGTTCGGAAGGCAATTTCAAACAAAGAAGAGCTCCTTGGTGAGTTGGGTGTAAGGCCGCCAGGATTAACCCTCACCTTATGCAGTCAGCAGTTTCTATCACTCTTTTAGTGCTTGCAGTTTTGCTCCAGGAAAATCTTCATTTGGAACATCATTTGATCCACAGCACACTGAAATCTTCATAAAGAAGACTCTCACCCCAAACAAGGTCACGCACAAGCTTTATCTCACAGTTGGTGTTCAGAGACGTTATTTTTGTTTTGTAAACATCTGTACAGGTTTTGTGTTGAGACAACATGATTCTCTGGTAGGAAAAGCTCCTCACCTGCAAAAGATTTATCCATCTACCAAACACGGGCAGAGGCTCCATGCAGGCACAGGAGATGCAAGGAAGAACAGGAAGGCCATGAAGTTGACAGAAGGATAGAGGGACACCCTACACGATGAAGTGCTCTGGGTCTATCCAGAGTTCTGTATGTGAAAGGCTTTCATTGATTTCCACCTCTTGCTCCATCAAGATGGGGGAACTCACCATAGACTGGGGAAACTTGAGAGATAATCTAGTCTCCATCCCTTAGGCCTGGAGAGATCATGTGGCCAGCCCAAAGCAACATAGTTCATCAGTTCAGTTCAGTCACTCAGTCATGTCTGACTCTTTGCGACTCCACGGACTATCGAGTCCATGAAATTCTCCAGGCCAGAATGCTGGAGTGCAGTCCATGAAATTCTCCAGGCCAGAATGCTGGAGTGGGTAGCCCTTCCCTTCTCCAGGGGATCTTCCCAACCCAGGGCCAGGTCTCCCACCTTGCAGGCGAATTCTTTACCAGCTGAGCCAACTCCTGGAGCTTGCTCAGACTCATGTCCATTGAGTCAGTGGACTCAATGGACATGAGTCCACTGACTCATGTCCATGAGTCATGAGTCATGAGTCATGACTCATGAGTCCAACCATCTCATCCTCTGTTGTCCCCTTCTCCTCCTGCCTTCAGTCTTTCCCAGCATCAGGGTCTTTTCCAATGAGTCAGCTCTTCACATCAGGTGGCCAAAGTATTGGAGCTTCAGCCTCAGCATCAGTCCCTACAATGAATATTCAGGATTGATTTCCTTTAGGACTGACTAGTTTGATCGCCCTGCAGTCCAAGGGACTCTCAAGAGTCTTTTCCAACACCACAGTTCAAAAGCATCAATTCTTAGGTGCTCAGCTTTCTTTATGGTCCNTTGGAGCTTCAGCCTCAGCATCAGTCCCTACAATGAATATTCAGGATTGATTTCCTTTAGGACTGACTAGTTTGATCGCCCTGCAGTCCAAGGGACTCTCAAGAGTCTTTTCCAACACCACAGTTCAAAAGCATCAATTCTTAGGTGCTCAGCTTTCTTTATGGTCCAACTCTCACATCCATACATGACTACTGGAAAAATAATAACTTGACTATATAGACCTTTGTTGGTATAGTCCATGGAATTCTCTATACAGTCCATGGAACTCTCCAGGCCAGAATACTGAGGTGGGTAGGCTTTCCCTTCTCCAGGGGATCTTTCCAACCCAGGGATTGGACCCAGGCCTCCTCCATTGCAGGCAGATTCTTTATCAGCTGAGCCACCAGGAAAGCCCAAGAATACTGGAGTGGTAGCCTATCCCTTCTCCAGGGGATCTTCCTGACCCAGGAATCAAACCAGGAGTGGATTCTTTACCAACTGAGCCACCAGGGATGGCCCCAAAGCCACACAATAGACCAGTATGTGGTCTGGTTATCTCTTCCAATACTCGTTAGCAACTGCAGGGACATGTTAGAACCTTAAATTTCTAAGGGTGATGATACCAAACAGGTTCTAGCCTTCCCCAATCAGCAGAAACTGATCAGAGGCCAGACAAGAAATTCAGGCAAGGCATTACTGGGGCCCCTGCTGCAGCAGTGGGACATGAGAACAAATAAGACATTCCTTTGCTCTCTGGCTGAGGCAGAAGTGACCTTGTTCCTTATGTGGGGTGAGGGGTAGTGTCTAGGGGTCAGGGCAGAGGTCAACTTAGGGAGTATGCCCACACTCTGGGGGGGGGAGGTATTGTGCAGGGGGCATGCTCAGAACCCTGCTTTTGCTCCAGGCTCTTTCTTCAAAGGTGGCAGTTGGGCTTTTTTGGTCGTTTTTTCATCTTTTGTCCAGAATTTGCCCTAACTGTGCATATACGCAGTTATTTTTAGTTATTTCTTTGACTCAGTGGACACAAATTTGAGCAAACTCTGGGAGATGATGGACAGAGAGGTCTGGAATGCTGCAGTCCATGAGGTTGCCAAGAGTTGAACACGACTTAGCAACTGCACAACAATAGTTTCTTTGTATATTTTGTGGCTGGAAGAGAGGTGTGCCCAGGTGCAAGTGTTGCAACGCTGCAGCAGAGTCCTAGGTCCCAGCCTGTTTCAGTGAGACCGCATGAACCAAGTTCCATGGCATCACTGGCTTTGACTAGCACACAATAGGCATTCAGTAAATTGATGTTACGTTAATAAAAGAGGAGTCTTTAATGAGTTCATCAAAAACTTCCTGAGCCTGCTACTCTTTTGAGAAGTATCTTGTAAGTCCTTACCTAAGTGGATCAGTCTAAGGCCACTATGAGGCCTCCCTGCCAGATACTTCCTTGTCCTTTTTGACTTCTGTCCTGGCTCCCTGGCCTCTCCTTGGTCTCCTACATTGGCCCCTTTGCTCAAGAGCCCCTTGAATCCTGATGCTCCCCAGAGTTTCATCCTCAGCCCCTTTCCCCTCAGTCACCTGGCAATCTCATCTGCTTTCTTTATTACACATGTGTGAATCTCATTATCTGCTCCTATATTAACTTTCCATATTCAAAAGGGAGGAAAAGAAAGCTGAGGTCACACTCGTAGCAAAGGGTCAGGGCAGGATTTGAATTCAGGTCTGTCTGAGTCTAAAATCCATTCCTTTAATGCAAAGAAGCCAATATTCTATCATCCAGGCTTTGAAGAAATAGTGGGCTTCCCAGGTGGCCCTAATGGTAAAGAACCCGCCTGCCAATGCAGGAAACCCAAAGACGCAGGTTGGATCCTTGTTGGGAAGGAAATGGCAACCCATTCCAGTATTCTTGCCTGGAAGATCCCATGGACAGAGGAGCCTGACAGGCTACAGTCCATGAGGTCATAAAGAGTTGGCCACAACTGAGCACGCACAGAGCAGAGCAGGGACATTACATTCTGTACATAATGTATATGTGCAGTTCAGTTCAGTTCAGTCGCTCAGTCGTGTCCGACTCTTTGCGACCCCATGAATGGCAGCACGCCAGGCCTCCCTGTCCATCACCTCCTATTATCTGGGGGACTATCGGACCCTCCTGAATTGTCTAAAAGCATGAACTTTCTCTGTAGAAACTGACACAGGTATGTATTGCTAGAGAAAATGTTTGTATGTGATTTGAAGGGTGGCCTGGATCCCCTTGATGCTTACCAATAACTCCATCTGGGTCAGAAACCTCAAATTTAAGAACCTGTCCTGTAAAGACACTGGAAGGTGCTCTTTCTCCTCTGCTCTGAATTGCCTCTCAAAAGCAAACTGGAAACTGTGTCACATCACGGATTGTTTTGAAAGCAGATTAAGTACTTTCTAAAGAATAACTGGAGGCTTTATTAAATTGGGTTATTTATTGTTAAAAATTGCACTAGGCCCAAACCAACTAAAGATGCTGTGTCCCATGAAGACTTTATTTTCCTCACCCCTTACTGCTCTTCTAGGTGTGACATCCTCTGATGGAAATAGAGGGACCTTGCTTCTGTTTCATGTGGCGCGTGTCTGTTGACATAAGAAGGATCTGATGGAGATGCTAGGATAACAAAGAGGCACCAAATAGAGAGTATTCAGCAAAATGTCTGGTACATGAGGTGGTGTTGGATGAATGGGAGCTATTGCCTGCAAGGTCCTTAGAAAGCTGTCCACAGCTGCCTTTACAGCCTCATCTCCTGATCTCCTACTGACTCAACCTGTAGGACTAGACAGTATTTCCCAGAGTTTTCAAGCTTCTGGACCTTCAGTTATGCAGCTCCCTCCTCTTAGACAGCCTTTCCACTAATGTGTCCATGTGAAAAATTTCATCAAGATTTAACTTAAAAGTTCTCATCACAAGGGAAAAAAATGTGTAACAACTACATTCAGTGACAGATGTTAACTAGACTCACTGTGGTGATCATTTTGCAATATATACAAATATCAAATCATTATGCTGTAGGCCTGAAACTAATATAAAGGTATATGTCAATTATACCTTAATTTTTAAAAAAGATCCAACTTAAAAGTTAAGCTTTCCATTACCCTTCCCCCACCGAAACTCTGGTTGGAATTCTTTTTCCTTTCGGGTTGGGGCTCACAAAGTGCTATATGAGTGTGTTAGTCACTCAGTCATGTCTGACTCTTTGTAACCACAAGGACTGTAGCCCACCAGGCTCCTCTGTCCGTGGAATTCTCTAGGCAAGAGTATTGGAATAAGTAGCCATTCCCTTCTCCAAAGGATCTTCCTGATCCAGGGATGGAACCTGGGTCTTCTGCATTGAAGGCAGACTCCTTCACATATGAGCCACCAGGGAAGCTCCATAAAGTGCTATAATAGTTGCTAAACTTCTATTATGGGCTTCCACACTGGCTCAGTAGTGAAGAATCCACCTGTAATACAGGAGATGTAGGTTTGATCCCTGGGTTGGAAAGATTTCTCTGGAGATGGAAATGGTATTCCACTCCAGTAGTCTTGCCTGGGAAGTCTCATGGACAGAGGAGCCTGGCAGGCTACAGTTCATGGGGTCACAAAAGAGTCAGATATGACTTAGTAATTTAACAACCATGACAACAAAACTTTTATCACAGAACGTAAGATACCGTGTTCATTTCTTTCTCCTGGTATCTAGGAACTCTTATAACTCCTGAGGACAAGGACCCATGTCTCCAACATTTGTATCCCTCAGTTCAATTCAGTTCAGTTCAGTTGCTCAGTTGTGTCCAGCTCTTTGCAGCCCCATGGACTGCAGCATGCCAGGCTTCCCTGTCCATCACCAACTCCTAGAGCTCACTCAAACTCTTATCCTTCAAGTTGGTGATGCCATCCAACCATCTCATCCTCTGTTGTCCCCTTCTCCTCCTACCTTCAATCTTTCCCAGCATCAGAGTTCTCAATACTCTTTGGAATGAGCACAACTATACTAGCAAATCCTCTCAAATTCTTTTAAGTCCCAGGGTATCTAGAAGTTTTAGTAAAGTTCAAGTATGTTTCAATTTACCTGGTTTTTAAAGACCTGTGCCTTTCAACCCCATTCATAACAGACCCAGCAGACACAGTAACGTCTGTTACTCTGTTATGTGGCCATGACTATGTGAAACATCCTGTAATTTATCTCCATACGAAGCTGTCACCAAGGGAAAGAAACATGTCTGCTTCTCAGAAAGAATGGCTGGCAACCATCAGGGCTTTGGATAAACTCAGGTCATGTGTCTTCAGTCAGAAGAAGTTTACCTTGTGGACCAATCATCAAACCTTAACCTGGCTGAGGGCTGAATGTAATAGAAATGGTAACACTAGGAATAACGGTCTTGGAAGTTTCTGTTTTTCCAAATGAACATTCAACATGTTCCTGGTAGGAAAAGAATGCTTAAGGAAAAAAAAAAGGGGGGGGGGAGGGAGGTGGGGGGTGTGGAGAAGGGACAAAATGTATCAACTAATTCAAATCACCAACCAGCCAAAAATAAAGGAACATTATAATCTTTTCTTTGGACACTTTAGACATCAAAGAGGGAAGATGTGAGAGGTACAGGGCTATCATGATTCTTCAAAGTGGGTTTTTATTGGGTAGCTGCACACATGTACTGAGAAGTTTCAAAAAGAACCAAGGCTGGCAAACTAGGTAGAAAACCTAAATGGCAGGAAGCAGTGGGTTTCCTAAATGGAGACCAGCGTAGGCAAGTTACCATGATTTGGTAACTGGCTTCTGAATCAATATGGCCCCTGGAAGGGAGTAAGGAGATAGAAGCAAAGGCAGGGACCGAGTTGGGAGACACGGTGCAGAAAGGAAACTGGTTTCTCTGGCATTTGCAGGCCAACCTGGCAGCAGAGAAAACCATCACCAGCCCAGGAGAAGGGCGAGGCAAATGCCATCTCCACTCTGGTGAGAATCTGGAAATAGCTGTGGCAGAGAGTTTGCTGTCTCAACCCAGATAATGAAAGCTAGAGCACAAGTAAGAAGCATTTAGATATTATTCTGAAGTTACAAAAAGGTTATTTAGTTTTTGTACAAGGAGGAATTTAAGAGCAGACAGCTGGGAGGAGGAATAAGGTTAGAAGTCTCATGAAATCCATAAGTTGAGAGAAAAAAAACAACAACCAGTACTTAGAGAGTAAAATCAATTAACAGAAGCAATATAGTTTAAAGACCTATTGTGTCTGTATTACTTATGTATTCCTTTCCTAAAGAAAGGAATGTATATTTTTGCAATAATGACATATATATATATATGATATTACAGTGGGAAACACAAAAAGCTCTGCTCAGCACCAGGTAGCCCCATGGGCCCTGCCCCTCACTAGCTGAGTCTGGGCCTCTAGGCGTGGGCCAGTTGCTGTCTAATGCCTCTCACAGTGTTCATGTCCCGTGATTGATTTACCACGCAGCATTTCACTGTAATGCAGGGCTGCCTTCCTACAGGGTATACATGGACTTCTACTACTCCCCAGTGGTGCCCCAGCCGCTCTCCTGATCCCCCAGGACCACAGCTGGCCTTGGAAACCACTCCCCAGACAGAGGTAATTGGTACCCCAGCTGGCGCTCAAGCAAAGCTGTTCTAACCACCGCTTGTTGACAGACCTGTCTGATTATGTTCCTTATACACAGGGACCCAGGCGGCCTCCCGTATCAGCTCAGTTTAAAGGTAACAAAACCACCCATCCTCCCAGCAGTGTTTCTTAGAAGAATTACCAACAGGCTTCATGCAGTGAAGATGTGAGAGGCGTGGTCACATGCTTGGCCTGCAACTCATAAAGAGGAGACTGCAAACCTGGGGATGGCACACTGTCATCACCGACTATCCTTTCTTCCATATATCCTTCCCCTCATGGTCTCAGCTTGTCTCCCCAGCTCTCCCACCTGCCTTCTTCCTAACTGTCCAAGACATCTCAAGTTTGTTGGCAGTTCTTTCTCGTTGAGTGTTTTGGAACTGAAGAAATTCGACTTTAGAGTTGTGTTAACAGCAATGTTGGGAGATTTTTAAGAGAAGAAAGAAAAAGAAAAAAATCGAGTAACAAAATGTTTACTCGAAAAGTTAGAGCATCTTGGTTCCCAGAGGGGCGGTCACTTCACCAGTTAGTGGCAGCTCCAAAGCAGATTCCCAGCAGAGAGCTCGCTCCTGCTCCACTCCTCGGCTTAGTGGGGAATGACTGTGAGTTCTAGGGCACTGGGCTCCCCACCAAGAACACACGCTTCAAAGCGAAGGTGCCAAAAAGAAACACTAAACAGACTCCAATATCCCCTCGTGTTAGATACTGGGAATCATAACTTTGGGGGGGGATATTTTTAGTGAGTGAATATCAAACTCAGGGACAAAACAAAATTCGGCTTAAAATAATGAAACTCAAGTTAATACACCCCACCTTGGCTTTGGTATCAAATTCACTTTTTTCCTTCTCTTTTTGGTACTTTGCAGTTTATACAGTTATAAGACTGGAAATCTATCTCACCAGCTGGGCAGGGATATACTATAAATGTGCTAGAATAAAATATAGATGGAGATTTAATTATCACGCTGCTCATGCTGTTTGAATAACAGTATGTCAGCACTTCCATAAACCAATTTGCATTACGTTAAAATTAATGGGCTGTAAACCTCTGCTCCTGGAGAAACATATCGTGTCTCTCCCTCCTGCTCTAACCTGCCTCCCGAGACCAGCCGCTTATCGGCTACCCTGGCTGGGCCCACACTCCATCCGCCCCTCAATTACAAAGCCCCTAAAACCTCTAAGAGTAAGTATCTCACCCTATTTCAAAGACAAATGTACGCACACACGGCCTCATCCCATTTCTCCAAAACATGGGAAAGCAAAACAAAACAAAAAACTGACCCTTTGATTAATCTCTCAACCACACTTATTCTTGCCAGTGTGATTTTTTAAAGTGCTTTTATTTTATTTTTTAATACACATATCATATATACTTTTTAAAATATTTATTTGACTGTGCTCGGTCTAAGTTGCAGCATGCAGGATCTTTGATGTGACATGAACTCTTTATTTGTGGCATGTGGGATCCAGTTCCCTGACCAGTGATCAAACCCTGGCCCCTGCCTTGGGAGTGTGGAGTCTTAGTCACTGGAACACCAGGGAAGTCCCACCATGGTGATCTTTGACCAATGCTAGGTGTGGCCTACTTTTACATTTGAAAGTACCATTAACTGAAGAAAAGATGGAGAAGCTGCCTTTCAAGAGGTGAGCAGGTCAGAGGATATACAGAATTTCCAGGCTGAGGGCATGCGCTATGGGGTTGGGGTTACTGACAAGGGCCAGGCGGACAGGGAAGTGATGAGAGTAGTCAGTGGCCATGTCTTCAGTAAGCCAATTAGTGGAGGGAGGCAGGGAGATGGAACAGCATTTCAAGAAAGGGGCAGGTCCATGTCACTGCTTCCCTGATAGCAGAGACCTGCATGATTGGATGAAGAAGCAAAGACCTGAGCAACAAAGGGGTCAAAACTAAAGAGAAATGGCGCAACACTGTAAATCACATATGTGTGTGCATGCGAAGTTGCTTGAGTCATGTCTGACTCTTTGCGATCCACGGTGTGTAGCCCGCCAGGCTCTTCTGTCCATGGAGTTCTCCAGGCAAGAAGACTGCAGTGGGTTAGCCTTGCTCTCCTCCAGGGGATCTTCCCGATCCAGAAACTGAACCTGTGTCTCTTATATCTCCTGCATTGGCAGGCGGGTTCTTTACCACTAGCACCACCTGGGAAACCCTCAAAAAATCAACTATACTGCAATTTAAAAAAAAAAGAGAGAGAGAGAGAGAGAAACAACTAGGAAAGGGAAACATTTTTCATTGTTTCTCAGGGCTGGGCACTTCTGTATCCATTGTATCCTCTGTATATACTGCGTTTAATTCTATCCCCACATGTCAGAGAAGCCTCATTTTAAATCAAAACGCTGAAATTCAGAGAAGTTAAATAATTTGTCTATAATCTCACTACTAAGAAGAACTGACATGGGATTTGAATCCAGATTAGTTTGACTTTTCTGTCCCAGTTTCCCCACCGCACGATCCTGGAGGTTGGGATAGACCTGAGCACACAGGTAGGGAGGATCATCCAAAAAAGTAAATGTGTGTCTGACATCCAGAGTAGAGAGCTACAGAGACTGCAATACAAGCTGCGCTCAGTAAAGGAAAGCAGATTTCATAACCAAAAGGTGAAACCCCGACTACCCAAACAGGAGCACTGCCCCCACCTTTCAAGGGGCTCACCCTGGAGATTTGGCATTTATTCCAAAGATGATACTGCCACTCAAAATGCTTATATGACTCCTTATTTACATGGAGTTATGGAACATGCAGCACATTCCTTTGAACAGCTTCATGGAAATAGGTGTTCACTATTTGGAACCAAATCTGAAGCAAAAGGTTGAATGGGAAAGTGTAAACTTTAATTAAAGGCTAAAACAGCCATCATAAGACAGAGATACTACATCTTCTCTAGGCCTGCTTGACTCTGAATACAAGCAAAGCTCTGAGCTGTCCTCTGGCATGGGGGCATCATCAGAGTATACACTCTAGAGGTATTGCTGTTGAAAGACAACATTCACCTAGATATCAAGCTGATGCGCAGGTGTTCCAAGAGAAGACAAAGAAAAAATAGAGGATAGAGTTAACACTTCTGGGATACAGCATCTCGGACATCCAGGACCTGCTGATGTGGCCCTCAGACCAGTAACATCAGCACCCACTGGGGCTCATTAAAAGGCAGACTCTTGGGCGGGCTCCAGACCTCCTAAATCAAAGCGCCTGCATTTGTATAACATTTCCATGTGGTTGTGCTGCTTATTACAGTTTGAGAAGCACTGATCTGGAGGAGGAGGCCCTGTGCCAAGGGTGGGATCCTGGGAAACTGAAGGGACAACTTGGAGTCAAGGGTCCCAAGAATCACCGAAAAAGAAAGCTCTTCAAAGCCTCAGACAAGCAGGAATTTGATTCCACTCATTTCATAACTACTGTAACCATAAGCCGAAGAGTTTCCAAGACAGTCTCAGCTTCAAATATTCTGTTCCATTTGCAGATTGCATATTATGGATGGTCTGGGGCAACAGGGATGGGATGTTGGGTACTGTGAATGAGTACTCAGGGGTAAGACGAGTGAAGTCATTGTGGGTATGGAGATAGGCTAGTTAGTGTGAAGTGAAGTCACTCAGTTGTGTCTGACTCTTTGCGACCCCATGGACTGTAGCCTACCAGGCTTCTCTATCCATGGGATTTTCTAGGCAATAGTACTGGACTGGATTGCCATTTCCTTCTCCAGGGGATCTTCCCAACCCAGGGCTCGAACCTGGGTCTCCCGCTTTGCAGGCAGATGCATTACCGTCTGAGCCACCAGGGAAGTGTGAAGGACTGCCAAGTGTGTGGATGGCCCAGCTAATCATTTGAAAATGAAAAATTAAACTAAAGTGAGGATGAAAAGCAGTCAGGGAAGGACCAATGTCAAATTAGGAGGAAAAGAGAGTGGCTTATGCAGTATATAACAGAGTTGTCCAATAGAACTTTCTGTGACAATGGGAATGTTCTGTATCTACACTGTCCAATATGGTAATTACTAGCCACATATGACTATTGAGTACTTTAAAAATAGCTAGCAAAAGTAAAAAGTAAATTTCACATCTCCTCTAATTTTAATTACTTTAAACTTAAAAGCTACTTGTGACTTTTGGCCACCATACTGGAAGCACAGGTATATATACGCACCATCGATAGGAAACCACCCCCTGTGCCTGCTTCGGGCACAAGGAGGACCAGCAGGATCCCCATTTAGGGAACGGGCATTGAAGAGGCGCTAAAGGTGCCAGTCAAAGATAAATGTTTGACTGAGTAGATTTAGACATAGAGAAAATAGAGATCCTGATAAAGGCAATCTTTGCCTTAAAAAAAGGTGTGCTAGGGGGCGAGCAAGGGAAGATGTTCATCTGGTGGTGGACAGGAGGAAGGTGCCAGAGTTCGAGTGGAAGAAAAGTGCAAGGGTGTAAGGGTGATCTGGCACTGAGTGGACATCTACTTTGGGCACAGGTAATGATGGCAATGGAACATTAATTACATGCAAGTTGTTTGAGCAAATAAATATGTTAAGGATAATGGGGGACTTCCCTGGTGGTCCAGAGGTTAAGAATCCGCCTTCTGATGCAGGGAATGGGGGTTTGATCCCTGATTGGGGAACTAACACTGCACATGCTGTGTGGCAACTAAGACAGCACATCACAACTAGAGAAGCCTGTGCACAGCAACAAAGAACCTGCATGCCACAATGAAGACCCAGAGTAGCCAAGACTTAAATAAAGAACAATGGGAGCTGGATTTCTCATCAGAGAAGATAGTTACAAATACGGAAAGAGAGAAAGTTAAAATGAACCTTATAATGCTAAACTGAAACTTAAGACATGAATGTGAACTCACAATATTCAATGTATATAGAGAGGGATACAGAAATTAATGTATTTAAATACGTATATATGTGTGGGTGTGTATGTGTATATATATACATATACATGTATTTACACACATACATACATATTGCCTAGCTTTGTCCACCTTGAGGGTCTGGGAACAGCAATGCCCTGGTAACAATAGGCACACCCGTCTTCCAGATCTTGGCTTCTAAATTTCATTTCCCACTTAAGTCAGCCAGGTTTCCTTGGGAAAATGGCTGATTTCAGGGCTTGGATTGGAAAAATACAATATAAGCTTGGAGCATCCTATTGTGCTAGAAAGTGAGATAGGGTTTGGGGCATGAATAACGTTGACACTCAGCTTTCTTTATGGTCCAACTCTCACATCCACACATGACAACTGGAAAAACCGCAGCTCTAATGATATGAATGATGAGGGCATGTCAAAAAAGACACAGATAGACAGGGCCCCCATGGGCAAATTAGGACAATATGAGCCTCACAATAAGGGATGATTGTAACAAATCATAACCCGTTGAGTATAACAGAAATCCATGTGTCCATACTGATATAAATAAATGATCAAGTAAAGGAATGAGTAAACACGATGTACCATCTGCTGGGATACAATAAGAACACACCACCTCTTCTGTGATGTTCCCGCTGGAAACAAACAGCCTGAATCTAGTCTTGAGGAAATTTCAGACAAATCCAAACTGAGGGCCATCCTACATGATAAATGGCCTGCACTCTTCAAATCTGTCAAGGTCATAAAAGTCCAGGGAAGACGGAGAAATTTCTCCAGATTGAAGGAGACCAAAGAGATACAACAACTAAATATAACATATGATTCTGAACTTAGATGCTTTCCCTGTGAGAACATTCTTGGGACAATTGATGAAATGTGAGTGATGTTGGACAGTAGTAACACACCAATATTAATTTGCTGATTTTGATAGACTTGTGATTAGGTATGAGAATGTCTCTGTTTATAGGCAATACAGCACGCAAGGGTGATGGTGCACCCCATTGGCAATGTACTCAAATAGTTCAGGGAAAAAGTAATTCTGGGTACAGGGCTTGCAACTTTTCTGTAAGTTTGAGACTATTTAGATGCCACAAATAAAATAAACCATGTTTATCTATTTTGGGCCAATGGACTGTAATGGAAACTCCTTGGAGACATCTCAGAAAGATGTTCTTTAGCAAAAAGAGAGAGCACAATCATGCTCATGCCCAGTCACGTCTAACTCTTTGTGACCCCACGGACTGTAGCCCACCAGGCTCCTCTGTCCATGGGATTTTCCAGGCAAGAATACTGGAGTGGGTTGCCATTTCCTCTTCCAGGGGATCTTCCTGATTCAGGGATCAAACCCGCATCGCCTTTGTTTCCTGCATTGCAGGCAGATATTTCACCTGTTGAGTCATCAGGGTCAAAGGACTGTAATGGAAATTCCTTAAAGATATCTCGGGCTTCCCTTGTGGCTCAGCTGGTAAAGAACCCCCGCTGCAATGCAGACCTGGGTTCGATCCCTGGGTTGGGAAGATCCTCTGGAGAAGGGAAAGGCTACCCACTCCAGTATTCTGGCCTGGAGAATTCCACAGACTGTACAGTCCATGGGGTCTCAAAGAGTCAGACACAGCTGAGCGACTTTCACTTTCACTTTGGAGACATCTCAGAAAGATGGTCTTCTCTAGCCAAAAGAGAGAACAGTGAGCAGGAAACCTCTTCCCTTCCATGTGACCCAGACATCTATGTGTTGAAGCTGATGGTGGGAGCTGTGGCAATTGTCCTGAAAATAAGCAGAAGTCACTAGAAACTCAGAGAAACTATCCCAGGGACTAATGCTGTGGAGTTTCTAAATTAGCAAGCCCACAACCTGCCTCCTTCCAGATTTCTTATGTGTGATTTATCACCAAATCCAGATGGAAAAAAAAAAATATCTGCAATTAGGTAGCACTAGCTCTCTTGTTTGAAGAAAGGGGTCCATCAAAGAATTTAGCTCTCTCCCACTACAGGTTACTCGGTTACCTTTGGCCCTGTGTTGCCTTCTGTATTTTACTTCCCATCCTCCACCACCTGAAGGTGCTAACATGGAAAACGCCCTTCTTACTGACAGACTACTAGGGTACAACTTCTCCCTACTCAAAGTCAATCCCTCGTTCACNTAGCTCTCTCCCACTACAGGTTACTCGGTTACCTTTGGCCCTGTGTTGCCTTCTGTATTTTACTTCCCATCCTCCACCACCTGAAGGTGCTAACATGGAAAACGCCCTTCTTACTGACAGACTACTAGGGTACAACTTCTCCCTACTCAAAGTCAATCCCTCGTTCACCCTACCTACACACACAGAGCACAGTGAAACAGAACAAAAGTGTACCTTACAGAAACGAGAAATCACATCTATATTTAGAGCCAATGTCACAGACCCCGTCTAGACTAAGGAAGGTCAAGGATAAAGATGAAGAAACTTGGCAGCAGTTTTCCTTTGGATTTTAAGCCTCATGCTCTCCCCCTAGAATATTTTACCTTGTGAAGTCTGCACCCCTCTTTCCACACTTTTCCCTCAGGACTACGTACATACTCAGAATTCTTGGCTCACTTTCTTGCCATCACACCTAAAGGGCATCTCCCACCCGGGCAGCTCTCACTGGTTAGACCTGAGAAACAGACGTTGATACTACACTATTTTCAAATCCTTCCCATGGCCCTGAAGATTCTGGTGAGTGAGGTCAATTTGTTTGGCTGATCTTGTACATATGAACACAGAATCCACAGAGGCAAGCATGAGAAACCGTTTTGAATGCTTGCAATAAAACTCAGTATTTCCATGCCTTTTTTTTCCTCCCTTGAATGTGAAAATAATGCCCCTGCCCTAAGCCCAAATAAACTTTTGCAGCATTTACTATTTCCCCTAAATTAACATGTCCAGCAAGAAACTAAAGATAAGCCTATAGCACAGGGCTAGGTGTCAAGGAGGGCACGAAGGATAAATGACGTGAGGTTTTTTTGAGCAGACACCAAGCTAGTGTCTGGAGAGGCAGCTCATATATGTTTAGAGAGGCAATCAACACTTTTCCTTTTTTTTTTTACGTTTTTATCTATGTATCTGTTTATGGCTGCACTGGGTCTTTGTTGCAGTACGTTGGCTTTCTCTAGCTGCAGCGAGAAAAAAGATTTGGGAGGGGGATAGGCTACTCTTGTGGCGTGCAGGCTTCTCATTGTGGTGGCTTCTCCTATTGTGGAGCTCGGGCTCAGTAGTGGCGCTTGGGCTTAGCTGCCCTGTGGCATGTGGAATCCTTTCAGACCAGGGATCAAACATGTGTCTGCTGCATTAGCAGGCGGTTTCTTAACCTCTGGACCATCAGGGAAGTCCCAGTCAATGCTTCTTGATAATCAGGAGGGAGTAGAGGGTTCAGTAGTAGAAAGTGATCCCCTCCCAAATAGATCCAAACCTGAACCCTGGAACTTTGAATGTGATTTTATTTGTAAAAAGGGTCGGTGCAGATGAAGGATCCTGAAATGAGACCATCTTGGATTTAGGGTAACCCTAAATCTGGAGAAGGAAATGGCAACCCACTCCAGTATTCTTGCCTGGGAAATCCCATGGACAGAGGAGCCTGCAGGGCTATAGTCCATGAGGTCACAGAAGAGTCGGATGCAACTGAGCAATTAAACAACAACAACAAATCCAAAGGCAGGTTTTCCTATGAGNGGAGAAGGAAATGGCAACCCACTCCAGTATTCTTGCCTGGGAAATCCCATGGACAGAGGAGCCTGCAGGGCTATAGTCCATGAGGTCACAGAAGAGTCGGATGCAACTGAGCAATTAAACAACAACAACAAATCCAAAGGCAGGTTTTCCTATGAGAGAGGTGGAGGTAGATCAAAGTCACAGACACACACAGAAAGGCACCACATGAAGACAGGCAGAGGCAGAGGGATGCAGGGGAGGAGAGTCGCGGATTATCAGCAGTCACCAAGAGTCAGGAGAGAGGCATGGGGCCCCCAGAAGGAGTCAACTCTGGCCACACCTTGGTTTCAGACTCTGCCCTCTGAATTCACAAGAGAATAAATTCCTCTTGTTTCAAGCTATCAAGTCTATGGTCCTTTGTTATAGTACCCCTAGGAAACTTGTAGAGTGGGCAAGGCAGGTCATTGAAGGGTAAGCTCTGTCAAGAAAAGAAATCATCTTCCCTCCCAGTTCCGATGACAGAAGACCAGAATCACAAAGGCTCTGGCGCGTGGATGAAATGGAACTTTTGGGGGTGTGGCAAAGGCTGTTTCTCTGAAGACCCTTTTGTGGGCAGAAGTGGGCAGACAAAGGAAGATAGCAGAGAGCCTCAAACAAATGGGGATGGCAAACATCTTCTGAGACTCAGCATTTGACTTTCTCTGAGGGTCTAGGTGGGTCTGACATCAAAGATCCCAGGAGCTGAATTTACCATGTTGGTGTCCTGGGCCCCTGTCTGTGATGTGGGGTGGGGAAGGCCTCTTCGGTGCTGCTTACAGCTGAGGCTGAGCTCCCTCCAACACAGGTGCCTGGCACAGCACTTCTGTCCTGAAAGTAGGGATGGGTATGTTGGAGTCAGCCAAAAGGGGTACCACCATAGGGCACCCAGGGGCGGCTCTGCAGCCCTTCAGGGTCTGTCCCTGCCAGCACCTCAGGGCAGGGCCAGAAGGGGACACAGGGAACCAGGAGAGAGAGTCTGGAAACTGGAATATGTTTCACTGTATACAGGGCAATTCAATGAGAGGTTGGAGAAGGGAGAGATACAGATGCTGAGACTGCACCTGTTGTTTCCAGGGGTTGACAGAGTGCCTGCAAGGAAAGGACCACAAACCTGAGAGCAGGTACACCCCTACTTTTTACTAGATTGACCACTTACACCGCAGATAGTTCACACTTCCCATAACAGTCTCTAACGCAAATGGCCTCTCCGTTTAAACTCCCCATGCTGTAAAACCTCATCAGCTGTGTTATTTTTAAACTCCAGGAAGAAAATGGAATTTACTATATGTTGCTATAACATCTACTGCTCCGTTTTTATAAAAAGCATTTCAGTCTGATGCTGATCAGACTGATCTATTGGTTTCTCTATCAGGACATCCATCAACCAACCCACTCATCCATCCTTCTGTGTATGTGTGTGTGTGTGTTTGTGTGTGTGAGTGAGTGAGAGAGAGATGCATTAGAGATGTCTGGGAAAATGTTTACCTACTGTTGACACAAATTAATTCTCAGTGGTGGAATCTGGAGTGATTTTTTTTTTAACTTTCTTTCTAGCTTTCATCTGGATTGTTTGAATTCTTCACATTGGACACATACTAATTTTAGAAAAAATTAAGGTACTAGGTCATTATTTTAAAAGAAGTAGAATAAAATTCCCGTAAGTTGAAGTAAATGAAAAGAAAGGAGGGAAGGGGAGGGAAAAGAAGAGAGGATAGAATAAAAGAAGAGAAAGAAAGAAAAGGGAAAAGAAAAGAAACAGGAGGGAATGAGACCCACCTGAAAGAAATGGTGAGGCTATGATCGGGATACCCACCTTAGAAACCTCGGGCCCAGTGCAGGCCCTCCTGTCCCATTTTCATGAGCGAATCTCCTTGGAAAGCTTATGGAAGAGTCTCTGGAGGCTCATTCAGGCCCAACACCAGCTGCCTCTCCTACAAATGAAAGCCTGCATGGTGGGACGGTGGGAGGGCGCCACAGCCAAGGGCTTCCAGAGGGCAGGTGGCACAGCAAGCTTCTGGTGTTGCATGGAAAGGGCCACACTTCCTGGTTCCCCTCTCACTCCCTTGAGGATTTGTTTAGAGAGGCCAGAACCTTTCACCTTCAGGGTGGCGACATTTTAGACTCTCTGGTCCTCACAGTTCCAGGACTTCTACTATATCTGGAACTTCAAAGTGACCTTCCAGATGTTCCTCAAACTCTAGGATTATTAGGTTCCTCTTCTATGAAGTGGGGATACAAGATCCATCCTAGCAAAGGGCCAAACCTACCATGAATCTTAGCAGGCAGGTCACGGTGCCCTTCCTCTGCAAACACAGCCTGGTCAAGATTCATAGTACAAAGCAGATCAGCCCCCAACTACTGAGTACGTGGCTATATATCTTTGCCATTTAACAGCATCCTAGCAGGTGGGCTCTTTAATTATTCACATTGTATAAATTTGGAGGTTGAGGCACAGAGAAGTTAAGAACTTGCCTCAAGTTACAAGCTTGCAAACGCTAGTGCTGGGGTTTTCATCTAAGCAATCCATCTCTTAAACACTGTACCTTATGCCTATGTGATGATAAATAATATACGGCTCTTATTTTCGTGGCACTAGTGGTAATGAACCCTCCAGCCAGTGCAGTAGATGTCAAGAGATGTGGGTTGAATCCCTGGATCAGGACGATCCCCTAGAAGATGAAATGGCAACCCACTCCAGTATTCTTGCCTGGATAATCCCATGAACAGAGGCTACAGACCAGGGAGTCGCAAAGAGTTGGACACGACTGAAGTGACTTAGCACAGTGCACTTGTTTTCAATGAGGTTACATTTTTAGGTAGGGACAAGGCACTTAAATATATAATAATGTACTGTGATCAGTTTAACAGCACATGTGTGCTAAGCACAGATGTAACCCAGGGGTAAAACAATAAAATAGCTGAGAAGGCCAAGGAAGAGTTCCTAAGAGTGATGAAACTCAATCTGGGTTTTGAAGGATGAATGGAAGTTTTTCCGGGTTAAAAAATAAAGAAATCTAAAGGAGGCCCAGGCAGAAGGAAGGGTTTGAGTAGGCAGCAGAGACTTCCTCCCCCTCAAACAGAAAAAAGGAAGAGGAAAGGAAAAAAAGCGAGAAACTGCATAGAACGCTGAAAAAGTTTAAGGAGACAAAACATACTAGGAAAGCTAAAATGCTACGAGGAGCAGAGCGCAATGCACACAGGCAGTGACATCCCGAGCGCTGAGAACAAGGCTGACAAAAGAGATCTGGGACTAGGTCGGGACAAGACGGCCCGGGGGGGAAGCAAGGCCCCGAGAAGGCCAGCTGCTGCAGCGACAGGGTGACTGCCTTGCAAGCAGCTTATCCTATAAACGCCAGCCACACAGGCATACCTGTAGCTCCCTTCCTGTTGGAACAAAGGTGACCCCTAGGGTAGACAGGTAGCTCCAGAACCCGAATCTTGATCTCAGCTCTGGTCACCCCAAATTGGAGCCTTGTCATCATCGCTAGGCCTACTCTGGTGGTTCAAGTTAGAGGGACTTTTTTATTTGGTCTTAATCCCCTCTTCTCTTACCTCCCACTAAGAGTCTGTTCCTGCAAGAGGCTGGTTATGAGGTTTATGAGAGCCTTTTCCTTCTAATAATCTCAGTTTTCCGTCACTGATTCAGCAAACCCAAACAACAGAACTTGCTCAAAAACAAAGAGCTGAACTCCAGCTCTTTTGAGCCGAAGGCACGTGCCTCCTAATCTCCCTTCCTTTCTCTAAAGATGCCATAAAAGGAGAAATCAGAGCTGAAAGAACCTCACTGTGGAGCAGATCAGCATATTAATTTATATAGTCCGCATACTCTCGGCATTACCTCACAGCCTGATTCTAGGTTCCACGTGTGAGTAGGGACTGAGTGAGTGACGCTCCCTGATCCGAGAGGCTGGCTTAGACACAGGTCCAAAGAACACTGATCATGCAATGTGGGAGCAGACTCTGCTTCTGGAGCCTCGGTGCTACGGAGGAGAGCTCGGAGAGGTCAGGCCAGGGGGACCTGAGACACCACCAAGGAATCCTGACATTTCAAAGCATGCCAAAATTGCGGGACTGGCTCAAGGTCACTTAGCTAGGGAAGGGAGCTAGCATTTAAAGCTCCAAATCCAGATTCTTCAGTGTTAAAAACCATACTTTAAACTCAGTTCTTTTTTAAAAAATTAATTTATTCTTAATCGGATGATAATTGCTTTACAATATTGTGTTAATTTCTGCCATACATCAGTATGAATCAGCCATAGGGATCCATCTGTCCCCTTCCTCCTGAACCTCTCTCCCACCTCCCACTGGCCCCACCCCTCTTGTCACAGAGCGTGGGCTTTGAGCTCCCTGCCCTGCGGTGAGTGCTCAGTCATATCCAACTCTTTGTGACCCCATGGACTGCAGCCCACCAGGCTCCTCTGTGCATGGAATTTTCCAGGTGCAAATACTAGAGTGAGCTGCCATTTCCTACTCCAGAGGATCTTCTCAACCCAGGGATTAAACACGTCTCTTGCATCTCCCACATTGGTAGGCAGATTCTTTACCAACGGTGCCACCTGGGAAGTCCCTGTGTCATACAGCAAATTCCCACTGGCTACCTGTTTTACATATGGTGATTTGTATGTTTCAACGTTACTCTTTCCCCTCTCCTTCTCCCATGAACCAGTTCTTGGGGAAATAAGCTGATGGCCTTTGGGGAGAAGACAGAGGGATTTACCATCAGCACAGGGAGGGGAGATGGGGACACCAACCTTTGCTAGGTACCGCTGGGTAATAAACTATTTAACACAGTTCTGTTAACCCTCACAATCCTTCATGGAGGTCATCAGTGCCCTGATTTATTAATACAGGGAGGGAGCTGAGGGTAAGAAAGGCTCAGAAACTGGACCACAGTCAGTTAGTGAATGAGAGTTTGGATTAGAACTCATTTTGACCTTCAAATGAGCATTCTGCCTATATCACACTGCATCCAGAAGTCACTTTACTAACCTCTCCAGCCTCTGGGGCATGTCTCCAGGCATCCTAGCCTTCTATCAGGCCCATGATGGGCACCCAACATGCAAAGGCTTACCTTCCAACCTGGCAGAGGCTTTTGTAGCCCGGGGCCCAGCTTTTTGAGACCCACCCCCCACCCCAAGGCTGAATAGAGATTTGCTGCCTGGATGGCCTGCCAGGGCAGAGCGTTTGAGGGCTCTCTCACCCCATTCCTGGCTGGGAAGCCCTTTTGCTATTTATCAGTCTAGACCAGTTTATCCAGTTCCGATTTAGGATGATTTTTCACAGGTTAACTAGTTGATTCTTGTAGGGTTTAGCTCACAGGGCAAGTATTTGTGGTTTTTCTCCTGGGGCAACAGACACTGAATAAGCAGGGCCAAGCCCTCTGGGGCCAGGTTTCCCCCAACTAACTCGGTTTCAGTCTGCTCCTCACTCCTAGCGCCACCAGCGGCCATGGGGCCTAGCTTACTCACCTACCTGGACCCTAACCATAGCTGCTGGGTTTTCTGAACTTCCAGGCTGGGTGCACCATCCATTGTACATGTGGCCTGGCAGCTACAAGGACTACTACGTTCCTACTACATTCTCTCTTGGGTTGGGAAATAGCCACTCAGCTTGGCTTCCACCTTTACGGATGGAACTAGAGAGCAACTCAGCGCTGCGTCCAGTCCAGCCACATCCATATCCATGGATGTCCTTAGCCTAGCCCAGGACCAGGGGGTCATTCCAGCCCTTCTCCTTCCTCCTCTCTTCCCCCTCCCCTACCGGACAGACACGTGTGCACACACTCTGGTTTGTCCTAAGATCTGGAAGGGCTGGGCAGATAACAAAAAGCCCTCAAGCAACTGTTGTTCAATGACTAAGTTGTGTCTGACTCTTCGTGACCCCATGGACTGAAGCACGCCAGGCTCTTCTGTTCCCCATTATCTCCCAGAGATGGCTCAAATTCATGTCCACTGATTTGGCACCGAAGCCTAAGGTGTATGTTTAAATGTGACCAAAGTCACCTCCAGATGATCTTAATAAATAGCATTTTTCCCTGAAGAAAGTGTGAAAGCCTCACTCATTTTGACAGGTTTGTGCATCATTCTTAGAATTTTGCCCATTTCTACTTAAATATTAGACATAAATAAATATTAAATAATAAATCGCAGTTAAATCATTTTTTTTGCTTCAGAAATTGTACCAAATATGAATGACCGACCAAATATGAGAAAACAAGTTATGAATTAAAAAAAAAAATCTTTTGAGGAAAAGAAATTAGTTTCTAGATTAGAGCTTTGAAAGCATGTCTTTCAGAAATTTAATATTTCTATGCCTTTTTATAAAGTCTAATTCTGTGAGATCTATTGCTTCCTTGCACACATGGTACTTTAAAACAAATGGAGACATGGTTCAATGTGGAACTGAATGAATGGCCAGTGGGAACACCAACTACTCCACATATTCATCATTACCTTTAAGAAAAGCAATTACACCCAAGTGACTGCTTTGCTTTTTCCCTTAAATGTTAAAATGACAAAATCTAGAATTTCTTGTTTTAAATGTTGCTAATAGAAATTTTCACTTTTCAGTAACTTGAATTTGAATTTATTTTACATTTAAATGAATTTCAGATTCAATGAAAATATTACAAACTTGTAATAAAGGGTATTCGTCTGTTTATTAGATGCCTCTTCTTTCCATGTGTTACAACTCAGACCAAGGCTGTACACTTATTTTCATATTAAAAGTTTAAAAAATATGGCCCTAAATCACTTAATTGTTTAAATAGACTCTAGAAGAGTAAGCATTTGTGGGAGAGAGAGAGTGTCCCACACATGGGGGTAGGGTAGCAGTCACTATATTACCCCTCCCTAATGAATTAAAGTTGAAAGACCATCCACTGAGGTGACTACTCCCCAATGTGAGAATTTTTAAAAACTGATTGTGCTTTGTTGTGGTCCAGTTCCTCAAGACTGGCCTTTCACATCACTTCTTTACAACCCACCCCCATGCCCTTGTAGAAGAAGGATGGCCTCAAGTGGGAAACAATCTTCAGCATCGGCTTGGGTCTTTGATTCTGTACGTTTATTTTACACATCCTAATTCTGCAGGAAACTCCCTGCAGATGTGGAGGAGCCCTCGATCACTGACCTCTTGTTAAAAGACAAACAGCCAGAAACCAGAAACATGACCGGAAAGATAAACAGCTGTTCAGGTCTCAGCTGCTGGCCAGAATGGCAGCATCTTCAGAAATGAGCCTCACCCTCATCCTGATGGAGGAGGTCAGGCCTGGAGTCTCTTTTGTTTAATTAGAGATGGTAACTGCATGGCACATGTGCCCTCCCACCCCTCTCCCATATTCATGACAGACATCCCTAATCAATCACTATATCCTTTTCCTCTGAACCTGAAATCAGCCCCAGAATTCTTCTGGAAAAGAAGTCTAGCCAGACTCCATGGTATCAGATTAAATCCATTTGCCATCCTGGGAGTACAGGTTCTAAGGGAGAGGATTATACAAAAATCCTCATGGGGAAAGGGCACTTCGTTCAAGTCCTAAGCAGTGTAGGAAGTTCTGTTGCATTGGAATACCATCTCTGACACCAGTAACACTGATTTAAGCAAAGAGCCTTCAGCCAGAAGATGCTGATGCTGGTGTGTTTGCATTTACTGAACGTGAAGTGTGTGCCAGCCGCTCTGAGCACCTCACATGTACTGTCTCATTTAATTAATAAAAGATGACTCTGACACGAACACTACCCAGGATCCAAGATTCATTTCTGAGATCCAGCATGTTTCACAGACGAGCATAGCCCAAGCTGTGCAGGACAGCTGTATGCCAAGAGCACTCTCAGCCTCCCAGGACCTGAGCTCCATTAATTCTGCTCAAGAAGGAGGGCCCTTCTAAAAGCCAGCGCAGCCCTGGCCCATCTGTTTCAGCCTGTCACTCAGCCACATTCTATTTCTGAACACGCAGCTTCAAAAACACAGCATACTTTGTAACACAGGCCACCTTTGCCCCAGATGGGCAGCACAGCTTCCATGGAGAACATACATTCCCCTTCCTCCATGTACCAACCCAGAATACGTCCTAAAAGGCACTGTGCGTGCTAAGTAGCTTCACTCAGGTCTGACTCTTCGCAACTCCATGGACTATAGCCCGCCAGGCTCCTCTGTTCATGGGATTCTTTGGACAAGAATACTGGAGTGGGCTGCCATGCACTCCTCCAGGGGATCTTCCCAACCCAGGGACTGAACTCACGTCTCTGGCATTGCAGATGGATTTACTGCTGAGCCACTGGTAGAAGCCCCCATCTACCACATCTGATGACATTTCAGAGCTAGGAGGGTGACAAATCTATCCATCAATCAGACGATGCCAAAGGCTTCATGTCAAAGAACAAGAGATAGGAAAGCTGTGGGGCTTCCTCTCCCAGGCCTGAGTCAGATTCTGACCTGCCAAGTCATCTGCCCTTGTGGGATGGCATTTGGCCACAGACTGGGACAAATTCCAGTGTCACTTGGCCCTCAGGAATGCTCCATGGATCCTGGGTGACAGCCTTGTACCAGCTGCTCCCAGATCTGGGGAGTGAGAAAGTCAAAATAATGACGAAAATAATAATTAAAAGGAGAGCTACCGATTTACTGGATGTTTGATAAGCACCCTTGAAATATACCAAATGCTTCACATACACTCTCATGGCTAACGCCCCAACTCTATGACCTATTCACATAGAAATGCTGCTTATGTTTATCTCTTGGGGAAAAGGCTGTAGCAAAATCATGGCTTGATTTCAAAGCTAAGGTTTTGAAGAGGGCCTTTAATTCTGCCTGCCCATGTGCAAGAAGGAGAGAATTCTCCTTGGTTTTCTTCAGCACATATAACCTGGAGAAAAATGATCCATGTGAACATGCTTCGGACGATTTTGTGGGAAAGAGAGAAGCTGTCTATGGTGTTTCTGTTTGCTGATACACTGCTCTGGTTCCCTGTTCGCTGGATGTATCTTATCACACTGTCCTCCATAATGTGACTTCTAAATCTTAAAAATGGTCTTTCTTTACAAACTTTCAGCAATCGAACCAGCACCCAGAATGGCTGGCTCGGGGGTTGCAAGTTTCTCAAGGGCAGAGGTTGTGTCTCTTAGTCATCTGTGAGTTCCACATATCTGGCATAAAAGAGCCAGGCTAGAAATGTGAGTTGAGGATAAGGGGCCGGAGAGTGGGCGAGGGAAGGAAGCCACAACTTTCTGTAGCGTTATTTTGTCAACTAAAGTCCACACTTTGTCAACAAGCGTCTACCAAGCCCTGCAAGACAGGAAGGCTTGTTCCTGCTTGATCCTGCCTTAAAGGTCGGATGTCTGACACAAATATCACCTCTAATGAGAGGGAAATAGCTTTGAGTATTAAGTCAGATATTAAGGAAAGACTTAATATATGTCTCTAATGACAGCCACAGCCCCTAGTATCCTGGTCTGGTGGATTCTCAGGAGAATTAAAAGGTCCTAGATGGCCTGGGACGATCCTCTCATATCACTGTCCTTCTGCAGTGGACCAGTTGCCAGCCACTCAAATCCACACTTTTCCTGTCCAAAATGGTAGATGCCAGAACAACAAGGCTTCTGGCCAAGAAAAAACAAAGGCTCAGCCTAATGAGAGCATGCTGAGGGTGAGAAAGCTCAAATCTGAGAGGCCCACACATCNTCTGCAGTGGACCAGTTGCCAGCCACTCAAATCCACACTTTTCCTGTCCAAAATGGTAGATGCCAGAACAACAAGGCTTCTGGCCAAGAAAAAACAAAGGCTCAGCCTAATGAGAGCATGCTGAGGGTGAGAAAGCTCAAATCTGAGAGGCCCACACATCAGAAATGGGAAATAAAAGAGGCAGCTGTTTGGGGTGCAGATGAGCAATCCTCCTCTTCCAGGGCACATTAACAGTCACAGGGGCAGCAATAGGGCCGAGGTGGGGGTGGGGATCGTGCTTCAGATGGATTGGACCCCACTGCACAGAATGCAGGCCTGATCTGAAAGCTGAACCGGTAAACTCCTCCTGATGCAACTTCAGCCCGGAAATTCCAAAGGAAGGAAGCCCACTCTCTTGGGTTGAGCTGTGAAAACTTGCACTGCACCCCTCTTCTTCAAGCAGAAAGCACAGGGCTCTCTCCACTATGACTCTGCATCCAGCAAAGAGGGACAATGTCTTCCCAGCCCAGCACCCCAGTTTCCCCATAGGAGCACCACAGGTAAGCAGGCCTGATGGGGAAGAGGATGCCCAAATGGAATCTGGGTGAGCTAGACTGGACACCAAACTAACAGTCTGCAATCAATGGATTCATCACATTTACTTCAGAGCCTTCTGTGTACCAAGCACAATTCTAGGTATTGATTACACACCACAGCCAAAACAGACAGACCCAGCTGCCTTCAAGGATAATGAATGAACCCTACCTTAAGCTTGTGAAAGCCATGGGGCAGAAGATGTTAAGCTCACAAAACTTTAACTGGGGTTAAAATCTGAGGCATGCACCTCAGGTGCCCAGCTTCTCCAAGTTTGAGGGGAGGATTAAATTAAAGGAGGAATCTGAAAGACCCTAGTAGGGTCCATGCCTCCCCCCAGGTCTCCGGATTCCAAGCCAGGTGTTCTTCCTTCCATATTCTACAGCCAAGAATTGCCCTACACACATGGACCCATGCACACAGATACGTCATCCTTAAAATAAGATGCCCTGTTCTCTTTGATCTCTTATCCTCACAGCTACCTGCAGGGTAGGTATTTCTAAGAATGAATGTAAGAATAAGTGTCCTCTGCAGACCTCTGACTACAGGGAGCGTAACTGACTAAGGGTCCCAGGTGCTGGGCTCTGAAATTCATCATTGCATCAGCAGTAGCTCTGAGCTGAGCTTCCCAGAGGCAATGGCTGGACTCCGTAGGGGTACAGAGGCAAGTCTGCTCCTGAGAGACACGGATGCTCTGATAACCAACTTTGTTTCATTGCCGTTTTAAAATTTTTATTGGAGTATAGTTGCTCTGTGTTAGTTTCTACTGTACAGAAAAGTGAATCAGTTATATGTATACACAGATCCCTTCTTTTTTGGATTTCCTTCCCATTTAGGTCACACGGATCAGAGTAGAGTAACCTGTGCTACACAGTAGGTTCTCACTAGTTACCAGTTTTATATATGGTATCAATAGCAAATATGTGTCAATACCAATCTCGATTCTTCTCTCCCCCCTCCCCCTTATTATCCGTATGTTTGCCTTACATCTGTGTCTCTGTTTCTGCCTTGCAAATAGTCTATACTATTTTTTTAGATTCCACATATATGCATTAATTAATGCATATATTAGTGCATAATTAACGGGGGCTTCTCCAGTGACTCAGTGGGTGAAGAATCTGTCCGAAGTGCAGAAGACACAGGAGACATGGGTTCGAACCCTGGGTCAGGAAGATCCCCTAGAGGAGGGCGCGGTAACCCACTCCAGTATTCTTGCCTGAGAAATCCCATGGACATAGAAGCCTGGTGAGCTGCAGTCCAAAGGGTCACAAACAGTCGGATATGACTGAGCACCTATGCACGCACACACACGCATTAATATACAATATTTGTTTTCCTCTTTCTGACGTGCTTCACTTTATATGGCAATCCCTAGGTCCATCAGTAGCCAACTTTGACTCCAGGGCTCCCTGATATTATCTTCCTCGGAAATCTAGGCTCTTCCCTCACAACCTTCCCTCCCTCTCTCTTTCTCTCAAGGGCAGACCGGCACGGCTGTCTGATCATTTTCCTAGCGCAAAAACTGCCCCTACTAATATCTTTGCCCGCTGAATCCTGTCTCGGTGTCTGCTTCTTGCCAGACCCTGACAAACAGAATCTCGTTATCTCTGTACTACAGATGTGGAGGCTGAAGTTCAAAAGCCAAGTAACCTGCCCAGAGTCACAAAAGGGTTTGAAAAGAGCTGCAACGGTATCAGCTCTTTGGGAATCCAAATGACACAGACGCCGCCTACCCTTCCGCAGAGAGCCCCAGAGCCCTGCAAAGAGCCCTGCAAAGGCCCTGCAGTCCCAGAGCCCCGCAAAGGCCCTGCAGTGTCTTTTGTGAAGCTGGACGCCTTTCCCCGGGTCCCACAGCTGATGAGTGGCAGGCCAAGACCAAAGTCCAGGTTCTCAGCATCCGAATCTGGGGTTCCTCCTCCCAGCTGGTGAGCTCCAGCATCACAGCCTTCCGGGTGAGAGCGTGCCTCCGCGGTTCACCCCGCCCCAAGGAGCCACAGCAGGTTTTTACATTTAGTAAGTGTTTGGAGACAATCATTTCATAAAAGTTAATCCGCTCTGAGTCGGAGCCAGCTGAGACTGATAACTCCAAGTCTCCCCAAACGTGGAGTTCAGATGCAAAGCCACATTTCTTCCCAGTGATCCTGGCCACCGGAGGCCTGACCGCCTTCAGATGAAGCATGGATGTGTCCATATCCATGGATCCTCGGCCTGCCCCAGTTGGAGATGTCAAAGCTCCTTCCCCAGTGTCAGGAGAAGCCTGAGGAAGGATAGCCATGCCTCCATCACCACTTGCAGGCCGAACACCTAGGTGGCTGGTGGAGACGCCCAAATACCACCGCAGGAAAACCAATCAGTGCTGTCTAGATGACTGTAGCAGAAGACTGCAAGGGGAGACAAACAGCCTTGTCAGCCAAAGGCCACTGAGGGGAGTCCAGGGGAAAGGAGCTCAGTTCTCTGTCCACATCCTAGCAGACACACAGGTGGGAGAGCAAAGGTGCACAGCCGCCCTTGCTCTCCTGCCAAGGCTAGCTTTCAGGGACAGTCAGTAAACAGGCTGATCAGTGTCCGAGCCATTCAAACCTCCAGTGTGTCAACTGATGTCTGTTTTGTAAGTTACTCACAGAACTAGCCTCTCTCTTACTCTTGGCAGCCAATCGAGCAGTGGACCAGGGTCAGCCGCAGCAGAGACAGAGAGAGAAAGTGAGAAAAGGTGAGTGGGTTTAAAGAACAGTATTTTAGGTTGGAAGGAACACAGGGCCTGAGCACTGCATTCAGCTGGGTGCCCAAAGAACAGAAGGCAGGAAGGAAAGGGCAAACGGTTATTGAGAGATCTGCTGATTGGCAGGTACTGTGCTAATTGACTTCTGTCCATTATGTCATCTAATCCTCACATTTGAGACAGTCAGCGCTATTATGATTTCCAACACACAGAAGACACTGACGTTCAGAGTGGTCCCGAAGTTTTCCAATTAACAATCGTCAAGCCTGAATTTTAACCAGTTGGTCCACCTTGAAGCTTACTTTATCCACTACAGCAATACATGATTCCCTGTGTTTTCTGAATACCTACTGTGTGCTTGGTGTTTTAACTACCTGACCTCATGTAATCCTTACAAAAACCCGACAAAGTCTGTGTCATACCTATTTCTAAGAAGTGAGAACAAAACTCAGAAGGATGAATTGAGTAAACATCACATTGCTAGTAGGTGGGGTGGGGTCGGGAGTGGGGTCACAGGCTGGAACTGAGGCAAAGGCCCCACATACTCTAAGTCCTTCTCATAGGTGCACCCAGGGGTAGCCATAGTCACTTTTTTTTTTTTTTTTGCCCGGGAGGGCATTTTTATGCTAGCAATGATCCTGAATACTGATCAAACATTACCAATGGCTTCAGTACCAAGCCAAGAACTCTGCACATATTAATAACCTCATATGATCAGAACCACAGCCCTGCTAGGTAAGTGGTATGACCTTGATTTCACAATCTGAGGCTCAGACAGGCACAAGTACTGGAAGCAGACTTAGAGTCCTAACTCAGACCCATCATACTGCCTGCCAGCCTAGTGTCTCACAGGAGACGAGTTCAACTCAACTGTCACCTTTCCACTCAAACAAAATATGCTTTTTTGGCTGAAGAGTCCCCTTTAAAGCAAGTTGTTAAGGAAATCAGCAAAAGAAGTTTCAGGGTCTCACCCTGAACAGGATTCCCCAAAAGGACCTGTAGAAGTTACAGGCAGGGTGGGTCACCTGGTCAACTGGCCACCCTGCTCTCCCGCTGAACTTTCCCTGGGCCCGAGCCTCCACGATCTGCCTCCCACTTCCTAGGACATGGCTTCGGCCTTTCAAGTCAGCGAGACTCCAGCGGAGGCCTGAGCTCGTGCTCAGCCCAGCCCCTCCCTGTCGCCAGGCAGCCAGCTCCTTGTTTTTCCTCCCACGATGATGGATACAACCTGTCAGGGAAGCTGGGAATATTTTTAGCTCCGAGCTGATTTTTATCTAAATTTAACTTTGGGCCACAGCATCAGCAGAGTTCCGTGCGAAGGGCAGCCAGCGTTTTCATGGTGACCCATCATAACGAAGGCTCGGTGTTACTCAGATGCCCTGGCTGGGCCTGAAGCTTAGAGGCGGCGAACGGCTCTTCAGGAAAAAGATCTTGATCCTGGAAGACTAAAGTCGTCTGACTGCACAGCTAGAGGGAAGCGTAGATACTATCCAACTCCACCTCCCATTTTACAGGTGGGGAAACCGAGACCCAGCAAGCCTAGTGACTAGAAAAAGCTTGGAAGCTTGGTCTTGCTTTTTTTCCATGACATCACGGTGCCTCTGGGGAACATAGTGAAGAAACCAGCTGTGACATCTGTGGAGAGCTATACTATTTTTACTTTATAAATCATAAAATCAAATGCTCTGTGTCATGGAGCTAAAGTTTGCTGAACCCTGATCTTCAGTCAGCAGCACTAACAGTCTGGTTCAGCATACTTAACAAGCCCATGGAAAGTGGACTTCTTCCAAGGTTCAGTTTTTTTTTAAGTTCCAATCAAAAAATGTCCATGCGGTATGTTCTTCTCTCTCCCCTGCTTAAATGCTGGCTCCTGGAAGAGCAGAGCATTTTCAGTCTAATTCACTGTTTTATCTCCAAAGCCCAGAAGAGCACCTGGCACTTGGTGGACAAAGGATAAACATTTATTAAATGGTAGAGTGGTTGAATGAATGAACAAATGAGAAAATATCAGGGGGAGGTCAGGCCCAACTGACACTTGGTAGGAAGGAGAGAGCAAAACCACAAGTGAAATACTGTGAAATCTCCCTTTTTCCTTCCTGCCCACCAAGGTATGCAGGCACTCATAACTTTTAGGAGGATTAGATGAAAAATTCTTGAATCATCTTTCAATAAAAGGCAGACTGAAACACCCAAATGGCCACCATCATTCACACAGCTGGCTAGAATATTACATGACTGAATTCTGAAATAAGAAGAAAAAGAGATAAACAGTATGGAAGTTCTTTTACAAAGAAGACCTAAAAATAGAGCTCCCAAATGACCCAGGCTTCCCAGGTGGTGCTAGTGGTAAAGAACCCATCTGCTAACGCGGAAGGCAGAAAGAGATGTGGGTTTGATCCCTGGGTCGGGAAGATCCCCTGGAGGAGAGTATGGCCTCCCAGTCCAGTATTCGTGTCTGGAGAATCCCTTGGACAGAAGAGCCTGGTGGGCTACAGTCCACAGCGTCTCAAAGAGTTGGACACAACTGAAGTGACTTAGCTTGCACGCACCATATGACCCAGTAATCCCACTCCTGGGCATATATCCAGAAGAGATGAAAATCTTACTTCAAAAAGATACACGCACCCCAGTGTTCACAGAAGCGTTATTTATAGAGCCAAGACATGGAAACAGCCTAAATGTCCATCAACAGATGAATGGATAAAGAAGATTTGCTGTGTAGATATATATGCAATTGACTATTACTTGGCCATAAAAAAGAATGCAACACTGCCATCTGCAACACATGGGTAGCCCTAGAGATTACCAAACTGAGTGAAGTCAGATAGACAAAGACAAATATCGTATGATATCACTTATATGTAGAATCTAAAAAAGTTAATTTATAAAACAGGCTCACAGACAGAGAAAACAAACTTACAGTTATCAAAGGAGAAAGGGGGGGAAGGGTAAATTAGAAGCACGGGATTAGCAGATTGCTGTGCTTATGTGCTCAGTCATGTGCAACTCTTTGTGACCCCATGGACTCTAGCATGCCAGGCTCCTTTGTCCATGGAATTTTCCAGGCAAGAATACTGGAGAGGGTTGCCATTTTCTACTCCAGGGGATCTTCCCAACCCAGAGATTGAATCCACGTCTCTTGCGTCTCTTGCATGGGCAGGTAGATTCCTTTCCACTGTATCACCTGGGAAGCCCAATAGATACACACTACTATATATAAAATAGACAAGCAAGAAAGATTTAATGTACAGCACAGGGAACTACATTAATATCTTATAATAACGTATCATGGAAAAGAATATGAAAAAATATGAATATAACTGAATCACTTTGCTGTATGCCTAGAACGAACACAATTTTGAAAATTATCGACACAGCAATTTTAAAAAGAAGAGAAAGAAATAGGAAGAAGAGACCTAAACACAACAAGAGCACAGAGGCACAGTGACACAGCCTGCGATTAAGAAGGGTCACAGCGGATCCCACAGCAGGACACAGTACTCATCCAGGGCCCTCTCCTCTGAGCCGGGATTTTTAGCAACTTTAGAGTTAGATCGCCTCGGAGTTTGGGAATGGAGGACACACAGCCCAATCAGCAAGGCAGTGAAAAGAGTGCCTTTCCTTTTCGTTCTGTTCCTACCTTCAGTAACTTTGTGGGCAAAGACACAGGCCTTTGCTACAGTACGTTTATTTAAACTGAGACGTTACCATTCTCTCACCGACACAAGTGAATTAATTAATATATTCTGAGGCTCCCATAGTATCAGGTGGCCCAGGCCCCACATGGTAACATGTTTATTTTCACAAGTGAGTCACTAAATATATAAACATAAAAGGTTGTATTTGTGTACATTTGAAGGCACACAATACGGGGAGCAAGATGAAGAAGGGGCAAGAGTAAAAGCAGGATTTACAGAAAGAAATCCAAATACGCTTTATTTATTAAATGCCCATTATATGCTCAGCACTCTCTCATTAAGAATTTTCAGGAGGAGGAAATCTGGATAAAAGAAAGCAGATGAGATTCAAAAAATAAATATAACAAGAGTTCTTGACTTCACAGAGCTTTAATTTGTTAGATGAAACAAATACAAGCATCCATATATAAAATAAATGTATGTGCTTAGCATAGTAAAGCCTTAGTGAACGGCTTTATGAACTGCCATGACTCCAAAGTCCCAAGAAAGAAAGCTCTAGGTGGGTCAGGGCAGTCAGGGAGTGCTTCCTGAGGGAGGTGACCACAATGTGGAGAATGGACGCTAAGATTTAGACTGACAGGAGCTGTATGAAACAAAGGTGGGTGGCAGGGCTGTGTAAGCCCCTTCACAAACAGGGACCTTTATGCATTTCACAGGGGGAGAAAAGGTAACCATAAAATAATTACAAAGAGCAAATNTGACCACAATGTGGAGAATGGACGCTAAGATTTAGACTGACAGGAGCTGTATGAAACAAAGGTGGGTGGCAGGGCTGTGTAAGCCCCTTCACAAACAGGGACCTTTATGCATTTCACAGGGGGAGAAAAGGTAACCATAAAATAATTACAAAGAGCAAATGGAATAAAATAAATGGTCCATTTGAGTGTTTGAGTTGTTAACTGAAAATTATTTTCACGGGCAGAACTGACCTTCCCTGGGCCTGCCCACCACCAGCTGCTTTCACACGTGCTGTCTGCTTTGGCCACCACTACAATCTGAGGTGAAGGTCCTGTTCCCATTTCACAGGTGAACAATGGAGGATCACTGAGACCAAATATCAGATGTGAGGATTAGAGGCAAAACGCTGCTTGGCCTGTTGGCCTCCCAGGCCTCTTCTCTTTTTACTCTTTCTGACAAAGTTCTGTGCTCTCCTCCAAACTACTATTCTCTTTCCCTGCCACTGTCTCTCAGCTACAGCTAGCTGTAATACAACCAGAAAAATCACTCCTGATTCATATTAGCAATATATTTTTTCACTTTCCACCATCATCACTACCATCATCATTATCACCAGCAGCAGAAGTCCTACCATCACCATCAACATCACCACCACCACCACCATCGTCTTCACCATCACTATTCTCATCTCAGTCAGTATCATCACTTGCCATTGAGTGAGTGAGCACCCTGATCCACTCACCAGGGATCAGATGTTGACCGAGGACTGGGTACTAATAAGCCCTTGACACACATTCACTCACTGAGTCTGCAAAATAACCCTGCCTGTTGTATATCATTTAGTATTTCCACTTTGTGGATGAGGAAACTGAAGCTTGAAGACGTTAAAGCACTTGCCCCAGGTCACAGCAGTGGCCGAATCTGGGTTCAAAATTCCTTCTCCCACGCCATCTGATTCATGCTACACCCAACTGACTAAATTCTACCCCTGGCAGCTTTACAGAGCAGTTCCACGAAATTATTAAGCAGATGTTCTTGCTCTACTAGAATGCAACATTTATTGCTGAGGCGGAAATTGTTAGAGGATTTGCCATAATGTATTTTACATGCATATCGTTAGAATTATTCAGGGGTGAGAGGAAAAAAAAGTTCCCAGCAAAAATTTTTCTTACTTTCTGACTTTGACATCATCATAAACCCACAGTGTTCCCCTGGACAAACGAACAAACAAAACTATTCTTTTGTTTACTTACTGTCAGAGTCAGAAGTCAAATGGGCTCTAATTTAGCATGTCCTTAGACTCTGATCTGGGCTTAGCATTTCAGAAACTGAGCCTTAAATGCAGTGGTTTAAAAAATAAATCCCTCTCCAGTCAGTCTTATTCTACATTGTACAGATGTGGACAAGATTTGCAATAATCACGAATCATATGGTCTCGTGCTTTGACCCGAGTTTCAAGAAAGATGAGGGCTATGACATCTCCTACCTTTGAACCCCCTTAGACCATACTGGAGACCTCTCTTGGCATCCAAGTTCCCTGTCTCCTTCCTTCCACTGCGTTCAATCTCTGCACAGATAACAATAGGTTCTCAGTTATCTCTCTGTCTCTCGCTAGAGTCAGGATGGGTTGGCATTAGCTCGGTACCCAGGGACTACTGCACTAAGGAACGGAGAGAAAACTCATGGTCATGGAATCAAAGGGAAAAGAGGAAATCATACTGGATGTTACAGATGAGTCTGACATCTAGGGATGAGAGGAACAATTCCCGAGCATGTATGAAGAGTTTGCCACAACATTGTGTATAACATTGAGTAAAACCTGAATATAAGCCACATTTTCAGTAATGGCAGATAGGTATATAAATTATTGTACACTCATATAATGAAATGCCATAAAGCTATAAAAATATTGCTATACTACATGCAGTGTAACAGAGGGCAAACGTTTGTTCTTGGGAGGTAAAAAATCTTAGATATTATAATTATTTGCAGCCCTCCCAAGAACCNACTCTCACATCCATACATGACCACTGGAAAAACCATAGCCTTGACTAGACGGACCTTTGTTGGCAAAGTAATGTCTCTGTTTTTTAATATGCTCTAGGTTGGTCATAACTTTCCTTCCAAGGAGTAAGCGTCTTTTAATTTCATGGCTACAGTCACCATCTGCAGTGATACTGGCAACTCACTCCAATATTCTTGCCTGGAAAATTCCATGGACAGAGGAGCCTGGCAGGCTACAGCCCATGGGGTTGCAAAGAGTTGGACATGATTTAGCAACTGACAGCAACAAACCATCCACCCAAAGTCAAGGGATGAGCTGCCACCAGCAGTGAATCTCATACTTTCTGAAAAGCTGATGAAAGGTATGTAGTGGAACAAAACATTCAATAATAATTCAGGAACAGGTTTCCATGCCTATTCAGATCATCTCTTATACATGTTATCTGTTTCTTTATCAATACAAGATTGTAACGTATTATGAGGCCAAAAATGTGAGCTGATCTATTTTAAACCTTAATAATACCAGGGACCTTTAAAAAAGGGGAATAATTTGTAATAAAGAAGAATCCCTTTTTCTGGAAGGTGGTATCCCCACGAAAAGAAATAAGCAAACAGCTTGAGAGAAGGGGAGTTGCAGTAATTCAGAGACAATAATTTTGAGGTCAGCAAATAATTTTGAGGTTGTTTTAGTCTAGGTTAGCTGATCATCTTTGCTGCTGCTTCTGCTAAGTCGTTTTAGTCGTGTCCGACTCTGTGCAACCCCATAGACGGCAGCCCACCAGGCTCCCCTGTCCCCGGGATTCTCCAGGCAAGAATACTGGAGTGGGTTGCCATTTCCTTCTCCAATGCATGAAAATGAAAAGTGAAAGTAAAGTCTCTCAGTTGCGTCCGATTTCTAGTGACCCCATGGACTGCAGCCCACCAGGCTCCTCCGTCCATGGGATTTTCCAGGCAAGAGTACTGGAGTGGGGTGCCATTGCCTTCTCCGTGATCATCTTTAGGAAGTTCCAAATATACAAAAGCATTTTATGAACTCCAGTCTTATACCAAATGTAAGGCATTATAGAATGACCCTATTAGACTGTGATGTGATTATTATGGGTGACAACAGAAAGACCTCACACGATATACCCTAATTTGGGATCAAAACTCATTCAAAGGCCAACTTGGGGGAACTGGGCTTCACTAGGGGCAATTCAACAAGCTCTGAGCTCCACACACATGAATCCCTGAGTCAGCAGTTCCCAAAGCACTTTCTTATGAATGTTAGTGTGGAGAGATTTCTGTTTAAAAAGAAAGCCCGATTTAAGAAAGCTCCTGTGACACTTTACCCTTTGGTAACGTCTGGCTACTATAACTTCCTTTTGGAAATTTAAAATTGCCATTAGTAGAGTAAAAGCTCTGAGAAGTCCTTTAATAATTTGCTTACCTTTGTTTAAGCACATGTTTGTATAAAACTTGTTGGCCACATTAGCCTAGCAAAAGTCATATTCAGGGCCACCCTAACTGATCTCTTTTTTTTTTTTCATTGGAGTATAATTGCTTTACAGTGCTGTGTTAGTTTCTGCTGTCCAACAAAGTGGATCAGCTATATGTACACATATATCCCCTCCCTTTTGAGCCCCCTCTCCTACCCCAACCCCCAGCCCACCCCTCTAGGTCATCACAGAGCATCGTACTGAGTTCCCTGTACTATACAGCATGCTCTCGCTAGCTAGCTATTCTACACATGGCAGTGCATGTAGAAAGTGAAAGTGAATTGGCTCAGTCGTGTCCGACTCTTTGCGACCCCATGGACTGTAGCCTACCAGGCTCCTCCGTCCATGGAATTTTCCAGGCAAGAGTACAGGAGTGGGTTGCCATTTTCAATCCTAACTGATTTCTAATGGCAGCATCATTGTCAGGGCACTCTGGGACCAGGACAAAGAAAAATATTGAGGAGGAAACAGTATTCTGTTTTCTTGAATACTTTATGGAAGAGTGTTTTCACTATGGAATTAATGTAAGAGAGTACTTCCCAGAAATTTTAAGGACTTTGGGACATTTTAGAGATCTTGGAATTCTTGTTTCATGTCAGTATTTTAGTATTTCTTGTTTCCTGGACTGGATATAACAAGTGTACTAAAGTGACCAGTTAGAACCAGGATGTACTGAAAATGGACTTCCCTGGTGATGAAAATAGATCTGGACCAAATATCAACAAATGTAATCACTTAGGAGAGGATCCAAAGCCACATGTCCAAAGCTACCCATCAAGCTGGAACAGAGGGCCCAGCCCCCAGGGCAGCATTCCCTTCACGGGCTGCACCTGGGCCCCTCTGTCCTCTGCTTCTCAGTTTCACAACTGACATCATCTGACCTTTTTCCAGTTAACCTGGATGTCTGTCTCTCTTCTGCCGTAAGTCTTTGATTCACTGCCCCTAGGATCTTGACCTTGGTGGCTTCCACTCCAGCAGGAAATGATCCTGTGTGGTTCTGCCCTCTCTGGGGTCCTTCTGATGATAATGGGCTAAGCCCCAGCCTTGGCCTCAGACCCTTGGCTCTGTTGTGTTGGTCCAGATGACCTTAATGACTCTGGCCCCATCAGTTACTCTGTGGCCAAACTCTGAGTTCCTCCCAAGAGCTTAGGCCTTGCCCATCAGGATGCTTACTTCAGGAGCCTTCATCTTGGACCAGGATTCCAGCTCTTAATTAAGATTCCATTTCTCACTGTGGCTCAGGAACAAAAGGCCCAGGTGGAGAGGACACTAAAGCAGCCCTGCTTCAAACCCTGCGCCTATCCCTCTGGCCACTCCCCGACTGACTCCCCATCGGTTTCCATACCTGACCTCCTCAGCCTTCATGCTGGCGGCCACCCATGGTGACTATCCCTATCTATGTTGACCATGAGGCTTCACTGCTTTGAGTCCTTCCCTTCCCAAATTCACTGCCTTGCCTCTGGCTCATGGCTTGCCTCCTCTGAAGGGCCTGGAATCTTTTCTCCACCAACTTCCCCCATAGTAGGCCCAAGTAGTTTAAGAACATGTTAACTCTATGCTCTCTGAATCCTTCTTCCCTCTACATACTCCTAAAAGCCACTGGCAAGTGGGCTTTAGGGTAAGAAGTACCCTCCTCCTGGATGTATATGTTCTAAGTTCCACTGTCTCCTCTCTAAATAATAGCAGCGGTGAGTCACTAATATCTCCTATGTGTGCTGTACTCAGTCACTAAGTCGGGTCCAACTCTTTGTGACCCCATGGACTGTAGCCCACCAGGCTCCTCTGTCCATGAGACCTCCCAGCCAAGAATACTGGAGCAAGTTACTATTTTCTCCTCCAAGAAATATTCCTGATCCAGGATGCAAAGCTATGTCTCTTGCATTGGCAGGTAGATTCTTTTGCCACTGCACCACCAGGGAAGCCCCAATATCTACTGAGCACTGACCAAATGCCAGGCATTTTGCTAATTGAGCACTTTAGCTGGCTTATCTCATCTCACACCATAAAAACCTGATGAAGATAGGTACTGTGGTTTTCCCCAGGCTTATGAGGAAAATAAAGGAAAATGAGGAAAATAAAGCTTGAAGAAGTTACATAATCTGTCAGATATCAATTGTAAGTAGTGGATCCAGGATTTGAAACCAGCCTCCCCCCCGGCCCCTCCCCCCCTGCGATCTTCAACTATTTTGCTTCCCTCCTTCACAGGCAACCTCACCCTTGGAACCTTAAGGAAAAACAAATTTCCCAGAGGGCATATTTTACCATCTTTCAAAGAACTCTACCTTACACACATAGAGAGGGGTTCATAGGAGGCAAACATCCTTCTTCCTTTTGTGGCCACTCCTGACTTCTAATTCTTTCAATCAAAAATCCGTTCCAGAGATAAAGGGAAGAGAGTGTCAGTCACTATCATATCGGCTATTTTTGACACCAATATCTAACTCTGAGAATTATCCCTCGGCAGTTTATTCAGACTATTCTTATACAAAGCAAACACTTAAGAAATCTAATCTGTCTAAATATTTACATCCCACCCAATCTTTTTAAAACTCTGGGTTCTGCCAACACTTTCTGAGGGACCTTGGATGGCAGTTCCCACGGCTCATTGTGTGTTGTGTGAAAATCTGTCAGGATTGGCAATGGTTTATTAGATCCCACAGATAACTACCAAGTATAATACTTCGGTTATTTTTCTGACATGGGCTCTCCCAAAACATGCAGGAAAATAGTCATATGAGAATCCCCAGATTTTGGCCCTGACACCCATTACGCTGTCTTCTGAGAACTTCACTAAGATGCTGGGAATATCAGCCTTATAGCTTGCTTCTGCTGCTCTTGGGGCTCTTTATGTCCTAGGCCCAGGGAGCTCTGCTCTGCTCAGCAGCTGGAACTGAAGAAATTCACCCGCAAAATGGGTTCTATTCAGTCCTTCGGCCACTAGGAGCCAAGCTTAGAAGCATGTTGGGTCTCCAACCCTACTAGCAATGAGCTTAGATTGGAGTCTACTGCATTTAAAGAGTCAAATGACATCCAAGCCCCTGCAAAGTCATAGTTTTGTGTCACTCACCCTCAATAAAGGTAGAGCTGTGTTTGACCTATAGATTCCACAAAAGCCTGGGGCAATCACGTCAGTAATGCCTTGGGCTTCCCCATTCACTCACACTCTTGTCAGTCTACCCTCTCTCCTTCCATTCCCTCTTCCTTCCTTCCCGCCCCTTCTTCCTCCTTCTTTCAGTCCCCTTTCTTTATAATTTTCATTGAACCCTTACCATAAGCCAGGTACCATGCTAGATGCTGGGGAGATAGGGGGAGTGCAGTAAACATACTCCTGCTCTCATGATGAATCATTTCTGGATCTGAAAGAAGGGGGTCTCCTATATTTATCCATTTTCACCTAATCTATTTCTTCTTTTTCCTTAACTCACAGATAGTCAGCGTTTTCCAGGACCTCTTGTAGCCAGGTGCAGCCATGTGATTTGACTGAGTTTTAGACCTAAATATGGGTAGAAGGCATGTACGCTATCTCCCATAAAAATTCCATATGCTTTCTCTCTTCCATCATACACAGTCCTATAGCAGAGGATCCACTGGAGGTCTCCAAGGCCCCAAGTAATACTGATCCATAAAGTAGAAGGAGCTAAAGTCCCTGAATGACTGTGGAAGCAAGCATTCCCGTATACCTACCATTCACTCATGCTGGTGTGTGACATTAAGAGAGAAATACAACCCAATTATGTTGTCATTGAGCTCTGGGGGTTGCTTGCTATATCAGTGAGCCTACTCTAACCAATACTTAGTCATGAGATTGACTAATTACAACATGTTTCTCTGGCAAGAATCCTAAGAAGCTGTTTCTCCCTTCTCCCCGGAATATTTAAATTTTGCCCAACCAGAAGGTCTCAAATTTAGCTTAATTCTTCACATGGATAGCAACCAATACATAACAGCTTAGTGTTGTTTCTGGAGAATTTAAAAAGAGTTATTTTTAAACAAATTGGTATATGACAGCAGAATTTTGACAAATCACTGGAGGAAAGATGAACTATTCAATAAATGGCTAGGACAACTCTGTCATAAAATGACAATTAAGATTAGATTCATAGCTCATATCACAGAAAAATAAATTCCAGGTCAATTGAAAACTTAAACATAATAATCGAAACTTGAAAACTTTCAGAGGTACAAATAAGACACAGTATTTAATACAAAGAGGAGGGAAGAGGATCTGGAAAAGGACTCCAAAGCAGGAACAGACAGGAAAAGATTGGGAAAAACCATTGTATTCAAATAAAAAATCAGTATAACAAAAGCTTTCATAATGCTGCAATAAACTAGAACAGGGGTCAGCAAACCATGACCCTCAGGTCATAATCTGACTGCCTGTTTTTTTGAGAATAAAGTTGTATTGGAATACAGCCATGCTCATTTGTTTATGTCTATAGCTGCTTTCAGTCTGGATTGACAGAGCTGAGTAGTCGCCATTGAGTCTCTATGGGCCACAATGCTTAAAGCATTCACTAACTGGCCCTGTGTAGAAAGAGTTTACTGATACCTGGTTTAGAAGAAAGTATTTGCAATACACATAAGTGACAGAAGATTAGCGCATGTTCATTTCACTCATGTGTATAGTAAGGAGGCATTGTCTGCAGGGGCTAAACGTCCATCAGTGTGAGAATAGATAAACACAGTTGTGAAGTGCCTATGTACCAGAATATTATACAGTAGGGGTGAATTTGATTTGCACGTATCAACAAAGATAAATTTCAACTGACAATTGCAAGAAGTATGATACAATATGGTACCATTTTAAAAACACATTGAGGAAATATTACGTATTTTATTTAGGTTTGTACATAAGTCATAAATCATAAAAACATCCAAAGAAGTATATTCATTGCCTTCAGGATATTTATTAGCTTCTGCTAAGGAGAGTAAGGAACAAGAAGAGATGATATGGATTTTAGTTATTTCTATACCTTTAAAATGGTAACACACATTAAATATTAATAGTGAGTACACCATGTTTTATTACTTTCTATATCCTTCTCTACATTTGAAATCTTCTGATTGAAGTAACAATAATAAAGGTCCAGTTCATTGCTATTGGATAAGGGTTCCAAATATAGGTACCAAACTGCAAGGCAAAAACAGGTGTGTCCCCAAAACTGGAGGGCAGTGCAACTTTGGAATAATATAGCTCTGCAATTCACTAGCTGTCATTGCAGCTCTCTAAGTCTCTTTTTCCTCATTCTGAGAATAAAGATTTTATCTACCTCATAGGTTTGTTTGTAAGAATCAAATGAGATATTCCAGGGAAAGCATTTTTCAACAATGTAAACACATAATAATTGTTCAATAAATGGTAGATAATATAATTATTATTTTTATTATCTGTAAATTTATGAACATAATTTGGTAGAACCAAACAAAAAGTAAGATCCACATTAATCATTAGCCACCTTAAAAGGCAGAAAGTTTGTCAAAATAGGGAAGACTTGGCTAGCTTTATTTTTAAAGGTAGTCCATGAAAAGCAATTTATAAAATGAAGAAGGACCTCTTATTAGAAGGGAGTTGTCTGCATGGGTTCTCAAGTGAGTAAGTCTTTGGAGTATGAATTATCTCCAGCTATACTTTAGGAAGAGTTTGGCTTTGACAAATTGGATGAGTGTCTATTTTTTAGACACATACTTTCTGATAATGAAAAAGAAAGCATCAGGCTCCCAAACTTTAGGCCTTCTTACACTTCCTCTTCTCAATTCACTAGCCAAGGGATCTTCTAATAAAAATACTGTACTATCAATAACTACCACAGCGTTTGGAACTTACACATTACATCATGCTCACAAGTCAGTAAAATAAATGTACTATCTTATTTTACAAATAAGAAAACTAAGGTTCTGTGAACTTGGTAAGATTACATAAAGTCACACACTGTAAGTGGGAGGGTTGGGCTAGCAACCTATGGTGACGTCACCATTTTCCAGCCAAACAGCTCATGTGTACTAGTTACATCACATCATGACAACTGCTCTTCATTTGGAATAATAACTGGCTTCCCCTACTTGCATTCCTTTAGGGAGAAGAATGTGGGGACGAGCTAACGTGTCTCTATGTCACCAGGGAGTTGCATTCATTACTCTTTTTAAAAATATTTGTTTATTTAGTTGCATTGGGTCTTAGTTGCAACACACAGGATTCTTGGCTGCAGCATGTGAACTCTTAGTTGAAGCATGTGGTATCTAGTTCCTGACCACGGATGGGCCCCTGCATTGGGAGGGGCTAAGCCACTGGACCACCAGGGAAATCCCTGCATTTGTTACTCTTAATAATATGGGGCTCATGTAATTCAAGTCACTAACATTTAATATCTGAGTCTGCAGGGGAGACTCAGACTGCAGTGTTGGATTCAGACACGCATGCCCTTTTTAAGGGTACTGACAGAGGGGCTACACATCTCCTCTCCTATTTTGACACTGCTATTTTTTCCTCTGTTCTATTTCAGCATACTTACAAAATTAAAGCAACTGGAGAAAGAACACGACCTGTGCAGAATAAGCTGGTCTCTGAAGGGAGAATGAGTATCATACGATACCATTATTTAGTCCAGGAAAGCATGTAACACCCTCTGAGACACTTTTACATTATACTTGCAAACCTGGCAGAAGCCTGACTCAGCAAACCAAAGAGATGCTGGCACAAGTACTAAGAGACACCTCTTATTTCTCCTTCAACAACTTCACAGGGTCACTACTGATAGAGTAAAAGCAGAAAGGTCCAGTCCTGACACAGGCAATTTCTACCAGCCGTGGTGGAAACAAAGGCTTTTTCATGAACTCGCTTCTCTTTATTCTTTACCCTGATACTATAAGGAAAAGATAATTAAGCCCAGAAATTTTCAGCAAGCTCTCAAAATCTCTCCTCTTCTTATGGTCGTTTATTCTTAAAAAATCTACTAAAAAGCTATAATACAAACTCGGGGGGTTATGACAAAAAATAGACTCTTTAAACAGTGTGTTAGTCACCCAGTGGTGTCCAATTCTGCAACACCATGGACTGTAGCCTGCCAGGCTCCTCTGTCCATGGGATTCTCCAGGGAAGAATACTGGAACAGGTTGCCATTCCCTTCTCCAAGGGATCTTCCCCATCAAGGGATCGAACTAGGGTCTCCTGCATTGCAGGCAGATTTCTTACCATCAGAGCTACCAGGAAAGCCCTAAAAACAAAGTAAATATGTGCTCTGTAAGCTTTGAAGTATATAAGTATCAGTCCAATCAATCAAGGCCATTCATGTAAATATTTAACAGGTATTTCAACAAAATCCTTTCTTGAAAACTCATTCAGAGATAGCAAGGGTTATGATATAATCACCAAAAAAATGGCACCATGTTGAAATTGTACAAGGCAATGTGTGAGTATCATATGATTCCTGCTCTAAACATTTTTCATAAGGATGAAGTAGTCTCAATTCCCCCATAGAAAGGAAATGTGGTGTTGGGAAAATATACAGACATCTAACCTAGAAATGAAAAAGTGAAATATCAAAATGAAAACTGTTTTGAACACAGCCCACAGTGTTTCAGTACTAGATGAAGGCTGCTGCTGCTGCTGCTGCTAAGTCGCTTCAGTCGTGTCTGACTCTGTGCGACCCCATAGACCGGTAGCCCACCAGGCTCCCCAGTCCCTGGGATTCTCCAGGCAAGAACACTGGAGTGGGTTGCCATTTCCTTCTCCAATGCATGAAAGTGAGAAGTGAAAGTGAAGTCGTTCAGTCGTGTCTGACTCTTAGTGACCCCATGGACTGCAGCCTACCTGGCTCTTCCGCCCATGGGATTTTTCAGGCAAGAGTACTGGAGTGGGGTGCCATCGCCTTCTCCAGATGAAGGCTAGATTCCTTTAACTAAAGCCATGTTCATAAGTGTTGCAAAATATTTTTAAAAACTGAAGAATTTTTCCAAGACCTCATGATTAAAGTACTGTTAATGGAATTAGAATAGAGAAAATGTAACTTTTGTGTCGATTTCACGTGACTTTCTGCAGACTCACCGGTCCTTTTTGAGCAGGGACTAGTCTGAAAATGGGGATAAAACTCCCTGAGGACAACCAGCAGTTTTTCACACCAAGCAGAAATCATCCTTGGTGGTACAGAACGAAAAATAGCAAACTTAATTATTCATTGGTAAACCTTACCAGTACACTGTTAAATTACCAGGTCTAAAATTCAGCCTGTATGAGGATCGGCTCCCAAGACAGGAACGTGGCCATGACTCAAGTCACACGCCAGATTCTGCTACAGCAGATGTATCTCAGTTGCATTCCTGGCCTCGATTTTGCTCTTCATTCTCTCTTCTCCAACTTCTGAATGGCTCTCGCTTAATATCCCAAGTTGACTTCCAGTTAAGTACACCTAGAACTAAATCCCCAGAGAAGGCAATGGCACCCCACTCCAGTACTCTTGCCTGGAAAATCCCATGGACGGAGAAGCCTGGTAGGCTGCAGTCCATGGGGTCACTGAGGGTTGGACACGATTGAGTGATTTCACTTTCACTTTTCCCTTTCATGCACTGGAGAAGGAAATGGCAACCCACTCCAGTGTTCTTGCCTGGAGAATCCCAGGGATGGGGGAGCCTGGTGGGCTGCCATCGATGGGGTCGCACAGAGTCAGACATGATTGAAGTGACTTAGCAGCAGCAGCAGCAGAACTAAATCCACCTTTTGGAAACAACTGCACAAATAAATCATCTTTTCTCCCTACCCAGACATTCAAGCTCTTTCTTGATAAACTGTCTGTTACCAAACCTTTCAAAACAGCTATGATCATATGACTAAAATGATCCTAACTTACCCAGAAACTTTCTTAGGGTCAGTGCTCTTTAAAGACTGGGAAAAGCTGTAGGACATTCAGCGTGTACTCAAAGCCCTTCCAGACAGAAGAATCCACCAGGAAAACCCTCCGCATACCTACTGCTCTGTATTAGGACATTAACACTTATTTAAAGGACAGCTTTCATTTGCTTTTGTTAGAAGCCTGGTCTGTGTTTTTTCCTGATGACCTGAGTCCTTATTCAAATAGAGTAGATTCAGCGAGAGAGATGACCATGTAGAAAGATGATACTAATAACAACATGAAAGCCACAGCAAGCTGGGGTCAGTTCCAATCCACTGAGATGGACGGAGTCTGTATAGCTAGATGACAGCCACGACCTTGGCTACAGCAGGACAGGGGTAACTATGATAAATCAAAAGTCAACAACAACATGCTGCTCCTAAGAAACTATTCTCCAAAAGGGGAACACTCTCCTCCTCTTAAAGCAGTATTCTTTCAACTTTTGAAGTTATCCATATATTAAAACTAATTTTATCTTATATCTACTCATCCATTCCAATGAATATGAACTGAACCCCCCTGTGTGCCAGGTACAATTCTAGCCATTGTAAATACAGCAGCGAACAAGACAGAGAAATCACTGTCTTGTTATCACTGCTCTCATAGAGCTCCCAAACCGGGAGGAGAGGCCTTTCCCGGCAAGAAAGGCCCTGTGGTTAGTGGCACATGTAAGCGTCACTCTCTTAAGGTGAATCGCTTTCTTGATACTCAACTCCTTCTCCTGGATGACCATCTGTGGTAATCTTGCTATAAAGGTAGTGATAGCTACTACATCTTGGGCGCATCCTAGGTACTGGGCAGCTTATGATAACAACCTCATTAATCCTCCCGGCAACTCAGAGTTAACAAAGAAAATGAACTCAGAGAAGTAGATTTCCTTTGGAGGTCACAAATTTGGAACATATATCTGGCTCCAAAGCCATGTTTTTATTGTTATTATTATTATTTTTGGCTGCTCTGGGGCTTTGGTGTTGTGCACGGACTTTCTCTAGTTGCAGGGAGTGGGGGCTACTCTCAAGTTGCAATGAGCGGTCTTCTCATTGTGGTGGCTTCTCTTGTTGGGGAGTGCCGGGCTCTAGGATGCATGGGATCAGCAGTTGCAGCAGGTGGGCTCATTCGTTATGCCCCCCTCCCCCCCGCCAGGCTCTACAGCTCAGTAGTTGAGGTGCGTGGGCTTAGCTGCCCTGCAGCATGTAGAATCTTCCCGGAACAGGGATTGAACCCATGTCGCCTGCATTGGCAAGCAGATTCTTAGCCACGGGACCACCAGGGAAGCCCCAAAGCCATAACCCACCTTCTCAGCTCACTGTGAGTTCCATCTTCTCTCACGATGGCTCCCTTTCTGCTTTCCAGCCCTGCAGCCACTTCCGGAGGTAGTCTTGGGAAGATAATTACCATGTCAAGAATCTGATGTTTAATGGTAACTGAATTCGTTTCCATCTTTCTGTCATTCCATCCTTACATGGCAGATTGTAGGGGGTACTCTAAGACTCAAGTCTGTCCTCTGGGGACTGGTAACGTCTTGAGTTGGAATTTGTGCTTTGATGTATTGGGTCCGAAGATGAATAGAGAAAATGTTTTGTCTTGGGTTGGTAGATGATTGGCTATGTGATTTTGATCTCCTTATCATCCATCAGCTCTGGGTCAAGGCAAAAAGTTTTCTAGCTCCTTAGGGTTTTCCCCAGAATCCTTATCAGAAAACACTTGCTCACTTTTCACCAGCAGCAGAGTGGATGGGGAAAGAGGTTAAAAGAATGTGTAGGACCACTGGCGATTGACGGAAGAGAAGTGTTTCAAACAAGCCTCCTGTGTTTATTGCCCAGACCAAGGGGAGAAAATAGCCTTACTGGACACATGGATTTGAGAGCATCTGGATCCATTTAGTAAGCATATTTATTTCATAACAACATGAGATCATGATGCCAGGATGATTAATGATCTTTTATATTCTACCACTCTTTTTGCATAAATCGACAAGTCTGTTGGGGAGATTAATTATCTGATATGGGGTAAGTATGCAATTTGGTTACTTCTTTTAAGCAGGAATCTATTACATGGAATACCTTTTAACCATGGACAACGTTGGAGAACATTGAAAAGCCCTCTAGGCATCTCCCAAATCAGGCACCCCTGAGTTCTTGGAAAATAATTTCAAGGTTCTTATGTCTTCCTGAAGGGAAACACTGATAGAATCCTCAAATTGGGCAAGAAACAGAAAGGAAAAAGAGAATTGGGACCAAAATTTTAGTGATAAGACTGAAAATGTGACTGCTAAACATATTTTAATATATGTAGGATAATACCATACATTATAACTACATTGGAAATAGCATAAATTGGAATATACTGGTATAGAAAAGCTATTCTCTCTGTGGCAAACATCAGAATAAATTACGTCTCCCTTGAACTCCATCCAGAGGATCTAGGGTCTAAAGCAAGAATTGTCAAAGCACCATCTAACCTCTGAAGGGAACACAAGGCTCCCCCCTTCCCCTTCATGAGGAGTGGCACAGACAGCCCCCACCAAAAGCCCCACTGGCCACAGCTAGATGGGACATGCTTTTTCACATTTCACAAAGTGCGAGGTCTCAGCTTTGCACGATTCATTTCTTTTGGTTTTCCTCCCAGGGCAAGTACAACATCCTGGTGGTTTCTGGGATGAGCTGCCACCTTAGGAGGCCTCCTCTCCACAGCTGGAATAAATGGAACAAGCAGCTTGAGCCCACTCTGCTCTTCAGCCCCCAGTACCCTTCCTTGGGTTCATGACCTTTCTCCACTTTTGCCATCTGACCCTGAAGGTCACAACTGGGGCCAGCCAGGGAAAGAGAACCAAAAGGGCTATTCTGGGTCCAGGCAAAGGGGTCCCTGTGAACCAAAGTAGAGCAGCCCAGGATTTCTGGCATGAGGAGCAGCTCAGAGAGGTCTGGAGGTATAACACCCAGTGAGTATTGAAGGACCTCTGTATGCCTGGTGGTATTCTTTAGGTAAACACTCCCTGGAGTAACTACACCAGGCTGGGACTAACCTAGAACACCAGTAAAACATCCTCCTTGAGGACCCCAAAGGCCAGCACAACACCCAGTTATGAGGAAGTGTCATCCAGATGAATGGCATTAAATGTAAGACTTCAAGGAAAGGGTGTCAGTAATAATATGGGGGCTTCCCTGGTGGTCCAGTGGCTAAGACTCCAAGCTCCCAATGCAAGCTCCCATCTGTGGTCCGGGAACTGGATTCCACAGGCTGCAACTAAGAGTGTGCACGCCACAACCAAAAAAGATCCTGCACACCATGGCTAAAGATCCCACAGGCAGCGAGGAAGATTCCACATGCCTCAACTAAGACCTGATGCAGCCAAACAGATAAATAAAAGTAGTAATGTGAGAAAACCTTAAAGGGAAAATTCTGGAAGAGGCTACACATTCAAGACCCAATATCAATTTCTATCAGGCCCTCTATCATGCTTCTTCCTATAAAACCAAAAACAAGTAAGCAGAAACCTCATCTCAAATGTACTGCTTTACCCACTGAACTGGCTTGTGTGAGGTCCACATTTGTGAGTAAGCACATATCACATTATTCTTTACAACTTTGGAGCCCATTTATCATTCTTTTCCCCATCCCTTTGTTAGCCAGAGCAGACATCAGCATCTGCCAGGGATCTGTAAAAACTTAGCTCACGCTGACTGCCCACTTCTTGCCTACAGTTCCCTAACCGGAGTCTATGTGGGCCTTGCCTCGGGGTTCAGCCACCATCCCAGGGGGTGTACAGGTGCCTGGGGCTAGCTGTGCTGATGGCCAGAACCACCTGGGGAGCTTTTATCAACCCAGATTTCAGGGTTTCTCCTAGACATGGCAGATCAAAGTATCCTCCCGGGCAAAAGAGCTTTGGAATGAGAGAGGAAAGGGTTGTGAGAGGCACAACATCTGAAGTCAGGAGACCTAGAGCTTCACTAAGTGTTCTCTGAATGCAGGCTGCCATTTCTAGGTGCCAAAGCAAGGTCTCCCAGGGAAAGGTGGCCCAGAGACCCTGTACCCTGCAGAGTGGTAACGGGAAGAGGGCTGGATGAGAAGTCAGAAGGCATAGAGCCTGCGAGGCCATGGTGTTGGAAAGAGGGGAAAATGAGTACTATCTCCCCAGATGAGGGGAAGTGGCTGACACCATTACATGCCCTACCCCACCTACCCCTGAACCAGCAAGCAGACTTCCTACTGGTCCAAAGAAAGGATGTATTCACCAGGCTAAGTGTGTGTAGGGGTGTGTTTGGAGACAAGATCCCCAAATCTTCATTACTTGCTGTTTTAGCTCGCTCTTCATGGACACACCCAAACCATCCCACTTGGATCCTGGATGCAAGCATGGCCCTTCTGCAGATGGTGTGCACCATGCCAGAGACGGGACCACTCCCAGCAGCAATCCACAGCCTCTCTGTGGACCTGCTGGCCTCATTCTTCTCATCTCTCTGACGATGGCCTTCCCAGCTGCAAGTTCCAGAGGCAGATTCTGTTTCTGGTCCCTGTGGTTCTGGTGACCCACTGACTTTCCCTCCTGGGATCATCAGGGTTTGGCTTCTCTATTTGGGTCTCAGCTCTACTCTGTCAACCCCCTACCCTCTGCCACTTTTGGTGTTCTCTCCAATCTGGGATGGAGAATTTCTGTGTAGCCACAGGCCCATGGAATCCCAACGAGCAAGGACAGAACACTCTGTCAGGGAACGGAGACGGACAGTGACACTTGGTAGCTCACCTCTCACATGCAGAAAGATTTTCAACTACTACTTTAAACCTCAGTCTTCAGAAATATGTCCCCAAATAAACCAATTCTAACCTTGCTTCTTGGGCTTCCCAGGTGGCTCAATGGTAAAGAATCCACCTGCCAAGGCAAGAGATACAGGAGATGTGGGTTTGATCCCTGGGTTGGGAAGATCCCCTGGAGGTGGAAATGGCAACCTACTCAGCATTCTTGCCTGGAATAAGCAAGAATTCCAGGCTCCTTCTCGTGGAGGAGCCTGGTGGGCTACAGTCTATGGGGTCGCAGAGAGTTGGACATGACAGAGCACACACATGCATGCCACCTTGCTCTCACAAAGAGACCCCCAAGTTCTTGTCTCACCATAAAATCAGAATGTCCTGGAATTGCTGTAGCACCAGACTGGGCGTCAGGCAGCCAAAGTCAGACTGCCAGCAAGACCCACCGCAGGAGGAATCAAAGGCAACCTATTGTTCTAACGTCATGTATTGAAAAGACCAGGGGATGTTTCCTTCCCTCCCTCCACTGACTAGAAGAGAGGATAGTTATCTTGTAAGTATCCAAGCAGAATACAAGTTCAACTACTTTGATGCACACACTCACATTAGAAACTTGTAACTTGAAACTCAAATTACTGGAGAAGATCTCCAGATAGCAAAGAGAACCTTGGAAAAAAAGCAGAGCAAATAAAGGTGAGCCAGGCCTTTCAGATATTAACAAATCTTACAAAACAGGTATAATGGAATCATATTAGTAGGGTGCTGCTGCTGCTGCTGCTGCTGCTAAGTCACTTCAATTGTGTCCGATTCTGTGCGACCCCATAGACAGCAGCCTACCAGGCTCCCCCGGCCCTGGGACTCTCCGGGCAAGAACACTGGAGTGGGTTGCCATTTCCTTCTCCAATGCATGAAAGGAAAAAGTGAAAGTGAAGTTGCTTAGTCATGCCCAACTCGTAGCAACCTCATGGACTACAGCCCACCAGGTTCCTGCTCCATGGGATTTTCCAGGCAAGAGTACTGGAGTGGGCTGCCATTGCCTTCTCCTATTAGTAGGATATAATAGTTTAAAAATATAACATAAAATATAAATGTAAAAAATATAAAATAATATATGTATCATATATCTTATAAGGTGCTATAAAAGCTATTCTCAAAGATGTTTTCTGGCAGTTTTGATTGCTTACTAACAGACAAATATTGTCTAAATGATTTATATACATTAACTCATTTAAACATCACAACAATCATATTTAAGTAGGTACTATTTTATCATCCTTATTTACAGATGAGGAAACTGAGGTCAAGAAAAATTAAACAACTTGCTCAAGGTCACACAGTCATATAGTTAATAAGTTAAATCCAGACAGTCTAAAACCAGAGTCAGTGTTTGCATCCATTATATTCAGCTGTTTCTCTAGCAAAATCAACTGAAATGTTCATTGTAGGATACATTTAAAATAGGTTATTGTGGATAAATTCAAAATGGTATGGTGTGGACCTAAAAATGGTTAAATGATTAAATAAAGAAGGAATCTGGAGACCTGCTTATGATGTAATATGAAATTCCTAAAAATGCAGAATAAAAGATGCATGCACACTCTGAGTGAAATTAAAAAAAAAAAAACATAAATGGGACAACTACTACTACTACTAAGTCACCTCAGTCGAGTCCAACTCTGTGCGACCCCATAGATGGCAGCTCACCAGGCTCCCCCGTCCCTGGGATTCTCCAGGCAAGAACACTGGAGTGGGTTGCCATTTCCTTCTCCAGTGCATGAAATGGAAAAGTGAAAGTGAAGTTGCTCAGTCATGTCCGACTTGTAGTGACCCCATGGACTGCAGCCTACCAGGCTCCTCTGTCCATGGGATTTTCCAGGCAAGACTGTTGGAGTGGGGTGCCATTGCCGTCTCCGATAAATGGGACAAACTGGAAGGAAATATATATCTACAGAAGCAAGCTTGATGAGTGATCTAAGTTAGAGAAGTGGTCCCACCCCAGCAAAATCGATGTCAGGGATTGGGAACCCTGCTACAGAAGTTTTTAAAAGTCCCCAGGAAACGGATTACAATATTTCATCACGTTTACGAACCTCAAGTCTAGAGTTCAAAGCCAAGTAAAAGAGTCTATAGAAAACCTGGCTTCTCTTTTATCCCCCATAAAAGAGGGTACATAAAAGTTTACTAGAAATCTGAAGAGAAGTTATCATTAGCAAAATACATCACCAAACAATTTAGAAAAGTAGGAATATAAATGGTCAGAAGACCTGGAAAATTACTCAAAAAGAACTCAAGAGATGCCATTTTTTTTAACAACAAAGATGGAAAGGAACGATTATCCACAATAACAGAGGTATGTGTTCAAAGATGTTTAGTAAAGCATTGTTTTAAATAGCAATATCCTACAAACAACCTAGACAGCAATCAACAAGTGGTGAATAAAATATATTGTGATCCATCCATCACATGGGATACTTGAAGCCACTAAAAATTATGATCTAAAACCCTCTTTGCTGGCGTAAAAAGCTGCTTACAATATATTTTCAAGTGCAGAAAGACAGGTGAGGCAATATTATGTCTGGTATGGTCTCAGTTTTTGTTAAAAAGTTAAATAACATGTAGAACAAATTAATAGCAGTTATTTTTGAGTGATGGAATCAGAGCATTTTTTTTTTCTTTTTTTTTTCCGTCAGTCACTATTTCTGTTTAAAAACATACAACAAAAACAACAAACTCTCAACCATTAATGAAGAAAGTTTTAGGTAATTAGATAATTATCTAATAAGGGTAATTACCTTTTGGGTAGAGAAGTTTCCCTTTTCTTGCAGGGAAGACACAGATTATTTTAAATAAAACAAGCACTGTCCCGATTTTACCTTCTCTTTTAGCAAATTCTTAAGTCCTAAAAGGGATTTACCCAGTTAAGCAGATATTGTTTTGGACAATGGTAAAATCTTAGAGCAAAGGAGCTCCTCTGAGTGTGGCTTCAGAATCTGGGAGTTGGTTCTTTGGGAAGAAGATGTTTATCAAGGCACTTTGAACTTGCCAACACAATCTGTTTATTTTATTATGTGGCGTGTAATTTTTTAATTTGAAACTTAATCGAGTTCTCATATACTGTTTCATTGCCAGACAATACATGAAGAGTTTAAAGCAGACAAAGCCATCAAAAAGAACACATCATACTCTCTAGACTTTTCCTGGTACTTTTAAACTCCTGGGCTAGTATCTTCCTGGATAAGTTTGGAAAACTGCTAAGTGTTAGGGCTTTACAAAGTCAAACTCTGCCTAGGATAAGACTGAAAGATTTAGTGGGAAAAGCAATGAGAAGCTTCTATGAATACAGCACCTGGTCCAGAAATAACAATTCAGTGGTAAAGAATCACCCTGCCAGTGCAGGAGCTACAGGTTCGATCCCTGGGTTGGAAAGACCCCCTGTAGGAGGAAATAGCAACCCACTCCAGTATTCTAGCCTGGGAAATCCCATGGACAGGGGAGACTGGCCGGCTACAATCCATAGAGTTGCAAAGAGTCAGACAGCACTGAGCAACTGAGCACATAGGCACACATGCACAATCCCTAAAATCACCATTAATCAAACCATCCCAAGTTTCCAGGTATCTCTGTGCAGCTCTGAAAGCCTCTTTCAGACAAAGGTCCATGTCATGGAGTGATATTTCTCTGATTCCTGGTTAAAGGTGCTGTTTATGTTCTTCTGTTAACTCGGGTGTTTGTTTTTGGGAAAAAAAAGAAAGAAAGAAAAAAACATACAGCAGTGGTGTATCCCTGAGGACAGCATAAATAAGAATAATATTTGGGCAAAAGCTAAGTTTTGCTAAGTACTTAGAGGGAACACATCTATAGATAGAAAACTGTACTTTATATGAAACCTTGGGCCTCATTTTATAACAGGGATGCTAACTTATCAGGATGTTCCAGGCTGATACGATGTAAAAGTATATTGCACATGGATTTTTTTAATAAGCCTCAAAAAGCACATTTATGAACATTTCATCCCTTATCCCTAGTAGTGTCTGATGACCCTTAGGTTAGGGCTTTCTGGATCTAGAGAGAAAGTATACTCAACAATTATCTCTTACTATAGAATCTCTCGCCCCCCACCCAGCGCCCTCAGCCATGGTGTTTTTCACAACTTGCTTTCTAAGCGATGCCTAAATACAAGGAAAATCTTACTAGAAAGAGAAAATAGAATTTGCCAGAACTCCTTTCACAGAAGGCTCTGTAAATGGTTGAAGTCCTGTGATGAGGGGGCCTGTGGTAGTCATGACAACTGTAAGGGGTANGTATACTCAACAATTATCTCTTACTATAGAATCTCTCGCCCCCCACCCAGCACCCTCAGCCATGGTGGTTTTCACAACTTGCTTTCTAAGCGATGCCAAAATACAAGGAAAATCTTACTAGAAAGAGAAAATAGAATTTGCCAGAACTCCTTTCAAAGAAGGCTCTGTAAATGGTTGAAGTCCTGTGATGAGGGGGCCTGTGGTAGTCATGACAACTGTAAGGGGTATGCTTGAGTGACAGTAGCTGGTCACCAAAATGCTTTCTCGGGTAGATGGTTCCTGTTAATAAGCACACAGTTTTTATTTTGCTCAATGACACAGTCAAGTTTGGGACTAGGGGTGAAATGCCCAGAACAACAAAGAGTTGCTGCCCCAGTGGTCCCCCTTCTCCCCATCACCCTGCAGAGCTCCTCTAAATAGTGTGGAATGAGTATTTGAAGAATATCAGAGTGTTCACAATGCTTAGCCCTTATCAAGAAGCCAAGCATTTGAAAACAAAAACTACAAGATGACCTAAGTTTTCAAAACCTCAAAATATGGGTAAAGCATTTCAAACAAGTTCCATAAAAGTCACCTCTTTTTAATTATCATTCTGCCCTGTGTTTCTCATTTGCATTGCCCAGCTAAGTAGGATGAAATGCAACTCTGACCAGACACTCAAAAAAGCCAGGGCAGAATCTGAGTGTACCCAAGGCTGGTGCTAGGTAATTTTCATTCCTTCTTTCATTTGATCTGAGTATTAATCCTGTTAAGTCAGAATGGCTATTCTCACTTCACAGATGAATAATCTGAGGCTCACAAGGTTTAAGAAATGTGCCCAAGGTTGTATTGTTATAGCNTAGTAGGATGAAATGCAACTCTGACCAGACACTCAAAAAAGCCAGGGCAGAATCTGAGTGTACCCAGGCTGGTGCTAGGTAATTTTCATTCCTTCTTTTATTTGATCTGAGTATTAATCCTGTTAAGTCAGAATGGCTATCCTCACTTCACAGATGAATAATCTGAGGCTCACAAGGTTTAAGAAATGTGCCCAAGGTTGTATTGTTATAGCAAGGGCTTGTGAATTGATTTTTGGACAAAAGTACAAAGATTATTCAAAGAGGAAAGAATAGACCGAACAAATGATGCTTGGATGACTGAATAGCAATATGCAAGAGAATGAAGTTGGACCTCTATCTCATATCATATACAAAAATTAATTCAAAATGGAATCAAAGACCTAAATTTAAAAGCAGAACTATAAAAATCTTAAATGAAAACATAGGGGTAAATCTTTATGTCCTATTTGGCAGTGGATTCCTAGCTATGACACCAGAATCATAAATCAAGACTGAATAATGAGGACACAAAGTCTGAACAGACCTAAAACTAGTAAGGTGACTGAAATGGAATCAAAAACCTCCCAGGAAAGAAAAGCCCAGGAACAGATGGCTTCACTGGTGAATTCTACCAAACATTTAAGGAAGAATTAACACCAGTCCTTCTCAAACTCTTCCAACAAACTGAAGAGAAAAGAACATGTCCAAACAGTTTATGAGGCCAACATTACCTGAGCTACAGAAGACACTACAAGAATTAAAAATTACAGGCCAATAACTCTAATGAATACAGATGCAAAAATCCTCACCAAATAGTAGCAATATTAAAAGGATTATACACCATGACCACATGAGATTTATCCTTGAGATGCAAGGATGGTTGCATATGAAAATCAAATAACGTGATATATCACATTGACAGAACAAAGGATAAAAATCACACGATCATCTCAGTTGATGCGGTAAAAGTATTTGAAAAAAATGCAACATCCTTTCATGGTAAAAACTCTTAACAAACTAGGAATAGAAGGGGCTTTCCACAACATAATAAAGGTCATATTTGAAAAGTCCACAGCTAATATCACAACTGAACGGTAAAAAACTGAAAGCTTTTCCTCTAAGATCAGGAACAATGTAAGGGTGCTCGCTCTCACCACTGTACTCAACATAGTGCTAGAAGTCCTAGCCACAGTAATCAGTCAAGGAAAAAGAAATAAAAAGCATCTTAACTGGAAAGGAAGAAGTAAAAATGTCTGTTTGCAAATGACATGATCTTATATATAGAAAACCCTAAATACTCCACAAAATACTACTAGAACTAATAAATAAATTTTATGAAATTTCAGGATACAAAATTGATATACAAAAATTAGTTGTATTTCCGTACACTAACAATGAAGTATCTGAAAAGGAAATTGGAAAACAATTTCATTAATAAGCACACAATAAATAAAATATTTAGGAATAAACTTAACTAAGGAGGTGAAAGATTTGTACACCAAAAAATACAAAAATATTCATAAAATAAATTTTTAAAAAAACAAATGGGGAGAAATTCTATGTTTATGAGTTACATTACTTAATATTCTTAAAATGTCCAATTATTCTAAGAAATCTACAGCTTCAATGTAATCCCTATAAAAAATCCCAATCTCATCTCAATTTTTTTTAAGTTCTAAAATTCACATGGAACCACAAAACACTCCAATAGCCAAATAATTCTGATAAAGAACAAGCTGGAGGTATCACACTCCTGATTTCAAAATATATTACAAAGCTACTGTAATTAAAATAGTAGGACACTAGCCTAAATGAACAAGATAGCACAGAAATCAAACCACACATATATAGTCATCTGATCTTCAACAAGGCTGCCAAGAATACGTAATAGGGAAAGGAAAAGACTCTTCAACAGTCTTGGGAAAACTGAATATTCATGTTAAAAAGGTGAAATTGAATTATCTTATACCACATACAAAATTATCTTATTCCACATACAAAAACAACTCAAAATGAGCTAAAGAGTTAAATGGAAGAACTGAAATTATAAAGCTCCTAGAAGAAAACAGGGGGAAAGCTTCATGACATTGGTCTTGGCAATGATTTCATGGATGTGATATCAAAAGCACAGGCAATGAGAGTAAAAACAGACAGTGAAACTATATCAAATGAGAAAGCTTCTCTACAGCAACGGGAACAACAGAGTGAAAAGGAAACCTATGGAATGGGGGAAAAATATGCAGAAATCATATATCACATAAGGGACTGCTTTCCAAAACATATAAGAAACTCTTACACCTCAACAACAAAAAAACTAACAACTCAGTTTTAAAATGACCTGAAGTTATGAATCAATACCTCTACAGGGAAGACAAAGCAGACAGCCAACAGGTACATGAAAAAATGCTCAACACCACGAATCATTAGGGAAATGCAATCAAAACCACAATGGAACATCACTTCTTACCTGCTAGAATAGCTATCTTCTTTTTTAAAAAACTTTTACTGAGGTATAGCTGATTTACAATGTTGTGTTAATTTCAGGTATACAGCAAAGTGATTCAGTTAGACATACATACAGATGTATTTTTTTCAGATTCTTTTCCCTTAAAGGTTATTACAGAATTAGAATAGCTATTTTTTTTAAGACAATACTATTGGCAAAAATGTGGGCAAATAGGAACCCTTGCACACTTTTGGTGTGAATGCAAAATACTGTAGCTGTTATGAAAAAAAAAATGGAGATTTCACAAAAATTAAAATAGAACTACCATGAGATCCAGCAATCCTGCGTCTAGGTACTTATCCCAAAGAACTCAAATCAAGATCTTGAAGAGATAGTAGCAATCCCATGTTCTGGTAGCACCGTTTGCAATAGCCAAAATGTAGAAACAATATAAATGTCCATTGATGGATGCATGGATAAAGAAAATGTGGTTAATTGTAGGCTAGTACTCAGTCTTAAAGAAAAAAGAATGAAATACTGCAATATGCAGTAACACTGATGAACTTTTGAGGACATTACATTAATTGAAATAAGCCAGTCACAAAAGGATAACTACTGCATGTTTGTGCTTATATGAAGTATCTAAACTAGTCAAACCAATTGAATCAGAGAGTAGAATGGTGGTTTCCAGGGGTTCAGAGGAGCGGGAAATGGGGAGTTGCTAATCAATGGGCATAAAGCCTCAATTATGCAAGAGGAATAAGTTCTAGAGAACTGCTATACAACATAGTCTCTCTAAATAACAATACTAAACTATATACTTAAAATTTTGTTAAGAGGGTAGGTCTCATGTTGTGTTTTTACTGCAATAAAATAAAAATTTAAAGAAATAGTGGAAGATATACAAGTGTCTAACAAGCACATGAAAATACATATAATAATGAAATAGGGCATGGGGGGAAAAGTAAGAAAAGAAGACTAACGCCCATCTTAGTTATAGTTCACATTATCTTGTTTAATCCTCACAAGAAACTCCATGATATTAATATTGGATTGGCCAAAAAGTTCATTTGGGTATTTCTGTAATATCTTATGGAAAAACTCAAACAGACTTTTTGGTCTACCCTATCATTCTAATCCCATTTCACAGGCAAGGAAACAGAGGCTCAGAACCACTAAGAAACTAGTCACAGCTAAGTGGCAAGGCTAGGATGAAGCTTCTCAATAAGTTACCAGGATGGCAGCAACCAAGATTATAACTTAAAGGAAGAGGCACTGAAAACTGGACACTAGATTTTATGGCACTTTTACAGTGTGATAACACACAAAAAGCTGTGATAAAATGTGATGTCTATGAAGCCAGGGACAGAGTCTTGGCCTGTGTCAAGGGTAATGCAGGGCAGGTGCTGCACAGATTTATGAATGCTACTTGGCCAACTCCCTCAACCCCACCCTGCATAACAACTCCTCTGATCCAAAGACAAACACCAGGAGAGTTGGCAGGAATATGCCTCTTGCCCTGGAGGCACAAATGAAACAACTGGCCTCATGGAGGCTTTGAAGGTCACCTGGTCTTGGTGGGTCCATACATACATCCACTGACCACATGTATCTGAATCACCTGGAAAGCTTGTTAAATGCAAATTCCTGGGCCCCACTCCAGATCGCCGGAGAGTAAGGCCCAGAAGTGAGAATTTTTAAAAAGCTCCTCAGGGGAAGGCTTATACATTGTTGATGGAAATGTAAAATGGAACAGTCACTTTAGAAAACAATTCGGCAGCTTTCTAAAAAGTTAAACACAGAATTACCATATGACTCAGCCATTCCACTTCTAGCTGTGTACCCAAGAAAAGGGAAAACACACATTACCACAAAAATTTGTCCATGAATGTTCTTAGCAGCATTTCTGACTGTCTGCTAAGTCCACCACCTGGACCAAATGACCACAAACGAAGAGACTAAACGTGCCATATCTGGGCAACGGAACACTATGGAGCAACTAAAAGGGAACAACTGCTGACGCACAAAACAGTATGAATGAACTGCCAAGACGCTATGTTAGGTAAAAGAAGTCAAGTGCAAGAGACCACCTACTGCATATTTCTATTTATGTGAAATGTTCACAAAAGATAAATCTACAGAGATAGAAAGGACATATATTACTGGTTGCCTGAGGCAGAGGGTGAGAATGGGGATTAACTTGGGCAGGTAGCAAAGTGGTGAAGAACCCGCCTACCAATGCAGGAGACTGGGTTAATACCCTGGAGGAGGAAATGGCAACTCACTCCAGTATCCTTGCCTGGAAAATTCCATGGACAGAGAAGCCTGGTAGGTCACAAAGAGTCGGATACAACTGAGCACGCACACACACAAAGGATTTTATTGGAGTGGTAAAAATGTCTTAAGACTGATTTATGGTGATGGTTGCACAAGTGGGTAAATTTACTAAAAACCACTGAATTGTATACTTGAAATGGGTAAATTTTATGATATATAAAATATGCCTTAATAGGATTGTTTCCTTTTAAAATGTTCTCTGGGTGACTGAAACACCAGCATATTTGAGTACCACTGAATTCCAATATACTTATCTTACAATGGAAACTAAAGCCCAGAGAGGAAAATGATTCACCCAGGGTCACAAAGTGAATTTATATAGGGCCAGAATGCCTCTGATCTGTGACGACACAAAAGGAAACAGAGATTGGGGGGATGACCTGGTGAGATGAACCGAAGAGAACAGTCAACCACTGTTCTCTGTTTCCACTAAACACTTTTCCCCCTCAAACAGCAGGAAGCTGGCTTGTTTTGCTTGAACGACCCAGGGGAAAGGGGCTCAGGAAGCAGCTGGAGGGCAGTGGATGGACCACAGACTTGAAGTCAGGAGGCCTGAGTTCAAATTTTGGCCTTGACAGCTAAAGGATGACCCAGGTCATTGCACCTCTCTGAGTCTCATCATGTTCACGCATCTGTAAACGAGAGTTGATAACATCGTGCTCCCAGGATCACCATGACCCCAGTAGGGAAGACATTGAGTATTCCAGGCAAGAGATGACTCTGGATGGTTTCCTGCCGAACTGAAACCACAGATGTCCAGCCTAATCTGCTTATCTAAACGCCACAACTCAAGCATCCCTTCCAGCCTGTAGGGCACTCACAGGCCCTTTCAAGGTTCTCTGATGCAGGCACCACAAATCCACCTGATCTTGGTCTTGTCCTGACTTATAAGTCCCCAGGTGCCATAAAACTCTGGAAATGGGGAAACAGGATTGTATTTCTTTACAGATATGACAGCCCCAACTGAGAACCACGTATATTTAAAAAATAACAACCTTCCGAGTGGCCACTGATGCATCAATACTGGATTGGGCGTGGTGTTATTACAAGACCAAGAGAATGTAAAACATCCTGTAATATATCTCAGTAGAAAATCTTTGCCAAGGGAAAGAAATCTGTCTTCTATCTAAAAGGAATGTTTGGTAATTGTTTGGGCCTTGGATAAACTCAGGCCATACGTTTTGGGGCCAGTCGTTTACATTATGAATAATCATAGAGCCCTGATGTGAATATAGACATCATAGACCAAGAATAGTAAGGGACCGAGATGGTCCTGGCAGTTTCAACACTTAGGGAGAGACGTGCAGCCTGTGTCGGGACGGGGGAACATTTAGGCCAAGATGCTTTCCGAGAAAANTGGTAATTGTTTGGGCCTTGGATAAACTCAGGCCATACGTTTTGGGGCCAGTCGTTTACATTATGGATAATCATAGAGCCCTGATGTGAATATAGACATCATAGACCAAGAATAGTAAGGGACCGAGATGGTCCTGGCAGTTTCAACACTTAGGGAGAGACGTGCAGCCTGTGTCGGGATGGTGGAACATTTAGGCCAAGATGCTTTCCGAGAAACAAAAAAATGTAAATAGCGGTACCTCCTGAGCTGAACCCATCTCAGTGGATTCTGAGCTCTCAGCCCATGAGATCAGACAGTCAGACAGAACAGTGGCGTGGCAGAGACCCTTCCACTCGGCTTGCTCAGGCCATTTCTTAGCTTCATTAGATCCGAGAGAAACCTCACTTGCTGGAGGCAACTGTTTAGAACACTCGGGTCCTGGTAACTGGACTAGACAGAGATTAATGGGCATTCTCTGTAAAAGGTCACTCAGGACAGACAAGAAGGCAAAGGAAATGGCAGCTCCCCACCCAGGAGAGCACAGCAGGCTCAAGGTCAGGAGGAAGAAGCTTAACCTGAGAGCATCTAGTTCAGAGAGGTGGGAAAGACCTGTTGAAAAGTAATTGTGAGCAGTAATAGCAACAGAACACAAATGGGCAAAGATGGGCTAGAAGAAGGCGAGGACCAAGGCAGAAAAAATGGGCAGGAAAACAAAGGGTAGGAGGACAAGCACCTATTCATTTGTTTACTTGTTTGTTTTTGGCCTGCTGGGTCTTCGTTGATGCACGTGGGCTTTCACTAGTTGTGACGAGGAGCGAGGGCGCTAGTCTCTAGTCGCGGTGTGTGGACTCCTCATTGTGATGGCCTCTCTTGATGCAGACAGGGCACAGGGTTTAGGGCCCCCAGGCTTCGGTAGTTAAGGTGCCCGGGCTCTAAGGCACGGGCTCAGTAGTTGTGGCGCATGGGCTTAATTGTTCCACAGTATGTGGGATCTTCCCAGATCAGGGCTCAAACCCATGTCTCCTGCATTGGCAGGCGGATTCGTTACCACTGA
>SJYA01001593.1:1414103-1502195 GCA_006410615.1 Neotragus moschatus
AGCCACTGGCAGTGGGGGGTGGGGATGGAAAGGTAGGGTAGGGGTTGGGGGTGGGTGGGAGAGGGGGCATTTGGGGGACTGGGTTCCATGAGCACTTCTCAGGACTTAGGGAAAAGCCAAGATTTTCACATCTAGTTAAACACTGAGGAGTGACTCTGAGCCTTTCTCAACCTTCTCTCCCTCCCCAAACCCTACTAAAGTGTCAGTAAAGCAATTAAGAATGCTGTAGCCCATAAGGATAAAGGCAACAGGAGGAGATATCAGCAAATCAAAGGTGTCAGCAAAGACAATAGAGCACAGGACACACTCTCAGAATAAAATGTGAAGGGTGTGCCAAGATCAAAGCCAACCAGCCTGACAACTCCAGCAGCTCAGCCCTTGGAGGCAGAAGGTCCACGAAAGATGGGCATCAGGTAAATGAAGAAAACAGCATTCTTGTGACTTTACGAGGCCAGATCACTTTTTATTCCTCACCTCCTGCTCCAAGCAGGCAGGTTTATGCCGGAGAGAATCGGAGAAGGGGCTGCAGACTCAGGAAGCAGACCTGGTGGAGAACAGAAGTGAAGGATGAGGGGCTCCCAGAGCACCAGCACACGTCTATCTCCCGGGCAGGGGATTAAAGAATTCATCTCTGGAGAAAATAAATAAACTCAGAGGAAAGACATCCATATACTGATGTGTGTGTGTGAGGTTCCAAGAAAAGAGCCAGCTCAAAAATCTGTTCTCCCCAAAGAAAAGTTCATCAGCCAACTACCCCACTCCTGCATGTAGAACTTTTAATCTGGTTTTTAAACTTTTAATCTCAGTTTTATTGCCTTACTGTCAAATATAAATACTCATTAAAGGTCAGCAGACCTGACAGGAAAGGCAGAGCCAAAACAAACAGTAAAATTACTTAGAAGTGAGGGGAGATGCAGAGAAAATCAAAGAACCTTGAAAAATTATGCTCTTAGAAAGTGAACGCATTAAGACATCACATCCATGAAACAAGAAGAGGATCCGAAGTTAAAGTAATCAGAAAACGAGAAAGAGCTCTTAGAAGCTACATGGTCATAAAAATTAAGTTCAACAGAGAATCTAGAAGATATTCAAGAAAACTCCCCCCCAAAACAGGGCCAAGAAGCAAAACCATGGAACACTGGAGAGGAAAGATAGGAAGATTTGAGGCAGAAACTAAGAACAGAGAAAACACAAAGAAATTTATCCAAGAAATATTAAAGAAACTACTCAGGAATGCATTTCTCTCTTGAAAGGGCCATCATAAGGTATGCATACGATGCAATGGACACACATAAGGTCCTCCCCAAGGCATCTCCTTGTGAGGTATAGAGACACCAAGGATTAAGAGAAGACCCTAAAACTTCCAGAGGCAAAATTCACATCCTGCAGAAAGCAAGGAGGAACAGAATGCCATTAAAGTTTTCTGTCACGCAGAATGCTGGAATACAATGGTAAAAAAACCTTCAGAAGTCTCAGAGACAGATGATTTTAAACATTGATTTCTAAGCCTAGTTTAATTACACATCAAGCGTGGGGTAAAATAAATACATTTTTTACATATGCAAAAACAAAAAATAAAACATGTCCCTTGTACATTTCCTTAGGAAGCTGTGAGAGGCTGTGCTTCCACCAAACAAAAGAATAAATCAAGAAAGCAGAAGATATGGAACATGGTAGCATCCCAAGAGAGGATGCTAACTTTGCCCTCACCCTAGAACACAGCCAACCAGTCCAGACTGGACAGAGCAGGAGGGAAATCTCCAAGACAAAGCAAAACATAAACGGCAGGTTATTTTATGTATTGGAGCACTTGGGAAATTGACAGATGTCAGAAAGATGCTGTTATAGTTAGTTTTATGCATCAACTCAATGGGCCATGAGGTGCCCAAACATTTGTCCAAACATTATTCTGGGTGTATGTGTAAAGGTATTTCTGGATAAGACTAACATTTGAATCAATAAACTGAGTAAAGCAGATTGCCTGCTCTAATGTGGGTGGGTCATACCCAATCAGTTAAAGGCCTGAATAGAGCAAGAAGGATAACCTTTCTGTGGTAAGAAGGAAGTCCTCCTGTTTAACTGCCTTGAGGTGGGACATCAGGCTTTCCCTGCCTTTGGAGACAAATAGAAATAACAGCTTTTCTTGGGTCTCAAGCCTATTGCCTTTTAGATGAGAACTACACCGAGAGCTCTCCTGAGTCTCCAGCTTGCCAGCTACTAACCTTGGGACTTGCCAGCCTCCAAAATCACAGGCCAACTCCTTACGACAAAGAAATAAGTAAACAGATACTTATAGACACACACATACACTCATTTGTACATATATATACACCCTATTGGTTGGTTCTGTTTCTCTGGAGAAGTCTAACACAGATGTATTAAATTATAAGGAAATATGGTAACATATGAAAGAACTGTAGTGAACAGTATTTTCATGGTTGTAATTACATAAACAGTGACCATTTAAAAGTTCAGTTATAACTACATGGGAAGGTTGGTGGGGGGGCGGGTAGTAAGGCTGAGAGTGGTTAGTGTAAGAATGGTAAATCCAGTTACCTTATAAGAAATCAAGAAGGAATACCCAAAATGGATAACTCACACTGTCTAGAAATATGGAGGTAAATGCCAAAAGAAAGAGCTCAAGAAGTTGAAGATAGTTGCCTCTGGGGAATGGATAGGATTTGGGATGAGTACTGTTTTTCATTATAAGCTTTTTAGGACTATTTGATTTTTAAATTATATGCATATGTTCGTAAATAAAAGTTAATGTAAGAAAGGGAACCAGATTTTCAAGATAGATCAATTAGGGTGTGACTATACATGTTAAAAATAACTTAATTGGAATTGGCAGTGGAGACCAAACCTTCCTGCCACCTCTAACATGTGATGACAAGATTACTTATTTGTAATCAACAGCTTTCTATGCAGTTAAGTGTTTCAAAGGTAACTAATGTATACATTATGACCAAATTAGATATCTATATAACCTAAATGTTTTTTAAATTAAGCACTAGTGAATGAGGCATCTCTGCTCTTCTCAGTAATCAAAGCCTGAAATAAATCTAACCACCATGCATTTAGCTTCCTTGAAATTTAGTTCTTGGAAGCAAAGAACTTTTCCAAGTGTTGGATGTTATTGTAAACAGAATCATTTTTAAGAGCAAACCAGTCAGTGGATAGTCATGGAGATCCCAAAGAGACATGAATAGGACAAAAGGGAAGAAAATAAAAATGTGACACAAATGCAAGCTTGGGATTAAGAATAAAATAACTCACGACAGCATCATTCATGGATTTTAAAAGTGCTCTGTTGCAGCGGCCCCCAACCTTTGTGGCACCGGAGACCAGTTTCGTGGAAGGCAATTTGTCCACAGACCAAGGGTGGGGGGGTGGTTTTGGTTTCATGCCCATAACATTTATTGTGTACTTTATTATTATTACATCAGCCTCCTCTCAGATCATCACACATTAGATCCCAGAGGTAGAAGACCCCTGCTCTACTGTGCTATTATTGCAAACACAGAACCCACTCTAGCTGGTTTAAGCAGAAAGCATATTTAACACTAGGCATTTCATGAAATTCCCTGGTGGCTCAGACAGTAAAGAATCTGCCTGCAATGAAGGAGACCCGGGTTCTGTCCCCGGGTCAGGAAGATCCCCTGGAGAAGGGAATGGCTCCCCACTCCAGTATTCTTGCCTGGAGAAGTCCATGGACAGAGGAGCCTGGGGAGCTATAGTTCATAGGGTGGCAAACAGTCAGACATGACTGAGCAACTAAACTTTTCACTTTCTTTCGGGCAGCACACAGTTTGCAGGAGAGCCAGCCTGAAGGCTACCCAGTCAGGAACAGCAGCTGTCCCTGGGAAACCCTAAGGCTACAGACCACAGGGTCATGATCACCCACAGGCTGTGCCGTCAATATTACCAAGAGGATGTGGTACAGGCACCAAGGTAGTTTGATCCAGAGCAAAACTTCCATCACCCTTCTCCCAACTCCACCTACTGTGGGAAAGAAAGAACTGCTATAAGTTCTTTAGGATCTGATGTATATCTGATTTGGGGAAAGGTGGGTGAGGAGGTGTTAAGCATATGTTGGTGCTCTCCCAACACTCTGGCACTATCGCTTCATTTTGGATTATTTGGCAGGGAGGTATCATCCAGCTAGAAAACTGGGACAGTGAATCCCAGTCATTTCTCTTTTATCAAAAGGAAGCCAGAGCCATGTTCTGTGATAAAGGATGAACCTCAAATAAAAGCTGAGAAGGTGTCAGGCTAAGGCAACATCAGGCAGTGTGGAACTCTATATTCTCTGTTCTTAAAAAGGAGAATTGTTTACATATTTGTTTTCTGAGTCAAATAGGTATCCAGTAATCCATAATAATTAGATTACTGACTGGTCCACTTAATGTCCTCCATACCCACTGAATAGTGGCCTAATTAGTTCTTTTGAAAATTGCCCCTCAAGAAGGAACCTGCAAAGGCCTGGCCTTGGTATCTATCTTGGTCTGGGTTCCGTGAAACAGAGCTATTATTCTATTCGGGAGGAAGGGTATGGGGTATGAGGCAGGGAAGGACTCATCTCCCATTTTCAAAAAGCAGTAGTAAATAGAAACCTTCACCAGTAGGGGATTTGCCCACCAGAAGTGTTTTGTTTCTTTATGAAGCAACCCCCCATGCAGAAGACCGCAGTCCCTGGAAGGTCCTGGTGTAACTGTGAGGGGAGCCTGAGGACAGAAACTGCAAGTATTGTCAGCAGATTGTGTAAATAATGTCTCACACATGTGCATAGGCGCCATTGCAAATGTATGCAGATGCTGTTGTGATGAGTAAGATACGGTGATTTACTGAATGAGCCGAATCACCCTCCGTAAGGACTGTCTTCCTTATGGATATGATCGATGTGCTGGTCATTCTCTGTCTGCCTTCCCTGACCCATTCTCTGCCCTTCTTTGCTCTGCTCTGCATCTCAGGAGGGAGCCCTTGCCCTTGGCCTTCCAGGTGGACTTGGTGAGATGGGATGGTGAAAGGAGCTGGGTATTTGCTCTGACTCTCCATTCCAATCCTCACCTGCCCATTGGCCCTAGTAAGTCATTAGACACCTCCTTAGACCTTAGATACCCCATCTGTACAAAGGGGGAATAACCCTGAGGTGGTTTTCAGGGGCTGTTCCTTGGTTTTACTTCTTGGAGATTCAGAAAGAATAGCTATTCACCTTGGCCAAATCAAATACGACTTCATTCCAAGCTGATATTTCCTTGCTGTGGTCAGGATGTTTTCTTTCAAAAAGAGATCAAAACAACAGGATAAGGAAGTTTTCCATTCATCTTTATCTCTTTTCCCATTAAATGTTTACTGTGGACTGATTCCTTTTTATCCTCTAAATGCAGGCTTGCATTCAGTAAATACCAAGCAAATAGTTATGTGGGACTATAAGATTCCTTTTCTTCTGAACATTTTTTATGTCTCATTGGGTGTAAACTAGGGTATTTGCCTCAGGAAGTACCCAGCACACTTTGTAGGTGGCCTCTGCATACGAATAGGGCATGGCTGCACATACTGTATAAAATTGCTCAAACATGAAAAGGAGTTGCTTTCTTCCTCAAACTTTTTCCCAATCATGGGAACTGCATTAGTCCATGGCCACAGGACTCATTCCTTTTAAAATGTAGAAGGGTTAAAAATTCCATTTTGAACCCGATGTCTCCTAACAGTTTATCAACCCAAGAAGAACTGCACTCGACTTCAGCGGCTCAGAATATCAAAAGCAAAATATGAAGCATCCGAAATATGCAAGCTCATCCTCTTGGCATTTGACCCCACGGTGGTCCTTGACTCTTGTGTGGCAGGAGGCTTGCCCTAGTTTCAAAATCGTGCCAGATTATTTTCCACAAGTTATGTTTGCCTCACTCAAAGCTGTTTTTAAAGTCTACATCTATCTGTTTCCTAGGAACGAAGTCCTATTTCTCTTCACCACGTGAAGTTTGATTGTTTTTTTGGGTAGTATCTGGAACCGCTCTAGATATAAAATATCTAAATTTAAAAATATCCCCATGTATATCAAAGAAGAATGTAAGGACATTAACATTATCCCATAATGCTTATTACAGATAGAGCAACGGGTAAAAATCTAGATCTGTAGGCTTTTATAAAAACACTATGGGATAATAAGCATATTATTTTCAGTTTTTCTTGGATGCTCTTACGATTTTCTAAATATTAAATATTAACATAGTATTCTGTAAGATGATGAACTTTCTTCCATTTCCTTCTGTAAACACAAGCATCTGACACTGCTGTATTCCACCCCAAACTATTCTTGCACTTTTCCTTCGCTTCCTCAATATTTCATTTTCCTCTAGTGTATTTTCCAGGCAGTCATAATTTTTAGTGTTAGTTTATGTGTGACTATGAGTTTAACTGAAATGTCATACTTCCCAAATGGGAGTTGCGTTCTGCTAGGAACAGTAATCATTTGTTAAAAACTGGAAATTTGAAGTATAAACTTTAAACCATCAAAAATGTAGATAATAATAGGTAAAACTCGAAATAATTTGAAATCAGTCCAAGTTTTGAAATTTCTTCAATATAAAACTGACAACAAATAATGATAACAATAGCAAAACAACAATAATAATAGGATAACCCCAAACACAACTTAAAACAAACTAGTCACAATCTATTTAAAATGCATCGGATACTTTAAATGCATACCAGAACTTTAAAACATGCATTATATGTATACGTCAAATAGAGAGTCTACCACTATAGAGACACAAATGAGCCTAAACCTGACTTTTTTTTTTTTCATTTTGCTGGGGAAAAAAATCTGAGGGTTAGTTGCATGAAGAAAAGTTTCCTGCAATGATACTTATTAATAAATTATGGAAATTTTTGAAGAGAAAACACTAGAACCTTTTCCTCCTTTTTTTGGGAGAAGGAAATGGCAACTCACTCCAGAATTCTTACCTGGACGATCCCCATGGACAGAGGAGCTTGTGGGCTACAGTCCATGGGGCTGTGAAGAGACAGGACTGAGAGACTTCATGTTTATGTGTTTACATTTTTTTCAGTTTAAGAGAAAAGTTGGGAATGAGGGAGACCCAGGTTCTAGTCCTGGGTTGGGAGGATCTCCTAGAGAAGGAAATGGCAACCCACTCCAGTATTCTTACCTGGAAAATCCCATGGATGGAAGAGCCCGGCAGGCTTCCATCCCTGGGGTCGCAAAGAGTCGGATATGACTGAGTGATTTCATTTTCACTTTCACTTTTATTGGAAAACAATTGAAAGTGAAAGAAAGTGAAGTCGCTCAGTCATGTCTGACTCTTTGCAACTCCATGGACTGTAACCCACCAGGCTCCTCCATCCATGGAATTTTCTAGGCAAGAGTCCTGGGGTGGGTTCCTTCTCCAGGGGATCTTCCCGACACAGGGATCCAACCCAGGTCTCCCTCATTGCAGGTAAAGGCTTTACCGTCTGAGCCACCAGGGAATCCTAATTAGCAAAGCCTTAAGTTGCTTATATCTTTGTTCAGCGTTAGTTTCAGAAACACCTTAGGAGATGAAGTTCAGTTAGAACACCTGGTAGGGACTTCCCTGGCAGTCCAGTGGTTAAGACTTCGCCATCCCATGGAGGGGGAGCTTGCATAGGTGGACGGGGGTAGGCAGGGAGGGTGGTTCAATCCCTGGTGGGGAACTGAGATTCCACATGACTCTTGGCCAAAAAACCAAAACATAAAACAGAAGCAAATTTACTGTAACAAATTCAGTAAAGACTTTAAAACTGATCTACATCAAAAAAAAAAAAAACAAGTGAAGCCCTGATATCTATACATTAATTTTTCTGGCTCGGATCTAAAGAGAAAGCTAAATTTATTTTGCTGTACAGTAGAAACTAATACAACATTGTAAAGCAATTATACTCCTATAAAAAATTAATTTTAAAAATCAATAATACTACCAAATAACTCATTTTAAACTATTCAACAGATACAGGTGAAGGAGCATCTAAGGGACTTTCCAGGTAGTTAACAAGTTTGGTATTAATGATTAGTCCATTTATGGTCTTTACTTCTTAGGTTTTTAATATTGTTGTGAAGGCTTATTAATGTACAAACTGCTTAGCTGTAAAATGATGAAATCATTTTAATAAGGTATAACTATTCCATTCCATTCCACTCATAATAATAATGGTGCTCACATCTCTGAAAATGTAGCTGCTGCTGCTAAGTCGCTTCAGTCGTGTCCGACTCTGTGCGACCCCATAGACGGCAGCTCACCAGGCTCCCCTGTCCTTGGGATTCTCCAGGCAAGAACACTGGAGTGGGTTGCCATGTCCTTCTCCAATGCATGAAAGAGAAAAGTGAAAGTGAAGTTGCTCAGTCATGTCCAACTCTTTGCGACCCCATGGACTGCAACACACCAGGCTCCTCCGTCCATGAGATTTTCCAGGCAAGAGTACTGGAGTGGGGTGCCATCGCCTTCTCCACTGAAAATGTAGAGACAAGGCTAAAATTGAGAATGGCAGTCTGAATGTAGGCTGGTAGCTTCAACAGAGAACAGAACTTAAAAGGAAAGAAGGACATGCAGACAGTGGCCAACAACTAGACTCTTTAGACACAGGGTAATAAAAAGTGCCCCAAAGCTTGGCTCTATTGCCTAGGTGAATATTGGCTGTTGGTGGAGGAGATAATAGATCACTGCTAACATTCTTAAACTTACTACTGAATTGTTGTTTTTCTTAATGGAGGAATAACTGTTCTGAAAATAAAGGGTAAAAACCTGGAGACCCGGAATTATCTTGATATTCACAAGTTGACTTCTTTAAGAAAATTTTTTTTCATGGTTGAAATCTCTCAACTCACCACTGCAAGGCAGAGCTGACTGCAGCAATAAAAAAGTTTGAGTTGTATGAATAGTAGAGATCCCAGGAACTGTATGTCTTTGAGACAGTTTATTTACCTGAATGGCCAAAACAAAGAACACCAGTTTTTTTCATTACTGAAATCAGAAACAACTGGGGTCCATCATATTATAGAAGTAACTTGGTTTCTCAGAGAAAGAAATTTTCAGGAGGCTGAAAATACAGCATGCAATCACTTCTTTGGCAATATTCTGGGCATCTTCCCACATACAGTGCTTATTTGTATGAGTTTAGGTGGCTCAGAGGTTAAAGCGTCTGCCTGCAATGCAGGAGACCTGGGTTCGATCCCTGGGCCGGGAGGATCCCCTGGAGGAGGAAATGGCAACCCACTCCAGTACTCTTGCCTGGAGAATCCCATGGATGGAGGAGCCTGGTGGGCTACAGTCCACAGGGTGGCAAAGAATCAGACAGGACTGAGCGACTTCACTTTCACTTTCACGTTTTATAGATATTGTAACACCAAGAAAGAGGGAGAAGCTGTCTGGACCTTGAGCCTATTAATGTGCAGCATTGAGACTCTGCAACCACCCCAATTTTTAAAATAACCAAATAATAGTATCTCACATTTTCCCTCAGTGGTAAGTGATATAAATGTATTTTTCTACCAAGACAAATATGCTATTGTGTTCAGTGAAAAGCACTCATGAGTTTGTAAGAATGTACAGACATTCCTGAGATCCGGGTTCTACCCTTGGGTTAGGAAGATCCCCTGGAGAAGGGAATGGCTACTCACTTCAGTGTTCTTGGGGCTTCTCTGCTGGTTCAGACGGTAATGAATCTGCCTGCAATGTGAAAGACCCAGGTTCGATCCTTGGGTTGGCTACTCCNATGGACGTGAGTTTGGGTGAACTCCGGGAGTTGGTGATGGACAGGGAGGCCTGGTGTGCTGTGATTCATTGGCTTGCAAAGAGTCGGACACGACTGAGTGACTGAACTGAACTGAAGCTTTTTTTTTCCATTAATTACTAAATAGCAATCTTGTAAAGTCTGTTGATTAGCCCCAAAGCTGGTAATCAGTTATCAATCACTTGCATTTACAAAACTGTTATCTAGCAGTCTAACTGTAGTTATCTATAGTTCCAAACTGTAATTTATATGGGGCCGTTCCTTGTTTTCACTCTCGTCTTTCACTTTCATCAAGAAGTTCTTCAGTTCCTCTTCACTTTCTGCCATAAGGGTAGTGTCATCTGCATATCTGAGGTTATTGGTATTTCTGCTGGCCTCTTGATTCCAGTTTGTGCTTCATCTAGCCTGGAATTTTGCATGATATACACTGCATGAAAGTTAAATAAGTAGATTGACAATATACAGCCTTGGTGTACTTCTTTCTTGATTTGGAACCAGTCAGTTGTTCCATGTCCAGTTCTAACTGTTGCTTCTTGACCTCCATACAGATTTCTCAGGAGGCAGGTCAGGTGGTCTGGTATTCCCGTCTCTTTAAGAATTTTCCACAGTTGTTGTGATCCACACAGTCAAAGGCTTTGGCATAATCAATAAAGCAGAAGCTAGATGTTTTTCTAGAATTCTCTTGCTTTTTGTATGATCCAACAGATGTTGGCAATTTGATCTCTGGTTCCTCTACCTTTTCTAAATCCAGCTTGAATATCCGGAAGTTCACAGTTCATGTACTTGTTGAAGCCTGGCTTGGAGAATTTTGAGCATTACTTTCCTNTTCTAGAATTCTCTTGCTTTTTGTATGATCCAACAGATGTTGGCAATTTGATCTCTGGTTCCTCTACCTTTTCTAAATCCAGCTTGAATATCCGGAAGTTCACAGTTCATGTACTTGTTGAAGCCTGGCTTGGAGAATTTTGAGCATTACTTTCCTAGGGTGGGATTCCTTGGTGGCTCAGATGGAAAAGCCTTTACCCACAATGAGGGAGACCCAGGTTTGATCCCTGTGTCAGGAAGATCCCCTGGAGAAGGAAATGGCAACCCACTCCAGTACTCTTGCCTAGAAAATTCCATGAGTGGAGGAGCCTGGTGGGCTGCAGTCCATGGGGTAGCAAGGAGTCAGACATGACTGAGTGACTTCACTTTCTTTCTTTGCTAGGGTGTGAGATGAGTGCAATTGTGGGGCAGTTTGAACATTGTTTGGCATTGCCCTTCTTTGGGATTGGAACAAAAACTGACCTTTTCCAATCCTGTGGCCACTGCTGAGTTTTCCAAATCTACTGGCATAGTGAGTGCAGCACTTTCACAGCATCATCTTTTAGGATTTGAAATAGCTTAACTGGCATTCCATCACCTCCACTAGCTTCCATCATCTTCATGGCAAATGGAAGGAAAAACAATGGAAACAGTGACAGACTTTATTTTCTTAGGCTCCAAAATCATTGCGGATGGTGACTGCAGTCATGAAATTAAGACACTTGCTCCTTGGAAGAAAAGCTATGACCACCTTAGACAGCACATTAATAAGCAGAGACATTACTTTGCCAACAAAGGTCCATCTGGTCAAAGCTATGATTTTTCCAGTAGTCATGTATGGATGTGAGAGTTGGACTGTGAAAAAAGCTGAGCGCCAAAGAATTGATGCTTTTGAACTGTGGTGTTGGAGAAGACTGTTGAGAGCCCCAGGCAATCCTAAGGGAAATCAGCCTTGAATATTCATTGAAAGGACTGATGATGAAGCTGGAGCTCCAATACTTTGGCCACCTGATGTGAAGAACTGATTCATTAGAAAAGACCCTGAAGGTGGGAAAGAGTGAAGGCAGGAGGAGAAGGGGACGACAGAGGATGAGATGGTTGGATGACATCACCGACTCAATGGACATGAGTTTGAGTAAGCTCTGGAGTTTGTGATGGACAGGGAAGCCTCGTGTGCTGCAGTCCATGGGGTCGCAGGGAGTTGGACACAACTGAGCGACTGAACTGAACTTGAACTTTCCTTGTTTTACTTCTAAAGTATTTAAACATATCCACACATACTGTCAACAAATTAAACAGTGGTTTCCTCCCGGGGGTGGGGTGGTGGTGGTGGCGGTGGTGGCGGCAGTGGTGTGGCAGTGGTTGTGTGTGTATGTGTGTGTATCTTGCAACCCAAAAAGAATGAAAAAAATCCAGATAAAAAACTAAGCACTAACCATGAAAGGGTGAGCTGAACAGAAGGACTTATATAAGAATACTGATAGTACTTATGCTTAGCCCCAGGCGGAGCAACGGCTGCACCACGTTAGCCCCAGCACAGAAAGAGCAATAAAGGTATGTCTCCTTCAGTGGGCCATTCAATGACCACCCGTTTCCATCAAGGGTGAGAGTGGAGCAGAGACAGTTGCAGAACAGGAGACAGATGAGAAAAGCGACAATAAAGAAATTTCTCCCATTCGAACAGAAATGGTTGTGAACCNCCAGCACAGAAAGAGCAATAAAGGTATGTCTCCTTCAGTGGGCCATTCAATGACCACCCGTTTCCATCAAGGGTGAGAGTGGAGCAGAGACAGTTGCAGAACAGGAGACAGATGAGAAAAGCGACAATAAAGAAATTTCTCCCATTCGAACAGAAATGGTTGTGAACCAAAGCCTTCTGTTTCAGGCTGTATATCACAATTCGTAACCTTAAGGAAAATATATATAGCCCAATAAATACTAGGTTCCTAAGTATTTGGCTTCAAAGGACCTTAAATAGCTGTTTGTGTCTCCTAGGTTTTCCAGGAAGGAGGTGTGACAATGAAACATGTGTACTCAGGACATGATGACAAGTTATCTGCATAGTTCAGGCTGAAAATAGCTGGGTTTGGAACCAGGATAATTCAGATATAAATCACTGCCACTACTTCATTTTATTTTGCTTTAGTCAACCCAGCCTCAGATGCAGACAGGAAATACAACTTCAAATGCAGAATGAAACCTATTTAATACATCAAGAGCAGACAATCCAGTTTTTAGAAACTATCCTTGATTTACTTTCTCTGTCTCTAGATACCCTGGGCCCCTGAAAGAAGCCTTAATTGGAAGGATTACTCTGGGAAATCCAGGCCTGTCCCTGACTGTTTCAGCCATCCTAAATGTCTTCTTTTGGAAAATTACAATCAGTTACATATTATTTGGTATTTTACTTACATTTTAAACGTGAACACGTTTTAGACAAAACTAGTACAATGATGCATTCGTTACATTTATTTGCGTCATTTCCTTCATTACTGAGTTAATCGGCACGTATGTCATCACAGAGCGAAAGACAGAAGCAAACTTACAGATACTGAGGTTAACAAATTTAAGGTTACCAAACGAGAAGCGTGGGAGGGGAGGGGTAATCAGGAGCTTGGGATGAACACACATGCTGCTGCTGCTAAGTCGCTTCAGTCGTGTCCGACTCTGTGCGACCCCATAGATGGCAGCCCACCAGGCTCCCCCGTCCCTGGGATTCTCCAGGCAAGAACACTGGAGTGGGTTGCCATTTCCTTCTCCAATGGGTGAAAGTGAAAAGTGAAAGTGAATTTGCTCAGTTGTGCCTGACTCTTAGCGACCCCATGGACTGCAGCCCCCCAGGCTCCTCCATCCATGGGATTTTCCAGGTAAGAGCACTGGAGTGGGGTGCCACTGCCTTCACACTGCTATATATAAGACAGATAACCAACAAGAACCTACCGTATAGCATAGGGAACCCTACTCAATATTCTGTGAGCACCTATGACAGAAAAGAATCTAAAAAAGAAAGAATGAATATATGTATATGTATACCTGAATCACTTTGCTGTACACAGGAAACTGGAGAAGATGATAGCACCCCACTCCAGCACTCTTGCCTGGGNGAACCCTACTCAATATTCTGTGAGCACCTATGACAGAAAAGAATCTAAAAAAGAAAGAATGAATATATGTATATGTATACCTGAATCACTTTGCTGTACACAGGAAACTGGAGAAGGTGATAGCACCCCACTCCAGCACTCTTGCCTGGGAAATCCCATGGACGGAGGAGCCTGGTAGGCTACAGTCCATGGGGTCGCGAAGAGTCGGACACGACTTCACTTTCACTTTTCACTTTCACGCACTGAAGAAAATGGCAACCCACTCCAGTGTTCTTTCCTGGAGAATCCCAGGGACAGGGGAGCCTGGTGGGCTGCCATCTATGGGGTCGCACAGAGTCGGACACGACTGAAGCGACTTAGCAGCAGCAGCAACACAGGAAACCAACACGATACAGTAAACCAACTATAAGAAGAGGAGGAGGATACACACTACCATTTCCCTTCCCATAGTTATGCAGGACACCACTAATCCATGCCAGTGACACTCCGTGCTCCTGAGCCTTGCACCCAGAGACACACTCAACCAGAGCTGCTTGTCATGGCTCATGTATTGATTCTAAAGGGGGTAGATAGGATGGTAAACAAGTGGCGTGCTCCAATACATATGGAGTCAATTGAAGGAAATAAATATTTAGCAGATTGGTGAAACAAAATGTAGAATGACAAGATGGCTGCTTTCAAATATCTTAAGAGGGAACCTGGAGGTTTCATTCCATGTGGTTCCAAAGGGTAGCCAGGCAACAATCATCCCAGGATGAATTATAGTGGCGTTATAAGAATGGCCTTATTACAAAGTGTAGTCATTGTGAAGAGGAAGGTGAAGCCAACTGCCTGGGTAAACACAGGAATGCTGGAGCTTGCTCTCTCCCTTCCTCCTACCCAACCCCAGATATACAACAAATTTTTCCTTTAATCCTTTGTTAACAAGTTCCACTGACTCATGGAATGTTCTCACTGCAATTTCTGAGAAACAGATACCGACAGGTACGGTTGCTGTTAAACAACTTCAGGGGAGGGACTATGCAGATGAAGGAGGATTTCTTTCATCAATATGCAAAAGGATGGGCGGGATCTACAACTTAAACAAATTTGCATTTTCGTGGATTATTTTCCAGCTCTAAGGCCTCTAATTCTAAAACCCTCTTGATGTTGGCCCCATACTAATGTCTCAACATCCGGGCATGGTGCAACCGAAGGTCCTGACCACTCCTTTGGGACCCAGCCCTATCAACTTATGATCAGAGGCATCTGCTCCGAGAGTGAGGGGACTGTGCTACAAGGATTAAGACAGAGTCCCAGGATTTCCTGGAAAAGTCTCAGTCGATGTAAAAACATATTTGTTTGTTTTTAAAGGTACCAAATCGGTCAAGGCTTGGTTACACGAAGGGAAAAATTTTTTCATAGGCCCTGAGGCAAATGGCTGCTCTGAAATCAGCAGGCTGTGGTTATGTAACACCTCTTTTAATCTGATCCTTCTATTTTATCCTGCGACCCAGGGCAGATCATCCAACCTGGAAGGTCAGTTCTTGAGTTTGTAGAATAATGACATCTGACCTTGTTCATCCTGACCAGACACACCACGAGGACAGAGGCACTCTTTGAAGAAAGCTGAGCTTCCCAGGAGAGAGAAATGACAGGATTGGGTCACATTATTGAATATTTTGCAATGGGTTTAAGCTTTACCCTTGCCTTTAAATCCTCAAAATTATTTACATTTAGACTAATCTGCTTTTTAGATGTTGAAATATACCCTGAGGCTTTTCTTTACTAATTACCTAGGATGACACTGGTGTAAGTGCCAGGAAAGGAACTGCGTTTACATGAATCCTTTACACCTTCCAAAATACTTAAGAGCAGGGGCAATGTTCTCCCTCAAATAATCTTTTCTTTTCCAAATTCTCAGTTTCCCAGGAAACACTCACAGAGACATGATTCCATGTGGCCCACCCTACATCCTTCTTTCTTTTTAGATACAGAGAGGAACACGTGATCTAGGTGTCAGTCACCCGTTCAGTCACGTCTGACTCTTTGTGAACCCATGGACTGCAGCACACCAGGCTTCCCTGTCCATTACCAACTCCCAGAGCTTACTCAAACTCACGCCCGTCGAGTTAGTGATCCTATCCAACCATCTCAACCTCTGTCGTCCCCTTCTCCTCCCGCCTTCAATCTTTCCTAGCATCAGGGTCTTTTCCACTGAGTCAGTTCTTCACATCAGGTTGCCCAAGTATTGGAGCTCCAGCTTCATCATCAGTCTTTCCAATGAATATTCAGGACTGATTTCCTTTAGGATTGACTGGTTGGATCTCCTTGCAGTCCAAGGGACTCTCAAGAGTCTTCTCCAACACCACAGTTCAAAACCATCAATGCTTCTGCGCTCAGCTTTCTTTTGGAGAAGGCAATGGCAATCCACTCTAGCACTCTTGCCTGGGAAATCCCATGGACAGAGGAGCCTGGTAGGCTGCAGTCCATTCGGTCGCAAAGAGTTGGACACGACTGGGCAACTTCACTTTCACTTTTCACTTTCATGCACTAGAGAAGGAAATGGCAACCCACTCCAGTGTTCTTGCCTGGAGAATCCCAGGGACGGTGGAGCCTGGTGGGTTGCCATCTATGGGGTCGCACAGAGTCGGACACGACTTAGCAGCAGCAGCAGCACCAGCTTTGTTATAGTCCAACTCTCACATCTATACATGACCACTGGAAAAACCATAGCTTTGACTATGTGGACCTTTCTTGGCAAGGTGATATCTCTGCCTTTTTAATACACTGTCTAGGTTGGTCATAGCTTTTCTTCCAAGGAGCAAGCGTCTTTTAATTTCATGGCTGCGATCACCATCTGCAGTGATTTTGGAGCCTAAGAAAATAAAGTCTGTTGCTGTTTCCATTATTTCCCCATCTATTTGCCATGAAGTAGCATGGGACTGGATGTCATGATCTTTGTTTTCTGAATGTTGACTTTTAAGCCAACTTTTTCACTCTCCTCTTTCACTTTCATCAAGAGGCTCTTTAGTTCTTTGCTTCCTGCCCTAAGGGTGGTGTCATCCATGTATCTGAGGTTACTGATATTTCTCCTGGCAATCTTGATTTGAGCTTGTGCTTCATCCAGCCTGGCATTCCACATGATGTATTCTGCATATAAGTTAAATAAGCAGGGTGACAATATACTGCCTTGACATACTCCTTTCTTGATTTGGAATCAGTCTGTTGTTCCATGATCAGTTCTAACTATCGCTTCCTGACCTGCATACAGATTTCTCAGGAGGCAGATAAAGTGGCCTGGTATTCCCATCTCTTTAAGAATTTTCCACAGTTTGTTGTGATCCACATAGTCAAAGGCTTTGGCATAGTCAATAAAGCAGAAGTAGATGTTTTTCTGGAAGTCTCCTGCTTTTTCTATGATCCGATGGATGTTGGCAATTTGATCTCTGGTTCCTCTGCCTTTTCTAAATCCAGCTTGATCATCTGGAAGTTCCCAGTTCATGTACTGTTGAAGCCTGGTTTGGAGAATTTTGAACATTCCTTTGCTAGCATGTGAGATGAGTGCGATTGCGGGGTAGTTTGAGCACTCTTTGGCATTGCCTTTCTCTGGGATTGGAATGAAAACTGACCTTTTCTGGTCCTGGGGCCACTGCTGAGTTTTCCAAATTTTCTAGCATATTGACTGCAGCACTTTCACAGAATCATCTTTTAGATCTGAAATAGCTCAACTGAAATTCCATCGCCTCCACTAGCTTTGTTCGTAGTGATGCTTCCTAAGGCCCACTTGATCTACAGTACACAGATCTAGAGGTACTTTACACATGTAATCCCACCAAAGAGTCTGTCCAGGATTATAGAAATCAGCAGGAAAAGAACAACCATTACTAGCCCCCTTCACTTCCTCCTGAGGTCATCCTCAGCAGAGCATGCCACAGGATAAAGGTACCACAGAACCCCAGCCTCTCTCCCACGTCCCTTTGCAAATGCACACTAGTCAATCCAAATTCTGTCTGACAACGTGTGGAATCAGAAGGAACCCACACAGTCACACACCATACCTATATAAGGAGGCCTATCTGAAGAAATCTTCAGAAACGTCAACATGAGAAGGAAAGAGTGGCAATCACACTTTATAGTCTAATTTCAATAGTCCCTCAAAGGCGTCAAAAAATCTCATGAAATACAGCTGACAAACCAGGCGGGGATCAGGACTTGTCATGAGTTTCCATCATGGATATCGGTTGTTTGGGGCCATCCCAGACCCATTCTTCCTTCTTTTGGTTCAGCACCTGGATTTCCTTTCTGGGAATCTATTCTCCTCCTCTGCATGTAGTCTTGGTAAGACTGTCAATCAGGACTCCCCCGACCCTTCTATCCCCAGCCAAGCAGTGGGCATGTGGCCTGTGCCAAGCCATAGGGCTCTTATTTCCAGGGCTCTGAATCTTGGATGAAGAAACCTGTCAAAATGTATCCACTGCAGCAACACCAGCAGGAGGCAAGTAAGATCATCAGTTCTGTCCACCCGGATCCTCAGTGGCCCCTTTGTATCTGTCCTTCACCCAGCCTGCTCCCACACACTTCCTGTTGATTCTTAGAGCTACTGGATATCCTTCCAACAAAATCCTTTTGTGTTTGACCTAGCCAAAATTGGTGTCTGCTGCTTGTGGAAAAAAAGAAGAATGCTAACTTACACAGATATGCAGCTTGGTTCTTCAGATTCTGGACCTAGCTGAGGATTTCTAGGCTCAACTAAGCCCTATGATCCTAAATGATTCCAAAAATGATATTCTGTATATGAGTACATTCTCCATAAAATCCTCTTGTGCCTCTATGGTCAATAATAAAGTGTATTTAAAATAAAATAGAGTAAGAGAGAGAGAGGCAAACTAGCAAGGCTTCAGTTCAGTTCAGTTCAGTCACTCAGTCGTGTCCGAGTCTTTGCGACTCCATGAACTGCAGCACACCAGGCCTCCCTGTCCATCACCAACTCCCAGAGCTCACTCAAACTCATGTCCATTGAGTCGATGATGCCATCCAGCCATCTCATCCTCTGTCGTCCCTTTTTCCTCCTGCCCCCAACCCCCCCCCCCCAGCATCAGAGTCTTTTCCAATGAGTCAACTCTTCGCATAATGTGGCCAAAGTATTGGAGTTTCAGCTTTAGCATCATTCCTTCCAAAGAACACCCAGGACTGATCTCCTTTAGAATGGACTGGTTGGATCTGCTTAGAATAGTTCTATAATGGTGAAATCTATATTAGCTCTAAATTTTACCTTTAGGAATGAAGACAGAATGGGAAACAGAATCTAATGGCTTTTTAAAGTGTTGTTTGTATACAATAGAATGTATAGATCACAAAGGTACAGTCAATGGGTTTCGACAACTACACAAACCAGCCATACCAATTGCAATCTGGAACGTGACCATCATTCCACAAAGCTCTATCACGGGCCTTTCCAGCTATTCCTTTCCCACACCCATAGGCTAACACTGTTCTAACTTCCATCAGTGTAGCCCAATCTTTCCTGTTCTAGAACAAAATACAAATGGAATCAGGTAGTGCATAGGCTCATATCTGGCTTACTCTGGTCAACATAGTGTTTCTGATATTCGCCTGGGTCATTGTATGTATCAGTAGAGTGTTCTTTATTATTGCTGAGTAATACTCCACTGTATAAATGTATCACAGTGTGTTTATTCAGTCTCCTGTTGATGAAATAGTTGGGTTGTTTCCAATTTGAAGCTATCATGAAAAAAGTTGCTGTGAACATTCTTAAATAAATATTTTTTATGGGACTATGATTGCTTTCATTGCTCTTGAATAAATGAATTTTCATTTAATGGTGAAGAAGTTTTGTATTAACAGCATGCAGAGAAACAATAATATAATTTTTCCTGGAGGGAAAATGGTGCTTATTTTCCACCTTTTTTTCTAGGACAGACTACGTTTATAGGAACCATTCTATTAACCCCTTATTCTTCCTTTTGAAGTTTTAGTCTCTCAGTCTCCAGAATTCTCATTTCTCTACCATTCTAAACAGACCTTTCTCTTTACCTTAAATTAAGTGAGCAAACACTCTCAATGGGCCTTCTTCATGGCAATTTTTAAAAGGAAGAGCTAGCCCTATTCACTGGCTACCCTCTTTTTTAAAATTTTATTTTATTTTTAATTGGAAGATAATTACTTTACAATATTGTGAAAGTTTCTAGCACACATAAACAGGAATCAGCCATGGGCCTACCCGTGTCCCCTGCCTCTTAAAGATCCCTCCCTCCCTGCTCATTCCACCCCGCTAGATTCTCTCCAGTGCTTTCCCCACAGTCTCTCCTAGTCTCATTTCCTCAGTCCTCAGCCTCCCCTTGACTTCTTGCTGTGTTAAGCTGTGTTCACTGCTTCTCCCCCACCACTCCTTCCTTTATCTTTTTTTTAAAGAAAAGTTAAACTTTAATTACTCAGATAGTTTTTTACAAGGAAAACAGGCACCAAGACTGGTCTAAAATGCTCACAACTCTACATATCTTTCTCCTGGCTTTCATATACATTGAGAGTAGAGATTCTGTAGCCAGATTCTGAGGTTTGAACCTGGCTCTATCACTTACTATCTGGGTGACCTTGGGTACTTATTTAACGATAATACACTTTGTTTCTTGTGTAAAGCGAGGCTGATAATAGGACTCACCTCACAGGGTTGTTGTAAAGATTAAATGAGTTAGCCTGGGACACAGTAAGTGCTTGTAACTCCTATTATCTCATTTGTCCCTCATTGTGGCGTATGTAATAGAACTTTATAAACCATAATAGACTTTATTACTATTAGAAATGATATAAGGCACNGTGTAAAGCGAGGCTGATAATAGGACTCACCTCACAGGGTTGTTGTAAAGATTAAATGAGTTAGCCTGGGACACAGTAAGTGCTTGTAACTCCTATTATCTCATTTGTCCCTCATTGTGGCGTATGTAATAGAACTTTATAAACCATAATAGACTTTATTACTATTAGAAATGATATAAGGCACTGTAATACTTTGGTGCCACCTCTTCTCAGGCTCCTTTCATCGTTGGGTCTCTTTCCCCGCTTCTTTAACGTGGATATACGTCAAACCTCCTTCCTGAGTCCCTTGTCCTTGTGATTCTATACTCTCTTGAAGGTCTTCATCACAGTGGCTTACACTAAAGAAAATGACTTCAAATANGTGCCACCTCTTCTCAGGCTCCTTTCATCGTTGGGTCTCTTTCCCCGCTTCTTTAACGTGGATATACGTCAAACCTCCTTCCTGAGTCCCTTGTCCTTGTGATTCTATACTCTCTTGAAGGTCTTCATCACAGTGGCTTACACTAAAGAAAATGACTTCAAATATAGGTCTACAACCCTAAAATATCTCCCTTAAACACCCCTAACTTCTTGGTGGGGAGCTCACTACCATTCATTCATACTCGACTAATGTATGAAACCAAAATCACTGTTTTGTTTTCACAAAGAGGTTGCTCTCAGGATTTTGCTTTGTCCTCAGTGGAGGTTTAGTTGCTAAGTCATGTTCAACTCTTGTGACCCCATGGACTGTAGCCCTCCATGTTCCTCTGTCCATGGGATTCTCCAGGCAAGAATACTGGAGTGGGTTGCCATTTCCTTCTCCAGGGGATTTTCCCAAGCCAGGAATCAAACCTGGGTCTCCTGCACGGCAGGCAAATCCTTTAACAACTGAGCTACAAGGGAAGCCCCTTGTCCTCAATGATACACTCAAATGCTGAGCAAATATGACCTTGTCTTGCCAGGTATTCCTAGGCCTGGACAAAAGAGCTTCAGAATGGATCTGTGGAGGGTAGAAAACTGGAAAACTCCTCTCCTTTCCCTTAGGCCTTCCCTGTCTACTCTGAAAAGTCCATGATGACTATGAACTGTCTGTGCAGGAGGGGTGGGCTGAGGAAGTGAGAATTCCAGGAATGAATAAAGTTGCTTCAGTAAAATATAAACATCCTAACCCCAGGTCCACCAGCACTTGGCCCTAAACCTTCCTTCCTCACATCACACAGTTTTGATAAGACGTCCATGTTTATGACAGTCCTTGACCCCCATACCAACGCGGTCTGTGCCAGGGCTAGACTTGCGAGGGAGTCAGCAGCACCCCTAGGCACCAACATTCCATCCCTGCCCCTTGGAGCTTTAATCAAGGAGAAGGAATAGTCTAAATGGCTCAGGGCCCTGTAACTGTTAGAGACTGTGTCACCTATCACATTCCCTAGAGCCAGATCTACTCTTCTTGCAAGCAGCCTAATAAAAGTCACCTGAATTTACAGAAAGAAGACACAGCTCAGGGACTTCTCTTGAAGCTTCCTGCTTGTGCTAGTCACTAGGGTGGTCATGGGTATTCCACGTCTGCTTTGAGCACACAGCAGGATGGCACCTCCCTGCTGCCCTTGAAGTTAAACATGACGTGTCACTTGCTTCAGCTAAAGAGATGTGAGCAGAAACAACACTGATCACTTCTGGGAGAAGTGTGAGGGATCCATGGGTGATTCATTTGTTCCTTTTCCTGGCCTCAGTGGAAGCAGAAGTTTAGATGCTGCTTCTATCAGCCTGGACTCTTGAGTGAGCAGAACACATACTGCATCACACAGGTGGGCTGAGCAAGAGACAAACGTGTTCTGTTAAGTCATAAGGACTCAGGGGCTCTTTGTTCCTGCAGCTCAAGCTACTCAGTCCTGACAGATACACTGGCCCCGGTCATACGACAAGTTGGCAACCTCCAGTTTCTGACTCAGTCTCACTTCTGGCTTTTAGATTTGTGCTCTGTTAGTTCAGCTCTTGGGGACATACGGTGCATTAAAATACCAATACAAAGCTGTCCCCTGGCTTATGGATTAACACTGATACTCACTGCTGTACAGCCCACAGCGACCCGGCAAAACTCTAGATTCCAGTTATGAAAACAGGTACAATTTTTTCCAATGCACCTGAACGAGACTCTACCTATTAAAGTATCCTTTTCTACCTACATTGACCATACAATTTACAGTCCAAAGTGGTTTGGAGTGAAGGGGGACGAGAGTGACACATGAACTATGACTATACTGAGTAAACAGGCACGTGTAGACTCCGGAATTCTACTTCTATTGTCTTTACAATATTAAGTCTGTGAGAAAAATTCCTAGAGGCATTATCTTAGGACAGATCACTATCTCCAGGAAATGCAGTTAAAGGTCTAAGAAGAAGCGTGTGGTGAAATTGATGTGTTTATCAGAGAGCGTACTCTTTCACTGTCCTATGTGGCATTGGGCTGAATGAGTGCAGCTGTTCCCCTAAGTAGGCACATGCGAATAGCAACAGACAACCAAACAAAACCAAGAGCCGAATGCAAAATCCAGCCGTAAAATATGAACACCCTGCGGAAACATTAACAGCGTCTTCCTCCCACTGGTCAGCCTGGGAGTCATTTAAGAGGAAAGAGGACAGAATCAAGAAAACAATCTCAGCAGCAAGAAGAATTGCTTCAAGAAAGCCAAAGTAAATGCAGTTTCAGTGACTCCGGGATCCTCTCCTCCTAGGCATGTGAGACATATTAATGTCAGTAAATATTTTTAAAGAATGCTGAATTTTCTAGACAAAGTAACAAACACAGTGCAGAAGATAGCTGATTTATTTAATCTGCTGCTGTTCTGCATTTTTCTTTTCTTTGTAAAACATTTGTAAAAATGCTTTGTAAAACAGCATTCTCACTGGCTCCTTCAAATTTTCAGTGGCTTATGGTGAAGAAGTAGATAATAATTACTGTAGAAGATTCTGTTTTTCTGTCTGTCCCAACTCCCTCTCTCCCACCTCCGCTTCCTGGGNCCTGTGATAGGTCATTCAGGATATCTTGTCTCAGATCAACAAGTTCTTTAGATTTGAGTGTGGCCCCAGTTACCTCCTGAGGCCAGGGTGCTTATGGACATCTGACCCCTGAGGGGTCAGGTGCTAAAACAGCAAATCCACCTATGGTTACCGGGAAGCAGATGAGCCCAGAGATTGACTATGGTACCCAGTGATCACCTGGCATGGGAAGGTGCAGCAGGAAGTTAACAAGGTGCCCTGAAAGATGACCCACAGGAGGCCAAGTGAGTTGCCAGTGAGAGTCAGGACACTACTTCCTGAGGAGGGGAGAGACCTGGTCAGAAAATGCAAGCCTGATGGAGTCCAGATATGGAAATGGGTTATTGAGACAGAATTACGGTACAGGAGAGAAACATAGATGTCAGGGGTGATAATGATGATGGTGTTAAGAATAGCTAAATTTTGGGGCTTCCTTGGTGGCTCAGTGGTAAAGAATCTGCCTGCCAATACAGGAGACAAGGGTTTGATCCTTGATCCAGGAAGAGCTCCATGACTAGAGAAAAGCCCACACAGCAACAAAGACCTAGCACAGCCAAAAATAAAAAAGAATAAAATTATAAAAAAGAAATAGCTAACTTTTATCGACACTCACCAAATGTCAGCTATCCCACCAGATGATTTATGTATATTTACTCATTTAATCTGCACAAGCACTCATGTCCATTTTATAGATGAGGAAGCGAAGGCAAAGAAAAGTTAAAGGAGCTGCCCAAGGCCACAGGGCATGTGGGGAAGTCAGGATTTAACTCTAGAACTCATGACAGTAACCATTCTGCCAAGGTGCCCGTCGAGACTGTGTGGACAGCAGAGTTAATTTGTAATGGATCCTCAGACAAGAGAGTCGTAAGCTCCCGTTGCTTACTGTCAGGAGACGTCCTGGAGAACAGGTTTAGATTCGGCCTCTGAGGCCCGTTGGAACGGCCCCAGTAACAAAGACTAGGGAGCTGAAGACTGAGGATGAACACCAAAGAGGGCTGGGGAATTTCTGTTTCATGTCTCTTCCATAGATTACATCTGTTTGTACTTGTCATACGGTTATCAGCGTACGATCTCCTCTCATTTCAACAGACTCTCTGAAGTTAAAACTTCCAGGTTACAGATCATTTTACATTTGTTACACTTTAAGTGGGTTGTTTCCTGATGCCATAGACTGCGTCACCCTCAGCTTATCAGGAATTGTCTCTATATTATACTGCGAGTTGGCTGGGGGCAGATTTCCTGCTGATCCTTTCCATGGGCACTGATCCTTATAATCTTCAGGCCAAAAAACTGGAACAAGGGAAAAGCCATGGAGATAGAGATCAGGCTCACTCAGGATGGGGCCAGCTATGACTGGAGCTTTACAGCCAAAGAATGCCCCTGGGAGATAACCTCCCTTCAAATGACTCTCTTCCATCCCAAAGAAGGAGGGTTGTTCCCACCGGTCTCTTATGGGAAGTGGAATAAAGAAGTACTTTAATATAATGAGCAGAATCCTTATAAAGCACTTGAGGCCCTATCCAAAGTTCCATCTAGACAATTGCTTGGAGTTGCGATGAGTCACAAAAATTATTATGGAAACTCTGGCTATGTCTCCAGTGACCCTGGTTAATCTAAGATGACAGCTGCCCATACATAACTTCACTGCTCAAGAGGTCCCTGTCAGTGATCACACAATTACCTTTTAGTAATTAATTATTTCAGTTCCCCAGGAGACTGAAGAATATCATCCCTGATGAAGATAACACCAAGGAACGTGACCTTGGGGTCCGCCTGGGTCCGACATGCACTTTTCTTCTTCTTAGCTTTTGCCTTGCTCTGGATTCAATCAAAAGACCAGCTACCATAGCAACACATGATGTATTTCACATCACCACAGTGAAAAAATCTAAAGAACAAGCTCTAGAAAATGTCCTTGCACTGCCACGAGAAAGTGCCTACGTGACCTTGGGAAAAGTACTCTGCCCCTCTAAAATAGCCTAAATGACTGCATTTCAATCCCAAACCCTATGCTACTGCCCCCAACCCTGGAATTCCATGAGGAGTAAATTAGTAATCTATTCAAGTCTGTAGCTCATACTAATGCAATACTTGTTAGCTGAATTGAAATCTAAGAAGACATCAAAGATGAATCCAGCAGTTCCAGAAGCTCTAAGTGCCTNCTGCATTTCAATCCCAAACCCTATGCTACTGCCCCCAACCCTGGAATTCCATGAGGAGTAAATTAGTAATCTATTCAAGTCTGTAGCTCATACTAATGCAATACTTGTTAGCTGAATTGAAATCTAAGAAGACATCAAAGATGAATCCAGCAGTTCCAGAAGCTCTAAGTGCCTGACAGGTGGATGTTCTCTTCTACAGATGGAAGATGGGCTTAGTTTCCCAGCTGTAGAATCATACAACCATGAATCAAAATTTCTTACAAGCAATCCAGCACAGTTTTCAAATATGTTTAATAACTGCTTTCCCAAGTCACTTGGAACAAACTCAACTTTGCAATAATGCTGCCACCTCCCACCACTTCCAGGGCCCTCTAGACAGCAAACGGGTTTTTCCAAAAGAGCTTGGTAAAGGCTTTGGATTTAAAAAACAAATAACTGAGGTTTTCTCCATTCTCAGACACTTTTTTTTTTTTTTTCCTATCCAAATTCATACTGTTCTCCTAGAGAAAGGAGTTTCCCTTCTAAGTTCTAAGTTCATCAAAGACCCAAAGAATGTTAATGCAACTAAGCCCATCCATTCACCCAAGAGAACCCTATTTCTTAAATACTTTGTACACATGTCTATACAAACCTAGGTTTATCACAGGAATGCTTATTTATCCTTTTTTAGATTATTCATGTATCTGGAGATCTGTAAGAAGAATAGCGCTAAAAGAGAATTAGAGGATATTCTCTGAGAATATCCTTTTTATAACTAACCAGGAAGTACGTGGGAAAAAGTAAACTTTTAAATTCAAAGCTCCTACTCCCCCAAGGAGCACAAATTTTACAGTGGCTTCTTTAGGAATCTTACTAATAAGCCTGGTTTCCCTCCCCTCTGCCATTTGCTGAGGCAAGACGTGAAATTCCTTCAAAGGCAAACAGTCATTGTGCCCTTGTTATGATTGCAATTATTGAGGATGCAAAGAAAAATTCCTCAAAATAGTCTCCTGCAAGGATTTCATAGGCCAAGGTAAAATAAATAAAGAAATAAACCAAAACATGTAATGCCATGGGAAGAATTTGGTGAACCACTTAGGCACTACATTTCTAATCTTGAAAAATAAGGAGTTGATTGATCCTTCAAAACACTGACAAATCAACAAAACAAAAATTATTAACATACTATATATAATAAAAATATAACTGAAAATAAAATGTGGCTAACAGAGAACAGCAGAGTGGATGTAAGGGGGTCATTTCTTTATCTTTCAGAGTGAAGAGTCAACAGAGAAAATTTGAAGCTGATATATCAAGAAGCGAGGTGTTGGTATACTATTTCAAGTTATGGAGAAATTTAAATTTTAAATGATTGACTGTAAATACATCTTGAGAAAGGGACGAGGATACACCTCTCTTACTGCCACTGTGATATTCCTTCCTATTTGTACTTCTTTTTGTAATCATGAAAAGTGATAGTTGTGAATAAAAACTCAGTATTAAAAAAACTATGATCACGGTATCTGGTCCCATCACTTCATGGCAAATAGATGGGGAAACAATGGAAACAGTGAGAGACTTTATTTTCTTGGGCTCCAAAATCACTGCAGATGGTAACTGCAGCCATGAAATTAAAAGACGCTTGCTCCTTGGAAGAAAAGCTATGACCAACCTAGACAGCATATTAAAAAGTCAGAGATATCACCTTGCCAAGAAAGGTCTGCATAGTCGAAGCAGAAGACTGAGCCCTGAGGAATTCTGGTGCTGGAGAAGACTCTTTAAAGACCTTTGGACTGCAAGGAGATCAAACCAGTCAATCCTAAAGGAAGTCAACCCTGAGTATTCATTGGAAGGACTAATGCTGAAGCTCCAATACTTTGGCTACCCAATGCAAAGATCCGAATCATTGGAAAAGACCCTGATGCTGGGAAAAATTCAGAACAAGAAGAGAAGGGCACATCAGAGGATAAGATGGTTAGATAGCATCACTGACTCAATGGACATGAGCTTGAGCAAACTCTGGGAGATAGTGATGGACAGGGAAGCCTGGTGTGCTGCAGTCCATGGGGCTGCAAAGAGTCAGACAGGACTGAGCAACTGAACAACAACATATTTATAGGTATGATTCATACATTTATATTTCACACATATATCTGTATGAAATTTATTTGAATATTTATGTTTAATGTATCTAATATTTACATGTTTATATATACTATATATATAAGGCCACTGTTCACAAAGTATTCATATACATATTTCATATATACCTATTAGTCACTCAGTTGTGTCCAACTCTTTGCAATCCCATGGACTGTAACCCACCAGGTTCCTCTGTCCATGGAATATTCCAAGCAAGAATACTGGAGTGGACTGACATTTTCTTCTCCAGGGGATTTTCCCAACCCAGGGATCAAACCCAGGTCTCCCACATTGCAGGCAGATTCTTCACCATCTGAGCCACCAGAAAGCCCATTTCACACACACACACACACACACACACACACGTATTTCTATGGAAAATTGCAAGTGGCCTGAGAAGATGAAAGCAGAGTACTGCAAACACCACTGACAGTCACATGTATTTCCCAGATAAGGTGGCTGGTGCCAAGTTCATGACAGGAGAAACCTAAGTGGAGCCCTGAAGTTAGAGAGCTGTGTATCCAGTAACTGGCCCCAGAGTTCCTGGTACATGTTACACCTCACAGAACTGCACTGACTTATTGATGTGGCCCATTTGCAAAGTTTCTCCTTAAACTGCATGCAGGAAGTTGTTTATCAGTTCCTCTCTCATTTCATAGAAGAGTAGCAAATGGGATAGAATTAAAATCTGCCTAAAGAGAGCTTAGCTATATTTGAGATTCGTCCAACATCCTCCCTTCATTTTCACTTACTTTGAGCCAGAAACAACTCTGCATGTGGATAAATCCATTGTCAGAAGTCAGTTCCACCCCAGGGAAATTTACTGGAGTGTCACTGGAGATACCACAACTCATCACAGCCGTTTTTTTGCTAAAAGCTGCTTTTTAGCCCCAGAGGTTTTTCCCCTCAAAATGCTAAGTGCATTCTGTCTAAACTCAGGATCATGCCTCCTTTGTCAGCAAAGCCCTTTAAAAACTCAAAACCTTGTCCCCGCCTTGCACCTGGTGACTCGCTGCAGCCTCCTTGATCCAGAAGGAGCCTGTATGTCAGTTTCCTCTCCGGGGAGGAAGCACTGAATTCAGAGTGCTTAAGAGAAGAAGGAGGCAGAGAGACATCTAGGGCTCCAGGACAAACAGCATAAGATATCTCGATGGGTTAATTATGTTGCAAATAATAAAAATACAAAACCCTAGAAAGAGCTAGCAGAAAGAGCTGTACCTTTACTGCATCTCCACAGACACCAGGAGAGATTGTGGTTTGATTTTCTCCTTCCTACGTGTCACCCCTATAAAGAAAGACTCTAGTCATTTTGTTCCCAAGTCTTGACCTTCAATAAGCATATATTTAAAATGGAAAACCAACAAGGACCTACTGTATAGCACAGGGAACTCTTCCTATGAGGCAGCCTAGATGGGAGGGGAGTTTGGGGAAGAATGGATACATGTATATGTATGGCTGAATCCCTTTGCTGTTTACCTAAAACTATCATAAGCTTGTTAATCAGCTATGCTAAGTCGCTTCAGTCGTGTATGACTCTGTGCGACCCCAAAGACAGCAGCCCATCAGGCTCCGCCGTCCTTGGGATTCTCTAGGCAAGAACACTGGAGTGGGTTGCCATTTCCTTCTCCAACGCATGAAAGTGAAAAGTGAAAGTGAAGTCGCTCAGTCATGTCCGACTCTTAGCAATCCCACGGACTGCAGCACACCAGGCTCCTCTGTCCATGGGATTTTCCAGGCAAGAGTACTGGAGTGGGGTGCCAAATCAGCTATACTCCAATACAAAATAAAAAGTTAAAAATAAAAGAAATATATCTGTTTATACGATGTTTGAATACTTATTATTTTTAGCCACAGTTGAGAACGTGTCCAGGGCTGTGGATAAACCATGTTCACCTCCTGGTGTTGCTCCTTCACTGCCGAAGATATATTTGCAGGTGAAGTCACCGCTCAAGCAAAAGCATCTCATTCCACTGAGAGGTCCTCCAACCTCCCTTCTTGTTTCTCAGCCCTTACTGGAGCCTGAAAGGACTCTCATAACTCTGTCACTCCCCCTTTCTAGGAAACTCTCCTCTCTGCTGAATCAGCTGCACTCCTTCAGGAGACCTTCGCTTCACTTCACCCAAGCCAGGTTCACTTCCACTATCTGGAGATTTCCAAGGATCTACATAGCATGTAGAGTGTGGTGCCTGAGCAATGCACTTGTTCGTCAGTTCAGTTCAGTCGCTCAGTCATGTCTTTGCAACCCCATGGACTACAGCACATCAGGCTTCCTTGTCCATCACCAACTCCTGGAGATTGCTCAAATTCATGTTCATCAGGTTGGTGATGCCATCCAACCATCTCATCCTCTGTTGTCCCCTTCTCCTCCCACCTTCAATCTTTCCCAGCATCAGGGTTTTTTCTAATGAGTCAGCTCTTTGCATCAGGTGGCCAAAGTGTTGGCACTTCGGCTTCATCATCAGTCTTTCCAGTGAATATTCAGGACTGATTTCCTTTAGGATAGACTGATTTGATCTCCTTGCAGTCCAAGGGACTTTCAAGTGTCTTCTTTAGCACCACAGTTCAAAAGCATCAGTTCTTCAGTGCTCAGTTTTCTTTATGGTACAACGCTCATATCCATACATGACTACTGGAAAAACCATAGCTTTGACTAGACAGACCTTTGTCAGCAAAGTAATGTCTCTGCTTTTTAATATGCTGTCTAGGTTGGTCATAGCTTTTCTTCCAAGGAGCAAGCGTCTTTTAATTTCATGGCTGCAGTCACCATCTGCAGTGATTTTGGAGCCCAAGAAAATAAAATCTGTCACTGTTTCCATTGTTTCCCCATCTCTTTGCCATGAAGTGATGGGACCAGAAACCATGATCTTAGTTATCTGAATGTTGAGTTTTAAGCCAGCTTTTTCACTCTTCTCTTTCACATTTATCAAGAGGCTCTTGAGTTCCTCTTCTCTTTCTGTCATAAGGGTGGTGTCATGAGCATATCTGAGGCTACTGATAGTTCTCCCANCAAGAAAATAAAATCTGTCACTGTTTCCATTGTTTCCCCATCTCTTTGCCATGAAGTGATGGGACCAGAAACCATGATCTTAGTTATCTGAATGTTGAGTTTTAAGCCAGCTTTTTCACTCTTCTCTTTCACATTTATCAAGAGGCTCTTGAGTTCCTCTTCTCTTTCTGTCATAAGGGTGGTGTCATGAGCATATCTGAGGCTACTGATAGTTCTCCCAGCAATCTTGATTCCAGCTTGTGCTTCATCCAACCCAGTATTTTGCATGATGTACTCTATACACAAGTTAAATAAGCAGGGTGGCAATATTCAGCCTTGACGTACTCCTTTACCAATTTGGAACCAGTCCACTGTTCCATGTTCAGTTCTAACTGTTGCTGCTTGACCTGCATACTGCTTTCTCAGGAGGCAGGGATTCTCAGGAGGCAGGTGGTCTGGAATTCTCATTTCTTTCAGAATTTTCTACAGTTTGTTGTGATCCACATAGTCAAAGTCTTTAGCATAGTCAGTGAAGCAGAAGTACATGTTTTTTCTGGAATTCTCTTGCTTTTTCTATGATCCAGTGGATGTTGACAATTTGATCTCTGGTTCCTCTGCCTTTTCTAAATACAGCTTGAACATCTGGAAGTTCTTGGTTCATGTACTGTTGAAGCTCGACTTGAAGAATTTTGAGCATGGCTTTGCTAGTGTGTGAGATGAGTGCAATTGTGTGGTAGTTTGAGCATTCTTTGGCATTGCCTTTCTTTGGAATTGGAATGAAAACTGACCTTTTCCAGTCTTGTGGCCACTGCTGAGTTTTCCAAATTTGCTGGCATATTGAATGCAGCACTTTCACAGCATCATCTTTTAGGATCTGAAATAGCTCAACTGGAATTCCATCATCTCCACTAGCTTTGTTTGGAGTGATGCTTTCTAAGGCTCACTTGACTTCACATTCCAGGATGTCTGGCTCTAGGTGAATGATCACATCATTGTGATTATCTGGGTCATGAAGATCTTTTTATATAGCTCTTCTGTGTATTCTTGCCATCTTCTCTTAATATGGGCTTCCCCAGTGGCTCAGAGGTTAAAGCGTCTGCCTATAATGCGGGAGACCTGAGTTCAATCCCTGGGTTAGGAAGATCCCCTGGAGAAGGAAATGGCAATCCACTCCAGTATTCTTGCCTGGAGAATCCCATGGACAGAGGAGCTTGATGGGCTACAGTCCACGGGGTCGCAAAGAGTCAGGCACGACTGAGCGACTTCACTTTCAGTTTCTCTTAATATATTCTGCTTCTGTTAGTTCCATACGGTTTCTGTCCTTTATTGTGCCCATCTTTGCATGAAATGTTCCCTTGGTATCTCTAATTTTCTTGAAGAGATCACTAGTCTTTCCCAATCTATTGTTTCCTATTCTATAAGGGCTTTATTATCTCTCTTTGCTATTCTTTGGAACTCTGCATTCAGATAGATATATCTTTCTTTTTCTTCTTTGTCTTTCACTTCTCTTCTTTTCTCTGCTATTTGTAAGACCTCCCCAGACAACCACTTTGCCTTTTGGCATCTCTTCTTCTTAGGGATGGTTTTGATCCCCACCTCCTGGGCAAGGCTACAAACTTCCGTCCACAGTTCCTCAGACACTGTCTACCAGATCTAATCCATTGAATCTATTTGTCGCTTCCACTGTATAATTGTAAGGGATCTGATTTAGGTGATACCTGAATGGTCTAGTGGTTTTCCCTACTTTCTTCAATTTAAGTCTGAACTTGGCAATAAGGAGTTCATGATCTGAGCCATAGTCAGCTCCCAGTCTTGTTTTTGTTAACTGTATAGAGCTTTTCCATCTTCAATTGCAAAGAATATAATCAATCTGATTTACATATTGACCATCTGGTGATGTCCACGTGTAGAATCATCTCTTGTGTTGTTGGGAGAGGGTGTTTTCTAAGACCAGTTCATTCTCTTGGCAAAACTCTGTCAGTGCCTGTTGTTATATATTTATAAATCTCCCTCTCCCACTGAACTTTGATTTGCTTAGGGTTAGAGCTTCCTCTAATTTCAGTGTCCCTGACCCCCAATCAATGTCAGGGTTGTGCTCATGGACTCTAAGCAAAAATCCCTAACAGTAGGGAGAGTACAGTTATACTCTCTAGTATAACAGTAGAGAGTGTTATACTAGTAGACATCTCCGAAGATGCCTGCTCTAAACTTTTACTCTTAATTGACTAGCTTTATTTATTTATGATGTCTTTATTTGGCTGCACCATGTGTCATACGGGAACTTAGTTCCCTGACCAGGGACTGAACTTGCACTCCCTGCAGTGGAAGCATGGGGTCTTAACAACTGGACCACCAGGGAGGTCCCCATAAATCCTTTATTCAAGCTGAAGTGTGTCAGCTTCACTTCCTCATACACAGTAGGCAAGGATAAAGAAAGTCTTCCTTATTTTTAAAGTCTGCTTTCAGAGATCATTAAGGTTGCATTTATTACTGATATTGAAGTACTATTTCATCAAGGATATCTTATATGATCGGAACAATCCTAAAGATACACTACCATGTATGGTATGGCTTAACATTAAATATGCGCATCTGAGGGCATAAAGGCTTCACTGGCATGAAGTTACCTGTAGGCTGACTTCTGTCACTTTAAATATGACCCAAGGGTGATTACATGGGGTCGCAAAGAGTCAGACATGACTGAGCAACTGAACTGAACTGAACTGAACAGCTGAAATGCTGGGTCTCTCAGCTTGTTTTATGGTTAGGCAAAGGAAAAGGCTTCCCTGGTGGCTCAGATGGTAAAGAATCTGCCGGTCAATGCAGGAGACCCAGGTTTCACTCCTGGGTCGGGAAGATACACTGGAGAAGGGAATGGCTCCACACTCCAGGATTCTTGCCTGGAGAATGCCATGGACAGAGGAGCCTGGAGGGCTACAGTTCATGGGGGGGGGTCACAAAGAGTTACACACAACTGAAAGGCTAACACTTTCACTTTCAAAAGGAAAGGACTCTCAACCAGAGGAAACTCAAAGGACAAAAGGGGATTCTGAGCAAGTCTGACCATTTCATCCACAATTCCATGACTGAGCACTTAGGAAATGGGAGCTCTTCAGATATGTAGTGGAGAAGGCAATGGGAACCCACTCCAGTACTCTTGCCTGGAAAATTCCATGGGCAGAGGAGCTTGGTAGGCTGCCTATATATAAAGGGATGAAGTTCTGAAATCAGTGAATATTTCCAACCAGCTCTGGGTTACTCTCCCTTCTTTTTCTTCTCCCAGATAGTAACTGGGAGAGAACTCTAAATGTATGCATTATTTTTTAATCTTTGAAAGGACATAAGTGAAAGCCTGCACTCCCTGTTCACAGGGCATTCATACCACTGCCCTTCACCTCTTTCATTTTTGAGTAGGAAGATTTACATAATTGGGGGACTCATGCAATCACCCCTTTTGGACATTGAGAAGGATACAAATATGTCTACATAAGGTCATTGAGGCTCAGATGCTGGAATTCATGGGTCCACATGGAGAATGCACAAATAAGACAGCACAGCAGGACTGAGGCTGCTCCCAGAAAAGCCTGCTTGCAATGTTGGTCTTTGGCTGATGTCTGGGGACTTGGATTTCAGAAGGGTTCCCACCACTTCCTAAGTGGTAAGTGTGAGTCACTATGCTCCAACTGTATTATACAAGCAATATATTTTAAGCTAAGCCCCTGATTTTCATCTGGGAGCCCGGCACTTTAGTAGCTCTGAACTAGCCCCCAGTATAAACTTTGGCCATGGAGTCTGTAATGAGCTTCCCTGGTAGATGATACTTCACACGTGTAATAACTCACTGCTGAGGGAATGAAGAAGTACATCCTGTGTGACTCCACAGGGACAGGACTCCTGAAACTCTGAGCCTGCTTTCCTCTGGACCTGGCCCCACGCACCTTGCCTTTTGCTGATTTTCCCAGTAGCCTTTAATTGTCATAAATCATAACTGTGCCTTCAACTGTATGCTGAGCCCAATGGGTCTTCCTACAAATCATTAGACCAAGGCATGGTTCTAAGAGCCACTAACACAGGGAGTCTTAAAGTGTTCGTGGGGCATAGCCCAAGTCACAAGAAGCCATGGGCTTAAAAAAAGAAGATATGCATTTAGGTTGCCTCAACATCCTGGCTACTGTAAATAGTGCTGCAATGAACACTGGGACAGAGGAATGGATAAAGAAGGTGTGGTGCATATATACAATGGAATATTACTCAGCCACAAAAAAGAACCAAACTGGGTCACTTGTAGAGACACGGATGGGTCTAAAGCCTGTCACACAGAGTGAAGTAAATCAGAAAGAGAAAAACAAATAAAGTATATTAAAGCATATATGTGGAATCTAGACAGTGGTACAGATGAGTCTATTTGCCTGGCAGGAATAGAGATGCAGGTGTCGAGAAGGGACGTGTGAACATCACAGGGGGACACAGGCGGGATGAATAGGGAGATGAGAATTGACCTATATACACTACCATGTGTAAAAGACACAGCTAGTGGGAACCTGCTCTAAAGCACGGGGAGCCCAGCTCAGTGCTCTGTGGTGACATAGATGGGGGGGCTGGGAGGGTGGTAGGGAGGTCCCCGAGGGAGGGGATATACATATAGCTGATTCACTTCGTTGTACAGCAGAAACACTACATTGTAAAGCCATCATACCCCAATATTTTAAAAAGAAGATGTGTATTACTGTGACCTCTAAGGAAAGAAATCTCTCAATAAGGATAAGTAGGATGCCTAGAGAATCTCAGGGACGGGGGAGCCTGGTGGGCTGCCGTCTATGGGGTCGCACAGCATCGGACACGACTGAAGCAACTTAGCAGCAGCAGCAGCAGAATGTGGCTTGGGGTGATCGGGTGCAAAGCGTTACAGTGAAAAGAAGGGATTTAAACCTGTACAATCCTTTGTCAACATTTACTTCTTTGTCTAAGATGTGTGAGACACTGTTTTACCTGTTTGCAAAATGATGCAGACATCATGAATTCACAAGAATTAAAAAAAAATATTCCTTGCAATTCAGTCTCCTCAGTAGTGGAGTTATCCAGCACCAGAAGAAACCACAGGCAAATACAGCTTCTACACAGGCAAATACAGCCCTGCTGTTGGCAGCATAGGCCTGGAAAAAAGTGCATGCTTCAAAAACAGAGGTTAAATGAAAGAAATGCTAAGTACATATCAGGTCTGTTTGAGCATCCGAAGGGTGCGCTAAGTTGCTTTGGTCACGTCCAGTTCTTTGTGACCCCATGAACTGTAGCCCACCAGGCTCCTCTGTTCGTGGGATTCTCCAGGCAAGAATAAGGGAGTGGGTTGCTATGCCCTCCTCCAGGGGATCCTCCCGACCCAGGGATCGAACCATGTCTCTCACTTCTCCTGCTTCAGCACTAACACCACCTGGGAAGCTGACATAGGCTAAATGCCTTCTCTCTTTTCCTTCTCTTTATGGATAACTTGGTCCTCAAAATTAAGACACATACTAGGCAATGGGAGAGTGTATTCTACATTAGAAATTAATCCATTTCATTTTTAAAAGAATTGCAATGGATATTCAAGAACAGGGACCATGTCTTATGACGGGCACAAGTATTTTTTTGTTTTGTTTACAAAGCACTTTCTTAATATCACCTCTTTTGATCCTCATAACAACTCTATGAGGTAGATAATATGACTTTCCTTCTATCTTCCATGGAGCCTCATTCATTACAAGACAAGCAGTGATGCTCAGTTAAGACTTACTGGTTGACTGATTAGCAATGGCTTTAGGAACACTATTGCTTTAAAAAATCAATAATTCCTGAAGTCTGTCAGTGGAAGAACATGCTGAAAAGAAATCCAGGCATTCAGAGGCATTATTAAAATCACAAATTAAGTCATTTCTATGGACTCTGTGGCAGGAAATATATTTTTAATGAGGAAATTGAAGCTAATATATAACAGCTGTCCTGTTACCCAGTAAAACTATTAAGGCAGATTAAATAATTAATGAGAAATATAGCAACTTGGAAATTTAACCTTTAAGGATTCTCTTCTTTCTTGCTCTTTTATATCGAGTTGGCCAAAAAGTTCTTTCAGGCTTTTCTGTAAGATGGAAAAACCCAAAAGAACTTTTGGGCCAACTCAATATAAAGTCTTTAAACTGATATTGGTTTCCCAGGTGGCTCAGTGGTTAAATAAAATAAAATAAAGATCCTCCTGCCAATGCAGGAGACAAAGGTTCAAGCCCTGGATCAGGAAGGCCCTCTGAAGGAGAAAATGCCAACCCACTGTAGTGTTCTTGCCTGGAAAATTCCATAGAATGAGGAGCCTGGTGAGTCCACAGGGTCAAGAGTTGGACAACGACTGAGTGAGCCACAGCACACAAACTGATTTTTCTGTTTTTTAAAAAAAGCATATTTGGTCATCTTGTGTAGCTTCCGTTTATACTTTGCTTTGCTGTAGAGTCATCAGCTATGGAATCTTCAGCAATTTTTCACTGTCAGACTTTTTCAGGGAGGCGCCAGGAAACTTACTAGATGACACTCATGCTGGTCAAACCTCCCCAAACTCCCCCATCTTTGGCGCCACCATTGGTTGCCCCAAATTAGCTAAACTGCACCTGACTCCCAGGCCAATAAGCAAAGAAAAAAGTTTTAATATAAAGCCACTGAGAATGTGGCAGTAGCCTGATCAGCAATAGTGATCATCAATAAATGACTCAAGAAGGTATCCATACATTACTAAAGTAATAACCTTAGAAAAGTATATGGGAGAACACACGAAAAAGAACGAGAGGAAGGGAGCATTCACATGGTCTAAAAACCATGCCCTTGCTGTCTTCTACCACGTGTACTGCTGACCAGCAGGAAGGCGAGTAGCAGCTGTTCCCAGGGCCAGTCTCAGGCGGGATGTACTCACGTTCGTGTTGCACAGCTTGTACTGCCGGTAGGCCCCGATGCAGGAGATGGCTGTAGATCTGGTGGGCTGGGAGAAGCTCTGAGCTGCCCTGGGGGCCCCCAGCCCAGGGCTGCCACTTGCTTCTGGGCTGTGGAAGAGACTGGAGGCTGCAGGGAAGCCTTGGTCATGGGTCAAAGGCAGCTGGTAGACAGAGCCCTCTGAGGCTTGCAGTCCAGAACGCGGGCCACTGTCACTCTGGAACAGAGGTCCATGCTGGGGGGGCTGGTGAGCTGAAGGGTGGTAGCCATGGCTAGAGCCAGATGCCCCCTGGGACCTGGAATTCCGGGATGAGGGCCTCTGCCGCCGAAGCCTCTGGGGTGGGTGTGCAGAGTCTGTCTGCAATGGTAAGATGTATGGGGCTTTCCCATAACCATACTTGCCAGGGCCGATGGGACCTCGGGTCCTGCTCCTAAAGAGAAACACACAAGAGAGGATTTTCATGTTACCCAGAACCTATGGTCCATGGGAGAGGGGACTGGGTAGGAACAGAAGCCTGGAAGAGAGCCTGTGGTGGAATAGAGAGGCAGCAGGAGGGCTTTCCAGGGGAAGGGTTAGGCCAAAACAGAGGCTCTGCAGAGGCTGGAACGCAGAATGAAAGTGGGAATCAACAGTGGGTGATGTGATTGGTAGAAAATGAGGTTAGAACAGTAAGCTGTGGCTAGTATGTGGCATATGTCAGGGAGTTTGGGTGTTTTGTAGGTTGTAGGGGGCCACTGAAGGTTTTTAATCTTTATTGGACTACAATTGATTCACGATGTTGTATTAGTTTCAGGTGTACAGCAAAGTGAGTCAGTTACACACACACACGCTGCTGCTGCTAAGGCACTTCAGTCGTGTACAACTCGGTGAGACCCCACAGACGGCAGCCCACCAGGCTCCCCCACCCCTAGGATTCTCCAGGCAAGAACACTGGAGTGGGTTGCCATTTCCTTCTCCAATGCATGAAAGTGAAAACGGAAAGGGAAGTCGCTCTGTGGTGTCTGACTCTTAGCGACCCCACGGACTGCAGCCCACCAGGCTCCTCCATCCATGAGATTTTCCAGGCAAGAGTCCTGGAGTGGGGTGCCATCGCCTTCTCTGATACATGTACATATATCCACTCTTTTAGATTCACTTCCCATAGAGGCCATTACAGAGTATTGAGGAGAGTTCCCTGTGCTATACAGTAGGTTCTTATTGTTAATGGTTATCTATTTTATATATAGTATTTGAGAAGAATAAAGAGAAAATTATCATTTCAGCCATAGTAACATCCTGTTCACTTTTTCCCCCCTAATAATAGTTAGTGGGGTTTTTTATCGCTCAACTGTACTATTATTTCAGACGCTGTTTCCATGACCATTCATGTCCAAATAGCTTTTGCAGGTAAGAGGAACTTAGCTAAGCAACCAAAGACTAATGCAGTCCTGAGTCTTGACTTTCCCTGGGTCAAACTCAATCCCTGAGGAGTTGGAGCAACTGGCTACTCCATCATTTAAGTCAACTCAGAAGGAATAATGGGTAAAGGGCCATGTTCACATTCATATGGATCTTTAGGTTTTGCCAAAATCAGTTGCCCTGTGGGATCCTATGATGATTATGTAAACAGAGGTTCCCCCCACCCTGCCAGGGAGAAGAAAATCCCTGATTTCTGGCTTCTGTCCATTTCCACGGTGCAAATCCTCCCACCATGGCCAACTGATGTGAAGACACAATCAGCTCTAGCAACCAGGGCAAAACCAGCTCCAGCACACCACTGCATGCAAATTCATTGCACAGCGACTGTTTTCAAAACAGAGCTAGGAATGATGAAGAAATATAAACGTGAATTAAAAAGAAGTGAATCAGATGGGGTACCCGAGACCCCAACCACACAACTGAAAGTAACCAGAAAATAACACAGGGTGGGAAACAGCCTGGGAAGCAATACAACAAGCAATCCACTGGTAATCTGAGGCAAGAGGAAGAACTTCCATCTGAGTAATCTCAGAAGGTTTCATCATCGCGGGTCTGAGAGTTGGGAAACAAGCTTCCAATACTCTGTGGAAGGATTTAAGTAAGTCACATAACTCTTACTTATTTGTAAAATGACTGAACTGGATTAAATAACTGTGAAGGTCATTCCAGCTCTAAATTATATGCTTCCATAATAATTAATTCTACATTTATGTAAAACTGGAAATGTGCCCAAGGGCTCCTACAGGATGGCCCCGTTAAAATAAGCACATTAAAATACAAATCAAGGTGAAACATTAATTTCTGCCCTCTTGAAAAATTCTTTCTTCACTCTACAGAACCATTGAATATAAAATTTAACAGACCACAACTAATTATTAACATCTTTATCACAAATTGCACTTTCATTCTTAGCTGATATGGTTTTGAATTAAACTGTGCTGGTGTTTATTTTGCCTTTAGGCATTTCTCAATTAATCTTGGCCACACTTAGGACTCTATTAACGATGGGGATTTCAGAATGCTGCTTTAAGAGAACCAATTAAGAAGTTAGTCGTGTGTGTGTGTGTGTGTGTGTGTGTGTATGTTGGATGTAATTTGCTTTTTTCTCCTTGTAGCAGGCCAGGTAAAATGAATGACATCATGCAAAAGTGAAGGAAAAAATTTCTCTCTGTGTGTGTCTTTTTTTTTTTTTTTTTAAGATCTGAAAGCCTAATAAAAATTCTAGCTTCAAAGTAAGTATGGGTGGAAACTCCAACAGAAGGTAATAGAGAAATAAACATACGTTACGTGGAGTGATGGTTCTCAAATTTGAATGTGCACAAAAATCTTGTTGGGAGGCACATTCTGACTCAGTAGGTTGGGGAAGGGGCAGGATTCTACATGTTGAGAGGGTAACAAGCAGGAAGGCCAGAGGTCTCCCAATGGAGGAAATAGCCTGCAAGTGTCAGACATTTTTATCTCTTTTAAGCGGCAAGAGGAAACAAACTAGCGATATTATTTCCTTCTCTATACAAATTTAAAAAGAAGTTTCTCTTAAAATATTGTGTTGTCATAATGACACCTGGTTTCACCTGAAGTTAACCAACATCTTTTTCTTATGGAAATGTTTATCTTCAGTTCAGTTCAGTCGCTCAGTCGTGTCCGACTGTTTGTGACCCCATGAATCGCAGCACGCCAGGCCTCCCTGTCCATCACCAACTCACGGAGTTCACACAGACTCGCGTCCATCGAGTCAGTGATGCCATCCAGCCATCTCATCCTCTGTCATCCCCTTCTCCTCCTGCCCCCAACTCCTCCCAGCATCAGAGTCTTTTCCAATGAGTCAGCTCTTCGCATGAGGTGGCCAAAGTACTGGAGTTTCAGCTTTAGCATCATTCCTTCCAAAGAAATCCCAGGGCCGATCTCCTTCAGAATGGACTGGTTGGATCTCCTTGCAGTCCAAGGGACTCTCAAGAGTCTTCTCCAACACCACAGTTCAAAAGCATCAATTCTTCGGGGCTCAGCCTTCTTCACAGTCCAACTCTCACATCCATACATGACCATTGGAAAAACCATAGCCTTGACTAGACGGACCTTAGTCGGCAAAGTAATGTCTCTGCTTTTGAATATACTATTTAGGTTCGTCATAACTTTTCTTCCAAGGAGCAAGCGTCTTTTAATTTCATGGCTGCAGTCACCATCTGCAGTGATTTTGGAGCCCAGAAAAATAAAGTCTGACACTGTTTCCACTGTTTCCCCATCTATTTCCCATGAAGCGATGGGACCAGATGCCATGATCTTTGTTTTCTGAATGTTGAGCCTTAAGCCAACCTTTTCACTCTCCTCTTTCACTTTCAACCAATGCCTTTTTCTTATGGAAATGTTTATCTTAAGCTATGCTAATGTATTATGCATTTACCCCCAAACTCTGTCTTCAAGTTGGTTCCACCTCTTGACTCAGAACCTACTTGACAAACCAGTATGTTATACTCAGATACTGTTCCCCTAATCTACGTAAATGAAACTATTTGTATGGTGATCTGCCCTTCTTCAAGATTCAAGTTAATCATTTTACGGCCCAGGATGAACCATTTGGTGCCAAAATTATCCCAAAATGCATCTTATGGGTGAGGGGCCTGGTGCCATTCTGAGTTTTAGGACATTCCTTTCTTTCATTAACAGACTGCTGGTGACTATATAACATCCAGCTGAAGTCTAGCAGAGGGGATACTCTTTCTGCCCCCTTCTGATGCCTATGTCAGAAGCTTTCTCTAACTCTTTTATACTTTAATAAAACTTTATTACACAAAAGCTCTGAGCAATCAAGCCTCGTCTCTGGCCTTGGATTAAACTCTTCTCCCCCGGGAGCCATCCCAGCATCTTTGCGTGATTCAACAACAACCTTTCAATGTCTAACAAGTTCCCAGATGATAATGGTGATGCTGGGGTCCACAGACACACTACTTTGACAAAGTCACAGAATAGAACTGAAATTCCAAGCAAAAGAGTGAGAACTCAACAACATCTGTCAGGTTTAATGGAGAAAGATAGCGATAAAATTGTTTCAAAAACCTCTTAGCCTGTGACACAGACAACAGTTCTGCTGGTTTGAGCCAGGATGCACTGCTGCAGCTCCATCAGTGAGAGGTGCTGAACCCCGGCTGACTTGACCTTGCTCTTGGGAAGGCCAGGAGGCAGAGGGAGAACCTGCAGTTGGCCCCGTGACTTGTGTAAGCATCTTTTCAAAGGCTGCCCATCACCCCAGAGGGGGTAACATACACATGTGCAAATGTATATTTTTATACTCCCAGGGCTTCGTGGGAGGCTCTGCCGAGAACCATTCAAAAGCCACCCAAACAGCAACACCATTGGAAAGAGGATGATTCAGAAAGAAACGACCAGTTAACGCTGATAAACAGACTACAGAGGATGAGCAGCCAATTAGAGAGTGCTTGTGAGAGATATGATTTCTGAATTCTTGACTCAGAACACTTGGACAAGCAGCAGATTCATCCCCACTTGGCCAGGACAATGTGTGTTTTCCTTACAGCCGGTCAGAGCTAATAATCCTGATGGTTCAGAATGGCCTCTTCCCCACAGGACAGAGTCCATCTGGCCACTTGCAAGAGTAGATTTACGCAGAGTTGGGATAATAAGCACAGATGTGGCCGAGGGGGATGTGTGTAGCCGGTTAACCCTTCCAGGGGTGCATGTGGTAGGTGCCTGGGAGCTGTTAGGGTGATCAGTTTTGCTTAATCTCCCCATCACCCGGCTCTGGGATTTTTCCATTTGTCAAAGTCCTAGCTAACTTTGGAAAGTTAGGTCTTGAAAAAGGAAGAGAAAAAGCCTGACTTGAAAGTCAAGGACATTGATTGTTAGTATAGCAGAGTGGTTAGACTTGTACTTTGAAGGCAGGTTTCCTGGGTTTGAACCCCAGCTCTGCCACCCGCTAATTATACAATTTGGGTCGGTCACTAGTCCTTTTGGAGATGCTCACTGGGTCATTCGCAGAGATGCAGATGAACCTAGAGAATGTCATACAGACTGAAGTAAGTTAGAAAGAGAAAAATAAATATTGTTTATTAGTCCATACATGTGGAATCTAGAAAAATGGTACAAATAAACCTGTTTACAAGGTAGAAACAGAGACACAGACATAGAGAACAAACGGATAGATACCAAGGGGGAAGAAGGGGCAAGAATTGGGAGACAGATTGACAGGTATACACTACCATCTATAAAATAGACAACTAATGAGAATCTACTGCATTGCACAGGGACTCTACTCAGTGCTCTGTGGTGACCTAAATAGGAAAGAAATCCAAAAAAGAGGGGAGATATATGGAGGCTGCTGATGCTGCTAAGTCGCTTCAGTCATGTCCAACTCTGTGCAACCCCACAGACGGCAGCCCACCAGGCTCCCCCGTCCCTGGGATTCCCCAGGCAAGAACACTAGAGTGGGTTGCCATTTCCTTCTCCAATGCATGAAAGTGAAAAGTGAAAGTGAAGTCGCTCAATCATGCCCGACTCTTAGTGACCCCATGGACTGCAGCCTACCAGGCTCCTTCGTCCACGGAATTTTCCAGGCAAGAGTACTGGAGTGGGGTGCCATTGCCTTCTCTACGTATAGCTGATTGACTTCACTGTACGGCAGAAACTAAGAGCACGTTATAAAGCAACAATACTCCAAATTAATAACAAAAGAGATAGTCACTCTCAGCATTGTGATGTCTCCTTAAATGTTGCATCTCAGATCCAGCCCTGGCCCTGTATACATTAATAAATAAAGATGATAATAGTGCCTTGCTTCCAGGTTGCTGTAAAACATAAAAAACTTAAATGCAAAAGATTTAAACAATGCCTGACACAGAGCATGTTTCGTATAAATATTTGCTTTTTTAAAAAATGTTCAAGCTTGGCCATTTACCAGCTCTCCAAACTTGGACAAAAAACACACCCTCTATGTTCTTACCTAGAAAATGAGAGCTACAGCCACTAAGCTGCTTATAATAAAAGGAACAAATAATAACAAGTGTTGGAGAGGATGCAGAGAAACTGGAACCCTCAGACATTCCTGGTGGGAAGGTAAAATGGTGCAGTCCTTTGGAAAACTACCCGGAAGTTCCTCAAAAGTTGCATGGAGTATTTCCATGTGACCTAGCAATTCCAATCCTCCTAGGTATATACCCCAGGGAAACGGAGATGTATGTCTGTGCAAAGACCTATCCTGAATCTTGTACATGAATGTTCATAACAGCTCTGTTCATGACGGCCAAGACATGGAAACCACCCAAATGCCTATTACCTGATGAATGGATAAACAAAACATAGTATATCCATACGCTGGATTATTACTCAGCCATAAAACGGATGAAGCACTGATACAAACTACAACACTGATGAACCCTAACAATATCCTAAGTGAAAAAAGCCATACATAAAAGGCTACATGTTGCATGATTCCATTTATACAAAATATCCAGAACAAGCAAATTCACAGAGACAGAAAGCAGATTATTGCTTACTAGGGGAGACTAGGCAGCAACTGCTAAAGGGTATGGGTTTCTTCTGGGGATGATGGAAATGTTCTGTAATCAGAGAGTGGTGACTATTGCACAACCTTGTGAATATACTAAAAATCACTGAATTATACACTCAACATGGTGAATTTTATGGTACATTAATTATCTCAATACAACTGTCATTTTTTTAACGAGATCATGAATAATTCCCAGCTTATCTACTTACGAAGATGTAAAGATCAAATTGAGGTTACCAATAGGAATGCATGTTTTGAATCTGAAAGCAGTTTTTATCATTCATTTTCCATCACTTGTTTCAACAACCTTTAACAAACTTCTATTGATCTATGAGCTTCATGTGTGATATTTTTTCCCGCTTGTTCACATTTCCAAGCCTGACAACATGAGTAAATGCAGAGCCTCCCTCCCCAGCAATGGTAAGAATATGACAGCAAGGGTTCTGACACCAGGTTCTGGCCTCAGTTCTTCCAACGACCTTCTATGGGCGTCTGGGGAAACTGTTGTTTCTTGAGAAAATGGCTACAAACAGCATTTTGGAAAGAGTAACAAACACATAAAACATGTTCCCTGCAATCGGCTGGCCGCCACCCAGGGGCTCATTAAGTGTGATGCTGTCCAGCTTGGTGATGTTAATCCTGACCAGTTAGTGTGATGATTCAAGCAAAGACGCCACATCTAGTTCCCGCTTCCCAGCTCAACATGTGAACCCTGAGGAGTGTCATCTATGACGACCACCTGAACTGACAGCACCCACATGTCTACTGCCTCCCCAGACCCCTCTTTTGAGCATCAGTTCCATCGACCTAACTAACCTCTAGACCAGTACTGCTTCTCACCTGGACTGTACCTGCAGAATAGCTGGGGATCTTGTCAAAATACAGCTTCTGATGTAGGAGGTCGGCCAGTGGGGGTCTGATTCTGCACTTGGAACCAGGTCCCAGCTGACATTGATGCTGTGGGTCCCTGGACTAGACTTTAATTGCTCTAGGCATTCCCTCAGACATCTCAAACTCCACACATTCAAGCCCAAATTCATCATCTTCATCCCACAAGACAAAGTGTTCTCTTTCTAGCTCTTCCTATACTCTCCTTCTCAGTAGTTTTCCAACTTGAGCAAGCGTCAGAATCACTTGGAAGTCTTACCTAATCGGACCACTGAATCCCGCCTGCAAAGAGTATGATTCAGGAGATTTGGGTGGTGTCTGAGAATCTGCCTTTCTTACAAGTTCCCAAGGCATGCTGATGCTGGTCTGCGGGCCAAACTGCTCTGTTTCACCCCCAAGTACCGCACCATCCGGGTCCAAACCTGACCCAAGCCTCCACTCCATAGAATCCGTGTCCTTCTCTTTGGTTCTTCCACTGAGCCCCATGTAACTGTCATAGTCCTGATGTCGGCTTGGTCTGCTATTCTCCTCAACCCTGTGATTGTAAGTTCAGACTCTTCAGCTCAGCCACCTAGCCGTCACAGCCTGGTACTAAAGAGACCTCTCACACCACACTCCGTGGAGTTTCCCAACAGAACAACCCAATTTATTTCTCCATGCTCTGGCTACATTGCTTGCTCCTCTAGGCTGCCTTTCCCACCACCATTTTCTGCAACAACCAGCTAGTCACCCTTCAGGCCTTAGCTGAGCATTAATTCCTCCATGAAGCTCTTCTGGGTCCAAACCCCACCCCAACCCTCCACTCCCCAGAATCAGTGTTCATCTCTTTGGTCCTTCCACCAGACCCCATGTAACTGTCACAGCATAATAACCTTTTATTACACCAATTTCTTTAGACTGCCTTAGTTTAACAGACTGTAGTCTCCTTCAGAGGAGGGGCTATGTCTTGTTTGTCTTATATCTCTAGATCCTAGTACAATGGCTAGCATAGAGCAGGTATTCAATAACTGTTGAAAAACTGAAATAATGAATGAATGAATGGCTCCAACCATGACTGTCAAAGCAAGAACAACCTCCCCTTCTTACTGAAAGAAAGTGTGAAAGTGTTAGTTGCTCAGTCGTGTCCGACTCTTTGCAACCTCATGGACTGTAGCCTGCCAGGCTCCTCTGTCCATGGGATTCTCCAGGCAAGAATTCTGGAGTGGATTTCCATGCTCTCCTCCAGGGGAACTTCCCAACCCACGGATTAAATGCACGGATTCAAACTGAAGGGATTGAATCTGCATTGCAGGCAGATTCTTTACCATCTGAGCCACCAGGGAAGCCCGCACCTTCCCATCACTATCTATGTTTAATTGCCAGTACATGAAATAGCCCTCTGTGTAGGAATAAAATCTCATCTATTAAGCGAGACCATTCCTGGGATCAAACAGGTCCTTAGAATGAAACAGAGGATCCAACAGAGGCTGGGACTCAGCTTTATTCTCAAAAGGAGGGAAGAACTAAGAGGTCACGGAGCTCCATGCAAGCCTGTCAGAGCCACCCAGGACAGGCTGTCTGTCAGCTGCTTGTGGATACAGGGTGGCATTCCATCTATTGTCTCAGTTCCCAGCATGGAGTAAAACGGGCAGAGAGAGAACCCTGCCTTCTGGAAGCCAGGCTGTTTGTAGTTCTTACCCTCTTCATGTTTATTTCCCTTCGAGCGTCGGGCCCAGTCAGGTCTCTGCAAGAGGCCTGGCCTCTCTCAGCTGTGCCAACATGAACCACACATTGGCCCCAGTATCCAACAGAGCAGCAGCCCTTGGGACCAGCCTGTGAGGGTCCCCAGGAGCCCGAGTCTGCTGGCCGGGGGCTGGGCAGTGAGCTCAGTGTCCCTGCTCAATTGAAAAGTCGCCTTGTATGCCTTCAGCTCAGAGGTTCCAGGTTTTACAGCATTTAAAGAGGCACACTCCTTGAAGCAAGCTACATGAATTGTTAGGTAAACAGAAGTCAATCCTTCTATAGCAAAGATGGGAAGGAGGCTTGGGAGACAGGATATTACTAGAGATGTTCACAGAACCAAGGGTGGGTGGAAGTCCCTGTACTAGATGCTGTTGAGAAAAATCGAAGATCTTTTAAAATCTTAACGTATCTAATGAGTAATCTCCATATGATTTAAAGGGATCCATTATGCCACATTTGCACATTGCACTGTTTTTACATATGAAAACTAAATTCTTCCGAAGCTAATGTTTGGATACAAATTTACCTGGCTAGTCTTAGCACCAAAGACAGGCCTGAGAATATGAGAAGCTAAAATCAAAGTGTCCTAGTTGCAGATGCGAAGAAGCCGCTTCTGAGGATTGTCTCTACCCTAGCCTCCAAATTGTGCACATTCTTCTTCCACTCAGCATGCTAAGTGTGGAGAGAGGAGAGGAAGATGTGAGTCACAACTATTATCAAGTGAAACGCTTTCCCCAAAATCCATCAGTTTGATTTTTTTTTTAAATTGAAGGATAGTTGATTTACCATGTTGTGTCAGTTTCTGCTGTACAGCAAAGTAACAGACATATATTCATACATAAATACATTGGCCTTCCCTGGTGGCTCAGACAGTAAAGAATTTGCCTGCCAATGCAAGAGACATGGGTTCGATCCCTGGGTCAGGAAGATCCCTTGGAGAAGGAAATGGAGACCCACTCCAGCATTCTTGCCTGGAAAATTCCATGGACAGAGGAGACTGGGAGATTACAGACCATGGAGTTCCAAAGAGTGGGACACGACTGAGCACACGCACACATATGTGTGTGTGTGTGTGTGTGTATTTCTTTTCTTTTTCATATTCTTTTCCATTATAGGTTTATTATAAATATTGACTATAGTTCCATGTGCTATACAATAGGTCCTTGTTAATTATCTATTTTATATATAGTAGTGTGTATCTTGGAGAAGGCAATGGCACCCCTCCAGGACTCTTGCCTGGAAAATCCCATGGACGGAGGAGCCTGGTGGGCTGCAGTCCATGGGGTTGCTGAGAGTCGAAGGTGACTGAGCGACTTCACTTTCACTTTTCACTTTCATGCATTGGACAAGGAAATGGCAACCCACTCCAGTGTTCTTGCTTGGAGAATCCCAGGGACAGGGGAGCCTGGTGGGCTGCTGTCTATGGGGTCGCACAGAGGCGGGTACGACTGAAGAGACTTAGCAGCAGCAGTGTGTATCTGCTAATCTGAAACTCCTAATTAATCCCCAAATGCATTTATAAAGAAGTTTTAATAGACATCTTAAAAGATACTGGGCCACATACATATATATATACATATGGAGGCACGAAGAGACCTGAGCTCAGGGGTCCTCGGTTTAGCCTCTTAAACAGGCAGGACACCTGAAACAACCCTCACAGGACAACGTTTTAAGGAATTAGCCAGTACATCTCTCCCTCTCAGCAATCCCTTCTGTCCCTGAGCAGTGCCTCTAGAATGACCTTGATCATTACAGCACCAGAAAAGAGAAAAACTAAAGGTCAGTAGAAGAGAAGAGGTTTCTTTAGAATCTGAAATGCTGGGCCTTGTCTGGCAAGATCCAAAGCTGGGAGCATAGAGAGCAGAGGTATCGTGTATACTCCAGAATGTGAAGAAGATGCTAAGACTGAAATAATCTTCCCAAACCTATAGGAATTGAGAGTTTGGCTAGCAGGCACAGGAGGGAGCAACTGACAGGCAGTAATCAGAGGTTAGGGTAGAATATTCTGCCTGGGGTGGGGAGTAATAGAAACCTCAGATTTGTTTAGGAGCCTGAGACTAGAAGGGGCCTGCAAGCTTTGTAGGGAAGTCCATGTCCAACATGGCTCCTGAACATGGGAGGATTTGGGATGGAGGGACCCACCTAAGCACTGATGGGCCATCCCTAAGGAGCCTTTGTGGTTCTAACAAGAACACAAAGCACATAACCTCTGACGGGAGTACAGGTGGAGACCTCAGGGAGAGTTACTGCAAAGGGTGGGAGGCAGTTCATGGAAGCAAAGGAGCAACCACAAAACAGAACGCAACTGCACAGAAGCCTCTCATCTGGAGATCCAGGTCTCCCTCAGGGAAAAGGGTACAATTCGAGGATGGAGGGAAATCCTGAGTGAACTAAGTATAAATCACAGAATTGGTCATGTTTGTTGCTGTTGATTTGTTTGTTTTTTGTTTGTTTTGCTTTGTGTTTTTTGGCCTTGCTGCATCTGATCATCTGAGCTTCCTGGAGTTGGCAGTTTTCCTGCAGCAGCAGAAACCAAGACTCATAAACCAAACCTAGTTGTAGAAAAATAAATTGCATTTTGCAACTCTGAGTTGCTATTGTAAATTTGAAACTCAACGTAAGCATCTTTAAACAGAATAATGAGCGAGGTAAATGAAGGTACACGTCAGAGTACAGGCTGGTGGAGTTCAATGAAGCTATTTAAAAGAATGAGGCAGACGCGTATGTACTGATACAGAACGGTCCCCAAAGTATCTGAAATGAAAAAGGACAAGACACAGACACAGGAAGCACTCATGCTCCCTGTTTGTGTTTAAAAAGAAAGGAGGAAAACATGTATACAAAATATCATATGTATGCCGGATACATTTCTGGACTGATACAAATGAAATTTTTGCCAAGGATTTCCTCTGAGAAGCAGATTCAGGGTGGCGTTGAAGCAGATTTATCATTTCTTACCCTTTTGTACTATCATAAAAAATTTTTTTTGTCTTCTGTACAAGTTTTCAATATAGGAAAGTGATATCAAAAAGAATAATACTAAATCGTTTTCCACTGAATTTTTTAAAATGTAGCCCTTTATGGATATGAGGAAGATCCCAAGAAGGCAAACACCAAAATTCCTAGGCAGAACTCTCCCTAAAGGTTTTGTCTGCTGTATACACAACATCACAAAGAGAATACAAGTCAGCAAACTTAATACTTGAATATGGAGACATCTCACTTGGACACAAAATAGCCATTTATAAATTGTAATCCCCAAAGACAAAAGGAACATAGTTAGGGGAGAAAATATTCTTCTGAAAGTCACCGTCAATAACTGAAAAGTCACATACTCCCAGAAGATTTTAGATCAACAAAGGCCATCGGAAGCCCCATGCCAAGCTTCTTTGGAGTCTGGATGTACTTGGGCAACAGAGCCTAGGTAATGAATTGCCTTGACTCTGGACGTCCAATATAGTAGCTATAGTGATGACAAAAATGCACCCCGGAGCATATCCTCAGGTTTTCCACACCTCCCGGTCCAAGAGGGAGCCAAGTCAAAGTCAGGACCCTCATGTACTTTTGACTTCTCTCTCCACCAGATTCGTTTTCATAAACATGCCCCTTGATCATTACCCTCTATTAAAAAGAAAAAATGCTCATGACTTCATTCTGCCTAGAAAATAAAGTTCAAACATAGATGGTTTTAAGGCACATTCATTTTCATGCCACACTAAGTCCTTTATCAGCTGGTCTCAGTCTCTCTTCTCAGATTCAGTTCCAGTCTTCATCCTCTCCCCCTGTCTCCTGCCACCAACCCTACACTTTCCAGGCACAAAAAATCACTCATCATTTTCCAAACACACTGAGCTCTTGTGCCTCCAAGAGCCTGCCCGGAATTCTACCCTACCTACAAACTTCTGAACTGGAGCAGGCTTCTAGCCCAAAATAAACATCGGCACCCGCGTGCTTCCCTTAGGCGGCCCCCACACAGTAAGTGCTTTCTGTCGTCTGCGCACCCCTCTGCCATGGCATTAACACTGCATCTTGGTAATGTTGTTGAGTAAAAGGCCTGGCTTCCCCCCAAGTCTTCCAGTCTTTGAGGGCAAGGCTTGTCAGTTTCTTATTCCTGTGTGTGTAATCCCTGAGATTAGCAGCGGGTCTGACCCAGAGGCACTCTGTGAATGTTTGTTGAAATAACACTTGTTAGAGACCAGAGCTTAATTGCTCACCATTTCTTACCAACGGGTCAATAAAGGTTACCTCTGTGGATCAATTAGCAGAGATATAAAAGCTCTGAGTTCCAATAAGCAAGAAGTCAAGGCAGCCCCACACTTCTGGGTGGGAAGCAAAGGGATTTGATGTGAAATTAAACATCAGTAGCCACTGGCCACCTAGAGAGACCCTGACACTCAAATGTGAGGGGAGGAAGAATGGAAGGGAGCAGCAGTTGAAAAGCAGAAACATGCGTTCACCAAGGGGCTGCGTGATCCAAGGCAAGCTGGAAGGAAAGGAGTCTGCAGCTTAAAGCTGGAAAGAGAGCCCTGTGTTCCTAAAACTCACCCTGTTCCATTGTGATCACCTGCCAAATGGAGAAAGGCTAGCATGTGCTGAGTTCAAAGAGGCTGTGAGCAAATGGTTTAGGTTGAGAGCATATGTCTTCTTAGAAGTTCAGAAAACTGAAAGTCCTGCCAGAGCTGTTCCAGGCAATAAATTCTCTGCTGTCTACAGCAGATAAGAGGCAAAACTCTGACCACTTAGGGAAATAAAAATTAAGATGATGAAAACAAAAGCTTTCCTGATTGTCTATTGGGTGGTACACACTGTCACACACATTAGTCTGTTTAACCAGATCTGCTTGCTCCCCGGAAGGTATTTACGGTCTGGATTTAAAGACCAATGGAAGAATCAGCCAACAGGTTTGCTCTGAGCCCACAGGGAAGAAGGATCTCAAAGGCTTACACGTGGGGGAGTTGGGGAGGCAGAGGGAGTGAGAGGAAATGACGAATTTGTTTTAATGAGAGAAAAGGAACAAGTTTTTCACCAATGGATTCAGGGTCACTAGCAGGAACCAAGATGCCTGAAATCTACCAAAGGAAGTAGAATGGTGGTTTTGGAGCAACTGAGTTTAAAAGGCCTTCTTTGCACCAGGAAGCCAAGCCCTGAGAAAACCTTCTTCTCAGTGACCCCACCCAACTGCTGGCATCCCAGACAGTGAGGACCATAGCACTGTCCCCCCACCTCCACACCCCCCCCCAAATATAAAAGAGCCTTCAGAACAGACCCAGTCCTTCTGGGGCAAGGATCTCAGGAGAGACCTGGACTCTGATTTATTAATAGATCATGCCATCAGGCTGCTTCTCCTTGTCTAAAGGATGGTGTTTGGAGGCCAGCCCAGCATCCCTAAGGACAAGTCACCACAGTGCTCCCTGGCGCCACTGCACACCTGAATGATACTGGGTTCCAGGACTGATCTTCAGGTGCTTGTGCAGTATGGGCCCCGAGGGGTGGAATAAGGGCATGGTGGGAGGAGGGGCAGTCTTCAAGGAAACCAACTTCAGACTAATAGAAAGCAATAGTACCCACTGCCTGCACGGCTGCCACTTGTAGTTGAGCAGGTTATTCACTGCGCCAGGACACTTGGGTGCTGAAATGCAGTGTGTCTTCCCGGTGAGGGGATGGACCTAACCAGAGGAAGAGGCATCTGTTTTGGATTCATACAAAGGCAAAAGATGAGCTGCTGGAGGTTTACCAAAGAGACAGTTCCAGTCGAGACTAAGTTAACATTGGATTGCTCAGAGAAAGATGATGGCCTCATCCTGTTTTACGCTGGGCAGGGCATCCCTGAAGATGAGGAAACTAAGATCAACAGGGACAGGGGTGGTAACCCAGGAAATAGAGAGGTCCTGGATATTCATCTAACCATCCAGGTCAGCCACTTATCACCTTGTGATCCTGGGTCAGTCAGGCCACATTTCCTATCTCCAGTGGCAAGATGGAATAATGGTACCTACCTCATCAGTGGTTGCCATTGGGTTAAACAAAATAGTGAAGGTAAAGGGCCTAGACCTTGTGGACTCTCTGTAAATAGTGGTTACCGTGACAGCTGAGTTGTCCCTAAGAGAGACACAGAGCCTGCAACCTTCACACGTGAGGGTCACTGCAGAGGCAGACAGCCAAATGGGGGCTGGGAGGTACAGCCTGGATTTGCATGAAAGAACAGTAGAGGCATTCATTTCTCCAGCTTAACTGAGAGGAACCCTCTGGAGAATCAAACCTGTTGCTGGTGTGTGTTGTGATCTGAACCTGAGCAGCACTGGGGGACTCAGGGGCTTAAAAGGGAGACCAAATGAGATTACCTGTGGGGCACAGTACCTGGCCAGGCAGGCGCTGAGCAAACGTGAGCTCCGAACCCCTCTCCCCGGGGCCTCTCAAACAGTGCTCTCTGCCCCAGAGGTTGACCCCCAGCAGGTTGAAGCAAACTGAAGGACTATTTTCTGTACATGCTGCTGAGTTTAATAATGGATCAGTAATGTGTTGATGACGCCACTTACATTTCCTGAGCATTTTTTATGTGAATCATCCATGGAGGAAGCAACGATGTTTGTCTCACACTCTGAATGTCTCCTCTTTCACACATACTACTTAATGTGTACCCATGTACCATGTATATTTTTTCTTTAAATATGAAATATTTCTATTATAATAGTCGTGTGTGAAAAAAATTCATAACATTCTTACTTGCATTAGAGAAGTGTTGTTTTTTTTTTTTTAGCTGCATGTCTGTTACCCTGAGTTAATTGAAGGAAAAAGGGATTTGTCCTAGACTTTACTCCATCCCCTCAAATAGCATCATGTACTTACATAAATTCAGTATTCAGATCACAGCAACTTACTGAACACCTGCCAAATGGTTTATACATGTTATCCATTAACTCTCACTGCAAACAGTAAAGTGGGTCATTACTCCAATTTTATACATAAGGAAACTGAATCTAAAAGATATTAAACAACTTTCCAAGATAGGAAGTCTACATGAATGGATATCACTGTGATATTAACAAACGTTACTGAACGAATGAATGAATGGTAAGCTCTTAAGGAGCTTAAACTGCTGAGACAGAGTACAGCTTATAAATACCAAATGCCATTCACCAAGGATTATAGGGATGGACTACTTGGAATGAGAATTTACTGGAAAACAGGGTGGGGGAAATTACTGCTTCTCTCCAAATCCAGAAAGAAAACATTTTTAGCACTAGCCCACATGTTCTCATCACTGAGGAAAAGGGAAATCTTAGCTAACTGCTGCTGGATCCACAAGGCCCACGAGGGACTAAGTGTTTCTATAGGAAAAAGAAAATAATGCATGCCTGGAAGTCAAACCATAAAGAGAGAAAGGAAGTCTCTGGGGCAAGGCCTGATCTTGACCTAGGCCTGATGTAGAGGGCATGAGGCCGAGAAGTAAGTCACAGGACAGGAAGAAAGAACTATACAGCAGTTAAGAGCAGAGGCTTAGAGCCAAACTCCGTTTCAAAGCCCTGTTCTCCAACCTATTAGCTCTGGGCCCCAAGGCTCATTACTTCATCTCTCTGAGTGCAGAGTTCTTGTACTTAAAAAAGAAGGATAATATGGATTACTTTATGCATAAGAGTCCCTAGAGGTTTAGCTCAGAGCCTTCAATGCTGCATACGTTTCCTGTTGCTGCTGTACAAACTACCACAAACTCGGTGGCTAAAAGCAACAGAAATTGATTCTCTCACAGTTCTGGAGGCCAGAGGCTCGAGATTAGGGTCAATGGACCGAAATGGAGTTGTTGGCAGGGCTGTGCTCCCTCAGAAAGCTCTGAGGAGCTTTCCTGGCCTCTTTTGGCTTCTGGTGGCAGCCAGCTTTCCTTGGCTTGTGGCCCCATCCCTCCCATTTTCAAGAACAGCACCTTCAAATCGCTCTCTACTCAGTCTTCGTATCACCTCTCCTCTGTGTATCTGGGTGTCAAATTTCCGTCTGCCCATCTCTTATAAGGACACTCATGGTTGCATGCAGGGCCCACCAGGATAATCTCTCCATCTCAAGATCCTTCATTATATCTGCAAAGTCTTTTTCATTTCTAAATAAGTTAGCATTTTCAGGCTCTAGGGGACTCCATTCCTTTGGGGTGGGTAGGGAGAGAGAGCTGTATTCAGCCTGTAACACACAGTAAACCCTCAATAAACATCCATTGTGGTTGCTCTTGTTACAATTAACAGAGATGAGCCAGAAGAACTATATGCCCAAGAAAGTGCACATAGTTAAGGTAAGAAAGTAAGGACTCAAAATGCTCTTGAGGGGCTGTTAGTACTTAACTATGAAAACCAACAGTGAGACTATAGCCTCTGTATTCCAAACTGTCACAGGTAAATTACCTGCATCCACATTACAGGCTTGGAGTGGGAAGAGTGAAGTGGCTGGGGTCAGGCAATCCTGCACTCTGACCCGCTCCACCCCTTAAAGGAGCAGGACGCTGGGGATTTTCAACCTCAGTTCAGTGGTCTCAACTGTAAGACGGGGCTGCTTAAGGTTCAAATACACATATGACTAATGTGGCACATAGCAGGTGCTACAAAAATGATTTTCTTTCCTACAACTAAATCAGCAATGTGTGCAGGAAGGGGGTGACTAAAGAAAATGACAGTCATGCCACACGTACAAGATGTGCTCCCCCCCACCATCCTCACACAAAGGCATCTCTGACTGCCACCAGGCGAGCATCCAAGGAGAAGCCCTAGGGGTCCCGGATGCAAGGTTGAGATCCCCTTCTGGGACACACATATTGCTGTCAGGCTTTTTCCAGAGCCCATCACCCTTCTCTTCTGGAACCCTGAGTTATGAATGACTTGGAGGGGATTCAATGCAGCATTCTTATGGCAAATGTGATCTTTGTTCTGATAACTAATGAAATACTTCTGACACTTAATGAAATGCCACAAGAAAGAAACAAGGGCTCTTTGGAGCCTTGTCTGAGAGCAGAGTCACTCAAGCTTAAAATCTGGCTCCAATCTCTCCTAACCTACAGGCAGAAGCGTACATACCAGCGGACCCGGCTCTGTTACAAACGCTCGCACCGAAAAGGGGCTAAGGTTTCAGATTTAGAAACCGAAGCGTATTAAAACACCGTCTATCTGGTTAGCATCAACAGGTAACTTCATGTCAAACAATTCAGGGACTAAGTGGAAATCCTGCTTCAGAAGGAGGAAAAGAAACCAAACTTTCCTTGCAGGAAGAAAACAAAAAGTACTGAAGATGTAGAGTCTGCATTTTAAAAACAGATGTACCTGCTTGCTCTGCTAACTGCCCAGATTATCAGGGAAATTTTCCAAGGAGAAACACAGACAAGGCCAAAAGCTTTCCTGTCTTTTGCTGTGTGGTTTTTGCCCCCCTTGGATGTAACAAGACTCCCTAAGTTTCAACAGAGGGTCAGGAAAATGGCATGTGGCTTTGTGAAGTTTAATTAACAGCAAAATTTCCTATCCAGCATCATGAAGGGGCCCACTTGGCTCCAGGGGCCCTTGGGACAGAAATAACATATTGCTCCAGAGTTATTGATGATGAAATGCAAATGGCCTCCAAGAAAGTGAGCGGGAAAGGAGGAGCTAAAAAAAACAAATGATTCTTACCCATAAGCCAAAGACAATTCCCCGAAGAGGTAGGAAATGGAGGGACAGCCTAGGATCTAGGGCTGATCCTGTCTGTCCTGTTCTGAAACAACAGACCTTTCAAGCAAACACATACACATATACACTACATGCACACACACGTGCATGCACAGACAAAGTGTTATAGAAAAAGATACAAAGCTCTAAAAACCCAAAGGCGATCTGGCCGGTGATCATAAAATTATCCAGCCATGTTGGTTTTGAACCGTGTCTTGTATTTTTGAAGCGCTTTTACAGTTGTTCCCTCAACTGACCCTCTCTGCAGGACCGTATGGAAGACAGAGGACACATAATTATGCAGATTTTATAGATGAGATGAAGCGATTCCCGAAGGTCATCCAGTTACCAAATGATGGCCATGAGACAGGAAGCGGGCTATAATGACTCCCAGCCCGGAGCTTCTCCAGGCGAGGAAACACATGCAGATGCCTCCAACAGAAAGGCCCAGGGGGAGACCAAGAAGAGGGGCTCTGACGTGTGGACGGCACTTTTAAGAAAAACTCGTGTGATGGGGCAGAAGCCTGANTAGAAAAAGATACAAAGCTCTAAAAACCCAAAGGCGATCTGGCCGGTGATCATAAAATTATCCAGCCATGTTGGTTTTGAACCGTGTCTTGTATTTTTGAAGCGCTTTTACAGTTGTTCCCTCAACTGACCCTCTCTGCAGGACCGTATGGAAGACAGAGGACACATAATTATGCAGATTTTATAGATGAGATGAAGCGATTCCCGAAGGTCATCCAGTTACCAAATGATGGCCATGAGACAGGAAGCGGGCTATAATGACTCCCAGCCCGGAGCTTCTCCAGGCGAGGAAACACATGCAGATGCCTCCAACAGAAAGGCCCAGGGGGAGACCAAGAAGAGGGGCTCTGACGTGTGGACGGCACTTTTAAGAAAAACTCGTGTGATGGGGCAGAAGCCTGAACAGTGGGTTATCTTGTGGATTCAGAGAGAGAAAGCCATGGCATTCCTGAACATGTTGGAAAACAGGTCTGAGAGCCATGCCTCCCAGCCACTATCCCTCCATCACTCCGGATGGCAGAAGGATGGGAGCATTTAAAATGAGAGCATTTAAAAGAGCAATCCAATCGGACCACAACAACACGTCAATATCAGGCCAGAGACCTTAATGACTGGATAAAAATCCCTCTATTTTATAAACATGTAAACCAAGGCTCAGAGAAATGAGGTGACCCCCCAAGATCAAAGTGTTAGCGAGAGCTGAGGACTGGACCCTGGACTCTGGACTGGAATACAGAGTTCTTTATTCTATGCCAGCCGCCCTGGGCAACTATTGTGTTTAACTTATTATCACTGTCCTGATTAACACCGTCTGTCCAAAGAAGAGCACATGCGGGCACAATGGGGAATGCATCCTTCTTGTTCTTTGTTCTGCTGGGACCCGTGCTGCTGGATTTCCCATAGACAACTACCAGGCATGTGCGGTGGTGGTTCTGCTAGCACAGAAACGGTCCTATTACTAGGGCATTCTTACGACCCCCAGATGCATGTACATTATGGTAGGCTGGCTAATGCTCCCCACCCCACCCCACTCCATCCCAAGATGCCCATATACTTAATCCCCAGAACCTGTGAAAAGTAACTTTATGTGGCAAGGGGATTTTTGCAGGTGTGCTAAAGATTTTGAAATGAGATTATCCTGGATTATCTAAGTGGGTGCCATGTAATTACAAACGTCCTTATAAAAGGAGAAGATCAGTGGATAAGAGTTAGAGAAGGAGATGAGATGACAGAAGCAAGAGGGCTGAGTGGCAGGAGGAAAAATCCTCAGGCCACGGAAGGCAGGCTGACTCCACAAGCTGGAAAAGAGAAGGAAAAAAAATCCTCCTCTGAAGCCCCAAGAAGGAAAATAGCCCTTCCAATACCTCAATTCTAGACCTCTGAGGTCCAGACCGTAAGAGAAAAATGTGTGCTGTTTTTCTCCACCAAGTCTGTGATCAGTGTTACAGCATCAACAGGAGACTGAAACACCTATTGCAAAACTGGAGGAGCAAGCAAGCTCCCAGGCAGTAAACCCCAGCTTCCATGCTTTACAGAGATGGGGCAGGGGGTGGCAGAGCCAAATATTTTGAAAAAAATCCCAAGGGCGTTAAGAAGAAATTTAAACCAACTATATAATGGAGACACCATCTTGCTTTAAGATGGAAAAGAGTTGGTTTTCAATGTTTCCAGGGACTGCCTCTCTCAAAGAAATTCTATTTCAGTCCCTTTAGGACTGCCTGATGACCCCTCCCCTTGGAAAGGAGCCTGTGGACTTAACCAGTCTCGCCTGCACACACCCTCGTATACAGCCTGTGCTCCAGCCCCATCAGACCACTGAAACTTCCAGAACGTGACAGGCTCACCATGTCCTCGCAGTTTGCTTTTTGGGGAATGACCTCTGCTAAAATCCTTCTTCTTCTTCAAACTTCAGTCCAGTCATCTCTGCCTCTGTGATGCCTTCTCAGGCTTCCCAGGCCTCCTTCTGCCCCACCCTTCCTTCCCCACACCCTGAGTACCCCTCTTAAGAGAGCACTTGGTCTCATCAGTGTCTCCTTGTCTCCCTCCCCTGCCCCACCAACATGCACTCCTTGAAGTCAAGGAGACTCTGTTCCTCTTGCGTCACCAAACCACCGTCATCTCCATCCATACCAAGTACTTCCCAGCTCTTTCCCACCTGAGTAATGCAAAATCACCCTGCAAGGCAGGACTTTCCCCACCAGGTAACTTACTTCTCCAAGAATGGGCTCCACCTCTGTGTTCCTGCAACCCTTCACTCACCCCACGGGCAGGATACCCACTACCCTGCATTCTGGTGGTCATCCCTGGGCTGTTTGCTCATTAGGTGTGGAGGTCCTTGAGAACCACACCTCCTTTCCCTGACTATCCCTCTGTATTTAGCATAGGGCCTGGTTCATAACAAATACACCAGGAACGTTGACTGAATTAAAACAAAAATGAAACACAAAATGGTAATGCCCTGGTCATCTCTCTGAATTAAGCCCTGTAATTGAGAGGAAGGCTTTAAAAGCAAATAGTTGATGTGAAAACTTTTGCATGGCCAGCTGTTGATCATGGCTAGTTGGTTTCCCCTGAGATCCCACACAGATTTTGGAGTTCACGGTAGAGATGGTTTCAGTGTTACTAGATATTGGGTTGGCCAAAAAGTTTGGATTTTTCCATGTTACAGAAAATCCAAATGAATTTTTTGGCCAACCCAATATGTAACATTATATACAGTCATCATATATGTAAGTTATTACTAATAATTTTGGGGTAAACACTGGAGAAAATTTTCATTTTTCATCTCAAACAGAGAAGTATTAGTTTACCAAACTTAGTTTAAATCATGAGTATTATCTTTAACTCTGAAAAAGGCTCTCTAGAAGGGCAAGTCTGAGAGGAATATGCTAAGTACAGAAGAGTTTAATGAGAACTCTAATTGGAACTATCTAACACACTACTGCGCAGCCTCTAAATTCATAATGGGAATTGGATCTATAATTTACTGAGCAACTACTATGGACTAGGCAATGCAAATATTATTTCATCTCAAGACTTTGCTGCTGCGAAGTCACTTCAGTCGTGTCCGACTCTGTGCGACCCCATGGACTGCAGCCCACCAGGCTCCTCCATCCATGGGATTTTCCAGGCAAGAGTACTGGAGTGGGGTGCCATTGCCTTCTCCGATCTCAAGACCCAACAATCCCATATGATAGGTATTACTACTGCTGCTCTTATTTGTTTTGGAGGCTAATTACTTTACAATATTGTAGTGGTTTTGCCATACATGGACATGAATCAGCCATGGATGTACCTGTGTCTCTTGGACTCTGTGGGAGAAGTCAAGGGTGGGATGATTTGAGAGAATAGCATTGGAACATGGATATTATCACATGCTGCTCTTATCTGAAAGATGAAGGCCCTGAGGTTCAGAGGAGTTAAGTAACTTTAGGATGCTTGGGAGAGCACCAATCAGTAATGACACGATTTCTAAGGTTTTTTAAAGTGTGAGTGTGTGTGTTTTAATGAAACAAAGATCTGATATGGCAAACAAATGGTAGACTCAAGAAGTTTCCACATAATTCCAGCCAAGTAAATTGTATTTATTCACCAAGGTTGGGTTCAGATTCTGTCTGTTCTGTGCAGCATTTCCTGACAGCTCCATCCCACAAGGACTTTCCAATCTTCCTGAACTCTGGTCACATCTTCACTGTTTTCTGGCCCTTTCAATGCTTTGTGGGTTTTCCCCTCATCCCCAGACTCAGTGTCAGGCCCACATGGACAAGGACCATGGCTTCCAACTTTTTTGAACCCCTCTGGTGCCCAGGACTACATGCAAGGATTTCCCTGGTAAGAGAGCTAAACACTGCAAGGAAGAGAAGCAGTTCTTTTAAATCTCGACTACCAAACCTCACCTACTTTTCAAGACGTGTCTCTAACCTCCACTTAGCTTTTTTGGACCACATCTGCTGGAAACGAGAAGCCTCACTTTCAAAACACCTGCTTGAAAAATACACATTTCAGCTGTGGTACATATACACAATGGAGTGTTACTCAATATTAAAAAGAATACATTTGAATCAGTTCTAATGAGGTGGATGAAACTGGAGCCTATTATACAGACTGAAGTAAGCCAGAAAGAAAAACACCAATACCGTATACTAACGCATATAAATGGAATTTAGAAAGATGGTAACGATGACCCTGTATGCGAGACAGCAAAAGAGANATATGCAATAACATTTAGTGCTGTGCCATACAATCCATGCCTCATTTGCTCTGTTTGCAGGGATTATATAAACCACATGGGATAACCTATCAGTTATTGAACTCTGGTACTTCAGATCATTTTCTATATATTTATTTTTATTCTTACTGAAGATGTTGATAAAGCACTATATTTCTTAGTATATGATCTCTGCAGCTGATTCCAAAGATGAATATTAAATACTCTTCTCTTTTGTTTGTTTTCATGGCTATCTATTGCATAATAAAAAGAGGATTGGAATGGTAAAAAAAAAAAAAAAAAAAAAGACCTTTAACAAATCAGTAAGAAAAAAAACAAACAACTCAATGGAAGCAAGTTTAAAGGGCATGAATGGATAGTTTACAGACATTTCGTAAGTTCATGTCTTAAAGCCCTAACCCCAATGTGGTGGTATTTGGACATGGCACCTTTGGGAGTTAATTAGGTTTCAATGATGTCATGTGATGGGACCTCTCCCCTCATGGGTTTGTTGTTGTTGTGTCCTACTCTTTGCAACCCCATGGTCATATACCAAACTTGCAGGACATCAGGCTTCCCTGTTCTTCACTATCTCCCAGAGTTTGCGCAAACTCAGGTCCATTGAGTCAGTGACGCCACCCAACAATCTCATTCTCTATCACCCCCTCCTTCTGCCCTCAGTCTTTCCCAGCATCAGGGTCTTTTCCATCAAGTCTGCTCTTTGCATCAGGTGGCCAAAGGATTGGAGCTTCAGCTTCAGCATCAGTCCTTCCAATGAATGTTCAGTGTTGATTTCCTTTAGATTAACTGGATTAGCATCCTTATCAGAAGAGGAAGAAAGACCAGCACTTTCTGCCTTTCTCTCTACCATCTAAGGATATAGTGAGAAGCCAGCTGACTTCAAGCCAGGAAAAGAGTCCTCACTGGGGCATCAAATCTGCCAGTGCCTTGATTGTGGACTTTCCCCAGCCTCCAGAACCATGATAAATAAATTCCTGTTGTTTAAGCCACCCTGTCAATGATATTTTGTTTTAGCAGCCCAAGCTGACTAGTATAGCAGAGAAATACAACATATATATGAAAACTGTATAATGTTCCATGTAATCAAATAAATGTAAACTAAAACAACAGAATTTCACTTACCCCCATTAGACTGGAAAAGATTATAAAGTTTGACAACATCAATACGGCACGAATATTCACTGTTGATGGGAGTCTAAACTAGGGCAGTTCTTAATAGGGAACTTTGCAGTACCTACCAAATTTTAAATACACAAACCCTTGAGCCCAGCAGCTCTACCTTCAGTAGTTCACCCTTTCAGTTCAGTTCAGTCACTCAGTCGTGTCCGACTCTTTGCGAACCCATGAATCGCAGCACGCCAGGCCTTCCTGTCCATCACCAACTCCCAGAGTTTACTCAAACTCACATCCATCGAGTTGTTGATGCCATCCAGCTATCTCACCCTTGGTCGTCCCCTTCTCCTCCTGCCCCCAATTGCTCCCAGCATCAGAGTCTTTTCCAATGAGTCAACTCTTTGCATGAGGTGACCAAAGTACTGGAGCTTCAGCTTTAGCATCATTCCTTCCAAAGAAATCCCAGGGCCGATCTCCTTCAGAATGGACTGGTTGGATCTCCCTGCAGTCCAAGGGACTCTCAAGAGTCTTCTCCAACACCACAGTTCAAAAGCATCAATTCTTCAGCACTCAGCTTTCTTCACAGCCCAACTCTCACATTCATACATGACCACTGGAAAAACCATAGCCTTGACTAGATATACTCAAAATTAGTGAATAAAGTTGTATATAGAAAAACTTTTATTGCAATACTTTTCGTAAGAACAAAACCAAAAACTCTGGAAACAATCTGGATATCCTAGAAAAGGAGCTTGGTTAAATCCTCTCAGATCTAATCCATTCAAGCAATGGAATACAACTCATCTTTTAGAATGAGGTAGATATACATATCTATTAAAATGGACAACTCTCCGTAATATATTAATTAGTAAAAAAAAAAAAAAAAAAAAGAAGTAGAACAGTATGTGGAAAATAAATCTATTTATAGATATCATCACTGTTGTTGTTGTTAGGTTGCTAAGTCGTGTCTGATTCTTTTATGACCCCATGGTCTGTTGCCCACCAGGCTCCTCTGGACTATAGCTCACCAAACTCCTCTGACCATGGGATTCTCCAGGCAAGAATACTGGAGTGGGTTGCCATGCCCTCTTCCAGGGGATCTTCCCAACCCAGGGATTGAATCCACATATCTTATTTCTCCTGCATTGGCAGGTGGGTTCTTTACCACTAGCACCACCTGGGAAGCCCATAACATTTATATTATATAATTATTTATATATCATTTATATTGTATGAGGTATTATAAGTAATCCAGAGATTATTTAAAGTTTCTGGGAAGAGGCACATAGGTTATGCACAATACCATACCATCTTATATAAATAAGAGACTTGAGCATCTGCAGACTTTGGTATCCTTGGGGGTCCTGGAGCCTGCATTCCTCATATCCAAGGATTGACTATAAGGTAGATCTGACAGTGTCATTGGGTAATGAAATAAAAGAATGAAGTATAGTCGCAGACACGCTAGCAGTCACCAAGCAGGAGCACAGGAGAGCTCCATTTTGTCCCTCCACTGGAAGAACTTAAATCATTTGAAACGAGTTATATAATGTGTAAGAAGCAGATCCAGCTGTCAAATCAAACTGGTGCTCTCTCCATTCCACTGGAGGTTTTTGAGAATGGGGGTGGGTGGATGTAGAGGCAAGATAAGAGAATTGAAAGAGAAGATTTTTCAAAGATTTTCAATGCCATGCCTTTTCCCCAGAAGTTATGATATGTCTTGCCTGGGGTGAGGCTAGGATCCAAGGAGATGTACACTTTGGATAAAATCCTCCAGGCTTCTAATAGTCCCCTTCCTCATATAAAACACAACTGCTTGGGACTTCCCTGGTGGTCCAGTGTTTAAGAATCCGCCCTCCAAAGCAGGGGACACAGGTTCAGTCCCTGGTCTGGGAAGATTCTACATGCCGAGGAGCAACTAAGCTCGTGTGCCACAACTAAGGAGCCCACTTGCCCTTGGGCCTGTGCAAAAGAAGCTACCACCATAACAGTCTCGTGCACCACAACTAGAGAAAGCCCGCGCACAGCAGCCAAGATCCGGGGCAATCAAATTAATTAGTTAACTTAAAAAAACTGCTTGTTATTACAGTATTTTTCTAAATAGTCACTGTTGGGCATGAGCCAGGAAGCAGAAAAAATGGAAGGCATTCAGAGAAGTAGAAGAATCAAAGTAGTCACATCCCTATTTTAACTTGACCTGTGCAAAAGAAGGGGTGGTAGTAGGGGGATTAAAATCCCCCAAAGGTTTTGGTTTGGAGCTGGATGCTGTAATGAACATCACTTGGGGATCTGTTGTACGGAAGTTACCTACCATTAGAGAGGGATGTTTGTGTAAATGTATACTGATGGTAGGATGTATGCATAGGGCCGCCTGGCAATCATTACCTTTTCCCTGGGTCCTTTAGGAAATCCCCCTCCACACTGGATGGAGTATAATAGGAATGTATTCAGGGACCCTGACCGCTGAAGCCAAGGTAAGCAGTGTGAGCCAACTGAACAATCCCTGGAATCTGAAATCTCCAGTAAAGTGGCCAAAAGACCACAGGCAGCTCTGGGTCCTTCATCCTGGTCCCATCGCTTGTGCTCTGAGACCATTCCTGTTGCTCTCTGGAGTGCCTCAGTGCCTATCTGCTTCCTAGGCTGGTTACAGTGAGTTCCCCAATGCTTATGTTAGTTTCTGAGGCTTGCAGTTAAGAATCCTAAATGATATCTGTGTGAGTTTAGTCACTCAGTCGTGTCCAATTCTTTACGACCTCATGGACTGTAGACTGCCAGGCTCCTCTGTCCATGGGGATTCTTCAGGCAAGAATACTGGAGTGGGTTGCCATGATCTTCCCAACTCAGGGATCAAACCCAGGTCTCCCGCATTGCAGGTGGATTCTTTACCATCTGAGCCACCAGGGAAGCCCAAATGATATCTAAATGACTGAAAATAAGATAATATGTGGCAACCAAGATAAGATGAAAAAAGCTGGGTCTGCCTTTGGCATACTACTTGGAGAGAAAGCAATGACTGGGATGACCAAAGGCTTCTCCCGACTTGGCAGAAGCCTCAGGATTAAAGGAGTCCAGGGCTGGAGGCTTCACATGGAGACAACAGTTGATCACAGTCAGTGTAACCAGAGAACCAAGGCCGCCATGGAATAGGAGGCAATAAGTGAATAGGAGGTTCACAGGGACAGATAGCAAGTGAGCTTAGAGAAGAGTTGGAGAAGCAACAATCTGAACAATGGTGGCTGTGTTTTATTTCATCATCATCTTTTTAAGGCAGATGAACGTATATGACTAAAATAGGATGGTCAAATAAACTGGGGCTTCATGACTCAAGGAAATGTCATCATCATGAATAATGCAGAGCAATGCGAAGAGTCCTGTAATATAATACTAAGTGGAAAATGCCAAATACAAACTTGTAACTATACTGTGATTATAAAAATGTAAAGATTCTGTAGGCATATGAACAAAGCCTGGAAGGGGACATGGAAAAATGAAAACATACGATCTGTTACTCAAGCTGGACCCAGGGTAAGTTTTCTTGTAATTTAAAAAAGTTCAGTCATGGTTATAATATTGCTTGCTCAATAAATTAAAATAAATAGATTAAATGGAGAAAGATTCAGAACAGACTGCTGGGGGATGGGAAGAGGTATGGAATAAACCGAGTGTTGGTGGAAGTCCTCCTCACAGAAAGCCCTGGGAATTTCTCATTGCCACCAGTAGATCCATAACTAGGAACAGTTCTGAATGTTTTCAATGTATTTGGTTTTGGTACTAATGTGAAATCATGTAAGATTTCACTGGTTTCTAATTTTCTTTCTACAAAATTAAACCCACCATCTGTTCTTCATAGAAAGGGAGTCACATGCAAAGTCTGACATTCTAAAGTCTTGTTCTAGAACAGACTGGAAAATAAGCCTTTGGTTTTAGCCACAGAACCAAATCAACACCCTAAAGCAAACATGACAGAAATATACCTTGGAGTTTCATCCCAGCGAGCAAAGCTTTGGAACTCTGAGAGCACACAGAAGCAGGCACGTCGAGCTGGCCCCCCAGCTAGGATATTTGTTACCTGTACAGGAGTCCTGGGAGGTGGTGCACCGTGAGGAAGATGCTCCAAACTCAAACCAGATGTAAATGAAAGACCTCCATGATGGTTTTCTCAGGGACACAAATTCAGCCTTACATTTTAACCAGCTATCTTGACTCTGCTACAACACAGACTGCAAAAGCCCCTACTCTTACCTTTCAGCATAATGTCAAGGCCAGCAGCTACAAAATGAATGTAAGAATCTCACAAAAATGGGAGACTGGAGTAAAACACGCTCAACCTTGATTATCACATCAAAAGTTTATACATAAAAGAGCTCTACAAATGCATTTTAAAAGGATGCATTTGCACAAAACCATAAAAAGGGGGGAGGAGTGGGTGGAAGCCAAGGGAGAGAGAGAGGGAGATGTGTGGAAAGAGGAACACCAAGCCTCAGCTAAAGCATGAACCATACAGAGGAAAACCCATTGACAGGGAGCCACCCGAAAGCTAGGTGAGTATGAGTTTTGTTGCCCTGCAAATTCCAAGTCTATCTGCCAGGCCCTTGGGCCCTCTCTTAACACCTGTGTTCATTGAGTTGATGAATCCTGACAGTAAATGATCTTAAATTCATCAAATTCTATCATATCCATCCATAAATATGATACTTGAGTATATGCTGTTGTTCAGTCACCCCGTCATGTCTGACACTTTGTGACCCCATGGACTGCAGCACGCCAAGTCTCCCTGTCCCTCATCATCTCCTGGAGTTTGCCCAAGTTCATGTTCATTGCCTCAGTGATGCCATCCAGTCATCTCATCTTCTGTTGCCCTCTTCTCCTTCTGCCCTTAGTCTTTCCCAGTATCTATGTTTGCAACAGATGACCAAAATACTGGAGCTTCAGCTTCACTGTCAGTCCTTCCAGTGAATATTCTGGGTTGATCTCCCTTAAGATTGACTGGTTTGATCTTCCTGCTGTCTAAGGGACTTTCAGGAGTCTTCTCCAGCACCACAGTCTGACCCAAACACTGGAGGACAACACAGATATGCCCTTGTCCTTCTAGTCCTAGTCCTGTGTTGCTTCTCCATGTGTGACCCACCTGGTACCCACAACATCATCAGCCTCACATCTGCTGGAGACATGCAGATCCCAGGATCTCACACCAAACCTAGTGAATTAGAATCTCCTGGGTGAGGCCCAGGAATATGCATTTTAAACAAGTTTCCCCAGTGATTTGAATACATCCTCTGGTTTGAGAATCACTGGTCCCTGGATGCCTCTAGAGCAGTGGTTCCCAACCTTTTGGGCACCAGGAACCAATTTTGTGGAAGGTAACTTTTCCATGGACCTGGGTTGGGGGGAATAGTTTTGGGATGATTCAAACACATTATTTTTATTGCGCACTTTATTTCTAATCTAATGCTGATCTGACAGGAGGTACTGGTTCCCAGCCCGGAGGTTGGGGACCTCTGTGATGGAAAGCATCCTACTGACTTACCCTCTGGGCTTTGGGCCTCTACAACACACTGCTAATTCCTAATCCCCAAATGCTCTAGCCATTATTTTATTACCCTCAAATTCCCTGCTTTTCTTCCCACTCCTTCAACTTCTGTCATTCAATTTGATGACAACCTAGAGTTTATCAAACGAGATAGGAAAGCATCCACAGAAGGATACCTACCTAACATGGGATCCACGCTAAGCAGCCTCCATCTGAAATGTACTTTTAAGAAAGGAAGTACAATAGCAATCGGAATCGTAGGAAGATGAAAGAGAAGGGAAGGGAAGACTCGTGGGAAACCCTGGACTGGCCCCTGTGTTCTGGTCCCAAGTCCGCTGTAACTCACTTTCTGATTTGGGGCACGTTGGTCTGTGGCTCTGGACCTCAGTTTCCATATCAGTAAAATGAGCCGGTTGGGTTTGATGAGGGCTGGGGTCCCTTCCAGTGCTAACAGGCTCTGATTTTTCCTGGAAGAGAGCTGACATTCCTTGCCACGTATGGATTCACTTCAAGTACCACAACAGAGAGGCAATCCCACAGGTTGTGCCCAGGGGTCCCCACTGCCAGCCAAGAGCAGGCTTTCAGCACAGAAGATCTTCCCTAAATGTGGTGCAAAGGAGGCCCAGATGCCTTCCCATAGTATTCAAAGGCGGCCTGGCCAAAAGGATGGAATGAGGTGAATATTTGAATGTGATCTGCATAATCGGAAACACTCCCCCTTCTGGAATGGACCTGACTCTTTCATCACCAGCCACATGGAAATCATCCTTGGTTGTAACTAGAAAATAACACGGAGCATGTGCCTGGGTCCCCAGGCCGCCCTGTGTGGCTGCACAGTTACTCGGAAAACACAAGCAGATGTCTTCTCTGTGTGCAGGGCCTGGGTGTGTTCTTTTGTTCTTTTGGTCCATTTGGCCTCATGCTCTCAACAGCAATCCACTACCTGCAATCCAAGCCAGCCGCGACAAGTCAAAATAGTGAGTAATTCACACAATAAAGAGTGCTGGCTTCTGGACCGGAGGTTGACTCGGAACCTTCCAGTAGAGACTTCTGCCTGGTGATTTGGCCATTTGCATCTGAGTCAATAGCCAAGTACTCGCGGGGAAGCAGCTGGGATCAGCAGGCTCCTAGAAGGAAGGCAATTTGAAAGCCTCCCCTGGAAATTGGCAGCATCCCACGCAGACCAGAGCACACAGGAGACACTCAGTAAACACTCTGCGGGATGAAGGAGGCTGCAGACGGGTTGAGATGGGCCCTACCCGGATTCCCAACTTCAAGTCCTTCCCTTGCCCACTCACTCCTCATGCCATCAAAGCTATTTTCTTCAGATCTAGCCCTACGGCAATACTCTCTTGCTTCCAATGTCTCTTGAGTTCTCACTCTCCAGAAGATGAGATCCAAACTTACTTTGTACCATGGCATTTGAAGCTTTCCATAAACCTCATAAACCAGCCTCACCCTTCTGTTCCAGCTTCAACTCCTCTGCTGCCCTCTCCCCCATTCCCGCACTGCGCTCATGGCATGGATGAAGTTGAAAAGGAGGGCACATGCCTCTCCCCTTCTGCCTTCGCCCTGCTAAGCCCACAGCTCAAATGCCTCTCCCTTCTCCCTTCCTCCTCTGCCTGGGAACTCATACTCAGCTCCACAGACCTTTCCCTTCCAGGTTTAATGGTCTCTCTCCCATGCTGCAGGGTCATCACCCACATCCCTCTCCACAGCACTTACCACTTGGCACTATAATTATCTGTGTACGTAACTATAATTATCTGTCTCCCCAGCAACACCATGAGCCCACAAGGCAGGGATTATGCCTGTTTATCTTTGTCTTCCATTTACTCTAACAGCACCTCTTACAGTGTCTGTCACCTGGCAAGGCCCTCGGAGAGTGTGTGACCGAAGGATGAATGAGCACAGGGATGAATGAACGGCGAATGTACCAACTGCCTGGTTTCCTGCTTTGCGAAACTTCAAACACCTCCTCTCCCCAGAACAGCATGCCCGCTCTCCTATCTCTTCAAAGTAAGGCACTCAGTATTTGATTCCCTGATTATCTCCTGCCTTTTGAAACTTTCTCTCTCCTTGACTCCAGGACACCCTGCTGTCCTAGATTTCCTCCTAAACTTACAGCTCCCTTCTCTTCTGTTACCTAGGTCTTCTATCTGCTGGCTTCTCTTTTATTTGCCCTTCAAATGTTAGGGCTCGACTCTTGGCTTTCCAATCTTACCCAACTCTTCTTACAGGGAAAGACTGTAGCATCAGCAATGAGCTTTAATGATGATATTTCCCATATTAATGAGTAGCCCCAAACTCTCTCCCAAGCACCAGGTTTATATTCTAAATCACCAGCTCTACTTACCCACACATGGGCTTCTCACACTCAATATGTCATCTAACCAGGACCTGAAGACCTGTTCCACCTTCTGATCCATCCAACGGTTATAAAATATGACGGCTTGACCTCAAAAATGTCTCTGGACTCTGTCCCATTTCCGCCACCCCAGGGCCCATGGCTGGGGCAAGGTTTCACTTTCATTTGCTCTTACCTGGTCTCTATCCATTGAACCCCTCCTTCCTTCCACTTCCAGAATTACAGTCCTAAAAATCACGCATCCAAGTCCCGTGTTTATTGACTTCCTGGAGCTCCCCTCTGCCTCCAGAACTAGTCCCCCAGCCTGGCTCATAAGTCCCCCTCACTCTTTGGCTTCTTCCTGGACCTGCAGCCTCCCCCGCCAGCACTTCCCGATTCTTAACTTCTCACTCAGCTGCCCCAAGTCTTTACACCGCTCTGTGCCTAATATCGCCCATGCTCCTGGGCTCAAAAGCCCTCGCTCCCACCTTCACTTCACCTGACAAGTTCCTGCTCATTCTTCTAGACCTACTAGATGTCACACCCTCTTTGCAGACAACCCCAAGTCTCTAGGCAAGGACGGCTGCTCTGTTCTTTAGGCACTCAGAGAATTTTGAGCACGCTTTACTGTACTCCGTTGTAACTTCTTGATGTGTCTCATACCCCAAGTTGTGAAAAAAAAAAAAAAAGATATAAATTTCTTGTGCTTATCTACAAACGGAATAAGTATAAAACTCAGAACAACAAAAAATCAAATTAACAATATTAATTTAATGTGATGGATGGTTAATGAAACTAGACATTGCAGAGTGTGACTGGGATATTATCTAAGCTTTTGAAATTTTACGTATTGACTACATTCTTCTGAAATTGAGCATGATGAACTATCATTTATTTTTTTCCTGTTGAAAAATGAACTTATTTTAAACCACCAATCCATCACGGAGAAAANACAAAAAATCAAATTAACAATATTAATTTAATGTGATGGATGGTTAATGAAACTAGACATTGCAGAGTGTGACTGGGATATTATCTAAGCTTTTGAAATTTTACGTATTGACTACATTCTTCTGAAATTGAGCATGATGAACTATCATTTATTTTTTTCCTGTTGAAAAATGAACTTATTTTAAACCACCAATCCATCACGGAGAAAAGTCTATGTATAAGGCTGAAGAACATTTTAAATCCTGCTTAACTAAAAATATTCAGTATTATTTACCACTGTACTTATTAGGAATGAGTATGAGCTGGGTCATAAAAGATAGAACCTGTGCGTACAGCTGAAGGTGGACCTGCTTCTGCATTTCTACAAGACGGGGTCTTTGGAGATTGATACCCAGATGGTATCAAGTATATCTCCACCCTTTCATGGACTGAAAAAAATTTAAACCTTTCCTCACTAAAAGGAAGCTATAAACTGTCATTCAGATTACCCAGAATAGACATATTAATATTTCTAAGTTGTCATCAAAATGAAAATTCTCAACTAAAAAAATCTAATTTAAGATGCAGATCACCAAGCATACACAAAAGACTCCAGGGATCTATGGGTCGGTGGCTTATAAAACACTGTTTTAATTTTAAAGAAAAATGATGAGGCTGAAAGCCAGGATTTGACTCCAGGCTGGGCTGATTCCAAAGTTCAGACTCTTCTCTCTCTGCCTCTGGTGTTTAATTCTCAAGAATGCTCTGAGGCCCAAATACTGGGCACCAAAGAGCTTCGGAAGCCATAAAGCCCTTTTGTTGTTTAGTTGATAAGTCATGTCCAACTCTTTTGCAACCCCATGGATTGTAGTCCACCAGGCTCCTCTGTCCATCAGATTTCCCAGGAAAGAATCCTGGAGTGAGTTGCCATTTCCTTCTCCAGGGGATCTTCCTGACCCAGAGATCGAACCCATGTCTCCTGCATTGGCATGCGGGTTCTTAACCGCTAGCCACCAGGGAAGTCCCATAAAATGCTATATGGTGATTAGTTGAGAGTTAGTTTATTATTACTTATATAGGTGAAAGGAAAATACTTCAGAAAAGGAACAGGCCTATTTTAGGAACTGTTCTGTCTTGCACAATTTGATGCCTCTTTAAGGAGATAATATTTATATCAGTTCTCTCCATATATTTAACAGGTTACAACTAAAATCTGATATTGTTTTATTAAGGAAGTAAAGTTATTATTTACATGTACCATGGGAGCAGGTGAGTAGAAAACTGGGGCCTTCCAACAAAGGAAAAGATGCTAATTATCAGAGGCCCAGGTGCAAATGCAACTAGCAGACTGTTGCTAAGCCAGGAACACCCATGAGCAGCCATTCCTTGGAAGAGGTGCAATCGTCTGCAATGCAAACAAAGCTTCTGACCCCATTATTTCCATGGTCCAGGTGAATTCCATGGTTACCTTTGAGATTCTTCTCATCACATCCAATGACCTATAAAAATCTATCTCCTTGTGTTTACACAGCATTTCTTTGATTCTTCTAAAAAGAGAGGCAAGTAATGTCTACTAAGTTCCAACCATGTGCCAGACAGGCACATTACTAACTTACTTGACTGAATTTTAAAGCTTGCTCCCCCACACTTACCAGTTGTTGTTATTGTTTAGTCACTAAGTCGTGTTCAACTCTTCTTTGAAACCATAAACTGTAGCCTGCCAGACTCCTCCATCCATGGGATTTCCCAGGCAAGAATACTGGAGTGGATTCCCATTTCCTTCTCCAGGGAATCTTCCAGACCAAGAGATAGAACCCACTCTCCTGCATTGGCAGGCAGATTCTTTACCACGGAGCCATCAGGGAAGTACCATTGCCAATCATACCTTAATTCAAATGTCATCTCTTCAACGAGGCTTCCCTGGCCACATCATCTAAAGTAGCAAGTGTACATGGGCACACATGTACACACTTATACACACACCCAAACACAGACACAAACATACACAGTCATATAGTCACACACAGAGTCACTATTCCAATGTGCTGTTTCGTTTCCCTCATAGCAGTTATTACAGTCTGAAATACTCTTACATGCTTGCTTGTTTACTTTCTATTGCTCTCATCTAGAATAGAAATGCCTCCTTATATATGAGGATCTTGTGTTTTCACCTCTATTCCCAGGCCCTAGGAGCAGAGCCTGCCACACAGTAGATGCTGAGTGGTTGCTGAATGAATATACTCTACTCAGTAGGAAACATCATCCCTCTATTAAAACTGAGAAGCTGATGTATTCTGCTTAGGTTTAGGCTGCTGGAACGTGATACAGTCAGAATGGAAGCTTCAACCTACCTGCTCCAAGGAGCTAAGACGCTCACTCCTCCACCTTCTCTAACTGGGGTTGTTAGCAGTGCACCAGACATCCCAGGGGGAAAAAAAAAAAAGATGTGGGATCTTCCCCAATAACCAATTTCCTCAGGATGTATGTGTATGTGAACATCCCTGATGTTAAGTAATTTAGAACATTGTTTTAAAATTAAAACGATCAGTTGTACTTGGGGACAGAATGTGACGTTTCCAAGAATGTTTAAAGAAAACAGTAGACTTCAAGGACACGTTGAGCTCTCAGTAGGCCATTCTAGGCCACTCCAAAGGTGGTATTCTGCTCGATTGTTTGCCTGCATGGGCATGTGTGCTAATGTTCACACTCTTCTAATGGAACATTTGGAGGAAGACATTTGGGAAGAACCACACTGTACTGGCCTCCACTCAGAAGTGCTGGAGTTGAAATGATTTAGCAGAAAAAAAGGTAGCTGAGGGATAATAATCCTATACAATGAAGTTCAAGGTAAGGAAAGATGGTGCTAGAGAGAGAAAGGTCAACAGACCTCAGCTAAAGTGGTTTAGGTGAGAAAGCAAAAGCACAGACATTATTTGAAAGAGACTCTGTTGCAAGGATGGTTGCAAAGCCTCCTTCCCAGAACGGGTCAAAATAAAACAGGCTTGTCTTTCCGGGATGGTGTAGGTGTGGTCTTGCCCGGAAGAAACAATCTCTGGAACTTATTTCCATTCCAAGAATGCTATGGTCTAGACCCACCAGCAATAGCCAAATTAGAAGCTCTTACCACTGTTTTTGGAATGATAAAAAGGTGGGGTGGGGGGTAGATTCTTAACAGACTCTGGCTTGATCTGAAACTTCTGCCCTAGACAGTCATAGAAAACTTTGCCTGATGCAGCATCCTTGCTCGGGCGAGGAACAGAGCAGCACACATCCCCTGGAGGTCAGAGGAACCTGCCTGCCAGCGGAACTGGGACGCCCCTGTCCATGCAGAGACATGGGTCATGTGGACAGCCCCGAAAGGGCCTCCTCTGCAGCACTCATAGTCTTCCCCAAACATTTAAACTCTCCCTGGCTGTGAACCAAGAATCCCTCTCAGAGCCAACAGCGTACAGCCCATTAAAAACCCTGTGCAAATGCAAACACTCTCTCCATTAGACAAGGAAGAAACAAGAACCACGTTTTGGGACCGTGCTAGCAGTTGTTGAAACCAGACCAGGGGCTAGAGTCCCCGAAGAGGAAATATCACTGTATTAAAAACCACAGCTATTTTCAAGGCTCACAGACGATTATGCGGGAGACCAAAGGTGCCGTAGGGAAGTGCTGGGAGCGCAGGCAGGTTCTGCCACATTTAGGGCAGGACAATATGGAGGAACCAGAGGCACCTTTGGATTTTCAAACTGCTTGAGGCTTGAGATCCAGTGTGTTGGATAGTAAGAACGCTGCATTTGTATAAATATATTTAATCCACACCCTAATCCTGGGAGGTTAGAATCCTCAATTTATCCACAGGAGAGTCATTAATCTAATTGGTCAGAATCTCTTATGCTGCCTGGACCTCATTTACTGGCGAGCAGAGGTACCACTTTGAAAGCTTCCATCCTCTGGCTCTTTCTTCCACAGCAAGGGGTCCTCCACCTCTTTCTTCTTACAAGTTCTTGAAAGCGCTGGTCACTGCTTAGGGCTCACAGAGACAGAAGGTTCCATTTAGGCCTCACATCCAAGCTATATAATCCAGTTGTGCTTTGTCAGAACTCTGCACTGGGACCCATTAGGCACTGACCCAGGTAAAGTGTTTTCTGGCATTTTCCGCACAACATAACTCTTCCTGTAAATTGGATATAACGGGATGGTTAAAAAATGAGCATATCCACCATCACATGGATGTTGGCCATGTGGGATTCCCGGGGGAAGCCAGCCAGGGACACAGGAGAAGCCACCACTACTCCCCCAAGTGGGCTCAACTCCGTTTGGGGCTTAGGAGCCATCAACACGGGGTCTCCTTCTGAGGGTGGCAGCTGTGAACAGAGCTGCACTGTGTTGGACATTCTGCTCCCTGCTCGCCACACCTTATCTCAATTTTGTACTTTATTGATTGTAACAATGGATCGTGATGACAGCAGCCTATATGTGTTACCAAAATATACCCAGTGACCATTAAAAAGCCTTTATAATTCTTACAGAAAACCTTATTATTGCAAGCATGAAACTCTCAAACACTTAACCCTTTTCATGACTTGATGCTTAGCACAGAACCTCTCAGGGGCATAATTAATGCATCATAAGGACACAGCAGGCTTTGTCTCCCATCTGCTACTGTTGTCAGGGTCTCTGTCTAGCTCAGGAATCCTACAGGCAGGATTCAGGCACTGAGGCATCTCTGGCAGGAATACCAGTGGATGATATGACAAGCTTGCCAAGGCCCAAGGCTGATATTTCCCAAAAGGTGATCTAAGTCACATCACCAGTGAGAGGCAGAGCTTGAGACACCAGCCCGGGATTTCTCCACCAGCCCTACCCCCAGTCCACCTGCCATGCAAGGCCAGAGGCCTGCAGAACGGCCAACAGGGACTCAGCAAAACACAGACCAATGTGANATTGCCATACTTCTTTCTCCTTTTAGTTGAAGTATAATCTACAATATTACATTCATTTCAGATGTCCAGCATTATGATTCAGTATTTTTACAGGTATACTTCTTTAAAAGTTATTACAAGATAATGGCTATAGGTCCCTTTGCTGTACATCTTTGTTGCTGACCTGTTTGATACACAGGAGTTGGTGTCTCTCAATCCTCTACCCCTAATCTGCCCCTCCTTCCCTCTCTCTCCCCTCTGGCAACCACGAGCTTGTTTTCTATGCCTCTCTATGCCTGTTTCTGTTTTGTGTATACATTCATTTGTATTATTTTTTGGACCCCAGTGATGTCATTGATTGTCACAGCTCTGAAACTCATCACAGTACCCTCTTGCCTCGTTCACTCAAGATCACCTCCTGTTCATGACATCTGGTGAGGGCATGGCAACCCTCTCTCCCAATATTCGAAGTCACAAAATGGACTCGTTATTTTTCCTTGAGTCTCCTTTGCCCTCCAAACCTGGTCCTGTTGTCAAGTTTTCTTACCTCTTCCAATTATGTCTTTCACCTGACCTTTCCTTTCAATTTAATTCTAACTCCCCTAATTGGGATTCCAAATTCATAAGAACACCCCCCGACCCACCTACTCCAGCCTGGGACTTGGGTTTTTGTTTGTATGTTTTTGCTTTTATTTGGCTGCACTAGGTCTTAGTTGTGGCATATAGGATCTAGTTCCCCGACCAGGGATCGACCCTGGGCCCCCTGCATTGGGAGTGTGGAGTCTTAGCCACTGGACCACCAGAGAAGTCCCCAGCCTGGGCTTTGAAAGAAAGCAGCCTGGAGTTCAAATGCTGGTCCTGCCATTTACAAATTCTATGACACTAGGTGGGCTATTCAATGTGGATAAGTCTTAGTTTCCTCACTAGTTGAATGTACTCACTTGGTAGGTTTGTTGTGTAAGACAGAAATCATATGTGTACAGTATCTAGCACCTAGGGTATGCTCAATAATTGGTGGTGGTTGTTACTGTTATTATTAATAGTACTATTATTATTACAAGCTGGTTTCCCTGCCACCAGTGTCTCCCCATCTCCCTCCACCCTATGTACACTCTAGCTGATAAGAGAAATGTCCTCCCTATCAGTCTCCCTCTATTAAACTCTCCCCAGTTCTCCCCTCCCAAACCCTTTGGACCCCGGCAAAGAGGCTGTCCTTCAACTCAACAATGCTGAGTTGTCTTTTTATCTTTTGTAGTAGAACGCAGAGACCTAGGGCTTCCCTGGTGACTCAGCAATAAAGACTCCACCTGCCATGCAGGAGCCACAGGAGAAGTAGGCTCTATCCCTGGGTCAGGAAGATCCCCTGGAGGAGGTCATGGCAATCCACTTCAGTATTCTTTTCTGGAGAATCCCATGGACAGGAGCCTGACAGGCTACAGTTCATAGGGTCACAAAGAGTTGGACACAACTGAAGTGACTTAGCATGCATGCACAAACACACATACCTAAAGATTTTAACATTTCTTAGCCTCTTCCATGGACTGAGTACTGTTAGGTACATTCAAAAACATTACTGGTTTTCTACCTTCTACAATGAATTATGCAATGCCTTGCACATAAAAGTAGTCAATAAATATTTACCGATTGAAGAAAGGAGTGCCCCCTGAGAGCGTGAAGGGCACATTCCATGTGGTAGAGGATGACTGCAGTTCTTCCTGTAGGTAACCCAGATTCTGTGATGCTGGCCTAGAACAATAACCCAAGCAGCAGCAGGAGATTCGGGAGTTTCTAGAAGTTAGGAACCATTAGAATTGTTCCAATTCAGTTCCCTTTTCTCCATAACGTCTCCATCTCCAGCATTTATTGTTTGTAGATTTTTGATGATGGCCATTCTGACCAGGGTGAGGTGATACTTCATTGTAGTTTTGATTTGCTTTTCTCAATCCTTTGGCCAGCTGATGCCAAGAACTGACTAACTCATTTGAAAAGACCCTGATGCTGAGAAAGATTGAAGGCAGAAGGAGAAGGGAGTGACAGTGGATGAGACGGTTGGATGGCATCATCAGCTTGATAGATATGAGTCTGAGTGAACTCCTGGAGTTGGTGATGGACAGAAAGGCCTGACGTTCTGCAGTCCATGCGGTCGCAAAGAGTCAGACACGACTGAGCGACTGACCTGAACTGAACTGAATAATTCATGTATATCTATTTTATATCTATATCTATAAAATATCTATTTTATAGATAGTTAGTGAGAACCTACTTATAGTACAGGGAGCTCAGCTCAGTGCTCTGTGATGAACTATAATAGATGGGTGGGATAGAGGCGATCCAAGAGGGAGGGGATGTATGTATACAAACAGCTGATTCACTTCATCATACAGTAGAAACTAACACAACATTATAAAGTAATTATACTCACTGCAAAAATGACGCTGCTGCTGCTGCTAAGTCGCTTCAGTCGTGTCCGACTCTGTGCAACCCCATAGACCCACCCCATAGAGCCCACCAGGCTCCCCCGTCCCTGGCATTCTCCAAGCAAGAACACTGGAGTGGGTTGCCATTTCCTTCTCCAATGCATGAAAGTGAAAAGTGAAAGGGAAGTCGCTTCAGTCGTGTCCGACTCTGTGCGACCCCGCAGACGGCAGCCCAGCAGACACCCCATCCCTGGGACTCCCCAGGCAAGAGTACTGGAGTGGGTTGCCATTGCCTTCTCCACAAAAGTTAACTGTACTGATTGTGCTTAGATGTTTATTTCATTGCCATGTTACGTGTCATTCTGTTTCAGAGCTTCTTACTGTTATTCACATGATTCTGTATGAGGAACATCACGAGCTGCCATCCCAAACACCAACCTGTTTCAGTCAGCAAGAGGCAGGTTTGAAACAGAAGTGGTCCTTTTTGACTGTGGACACCAAGTTCATCCCAGAAGATACAGAGCAGGGAACCCAGTGGAGGGCTGCACTAAAAGAGCCTGCCTTCTGTACCCGTGAGTACCACATCTGCAGATTCAGTCAACCCCAAATTTAAAATTTTGAAAAAAAAAAAAAGAGAGATTTCCAAAATGCATAAACCTGAATTTGCTACTTGCCAGTAGGTGCTGGTGAAGACTCTTGAGAGTCCCTTGGACAGCAAGAAGACCAAACCAGTTAATCCTAAAGGACATCAACCCTTAATATTCATTGGAAGGCTTGCTGCTGAAGCTCCAATACGTTTGCCACATGATGCAAAGAGACAACACATTGGAAAAGACCCTGATGCTGGGAAAGATTGAAGGCAAAAGGAGAAGGGGCAACAGACGATGAGATTGTTATATAGCATCACCCACTCAATGGACACGAATTGGAGCAACGCTGGGAGGCAGTGAAGGACAGGGGAGCTTTGTGTGCTGCAGCCCATGGGGTCGTCAAGACTTGGACACAACTTAGCAACTAAATAACAGCAACTATTTCCATAGCGTTTACATTGTATTTACAACTATTTATATAGCGTTTACATTGCATTAGGTGTAAGTAATCTAGAGAAGATTTAAAGTATCCTAGGAGAAGGAATGGAGAAGGCAACCCACTGCAGTGTTCTTGCCTGGAGAATCCCAGGCACGGGGGAGCCTGGTGGGCTGCCGTCTATGGGGTCGCACAGAGTCGGACAGGACTGAAGCGACTTCGCAGTAGGAGCAGCAGGAGGAGGATGTACATAGATTATATGCAAATACTATGCCATTTTATACAAGGGACTTGAGCATCTGCAGGTTTTGGTATCCGAGGGTGTCCTGGAACCAACCCCCGCGGATACCGGATACTGCAGATACCGAGGGATGACGGTGCTCAGATTCCCAACACCAGCCCAGCTCCTGATCAAAAGCAGGACCCGCGGTGCGTCCCCACGGAGTCCCGCCCATTCCGCTACAAGTCATCTGTATTCCTGCGCAGTCAGCGGTTTGCAGCCAGGTTTGGCTGGGGACGTCCCAGTGCTCATTTCTCTCCTAAACCTCCCTGGTGTCCAGCCAAGTCTCCATTTTATTCAACTTTAAAAACAGAAACGTACGAAGAAAAATGATTCCCACGAAGGATGGAAAACTAATCTAACAAACGATTCCGGCTGTGCTGAGGGCCGCAAGGGGATCAGGGCACCTTAGCAGAACAGCTCCCGGGGGTGGGCCGGCCTCTCACAGCCTCATTTACATCACGCAGCACGAGCCCCTGTGACGGACAGGAGCAGAAGTCATGGACCTGAGCGACCACTGCGTCCTTGAAAACTCAGGACACCAAGCTAAGTTTATGACTCAGTTCTACCCTCCAGGGTTTATAACCCATCCAGGAAAATAACACTGAAATACCTGAAAAGGAGTCCAAAGCGGTTTCACATTAAAAGTAATGAAAGGAATGTAAAACACAAGAGAGTGCACCAAAAAAGGCCTTTGAAACCCAGAAGGTTTGAAAGGGCAAGATGACTAAGCTTCAAGGAGCGGCAGTGCTCCTGGGGGACTGGATGTCACCGAGGATTTGGGCAAAAAAGTATTACTAGAACAGGGACAAAGTGAAGCGACCTGGGGGCCTAGGAGGAAACGGTTCACGGGGTGCTAAGTCCTACATAGAGGGATGAAAGAAGACAAGAATGCAAAGGTGAAGTAGAGTAGATCTGGAAAAGCCTACGAGCGGATCCAAGGATCTTGGTGTTTACTCTGCATGGGCTGGNTGAAGCGACCTGGGGGCCTAGGAGGAAACGGTTCACGGGGTGCTAAGTCCTACATAGAGGGATGAAAGAAGACAAGAATGCAAAGGTGAAGTAGAGTAGATCTGGAAAAGCCTACGAGCGGATCCAAGGATCTTGGTGTTTACTCTGCATGGGCTGGGGAGTGGCTGAGGGCTGGGCGCAAAGGGAGGAACAACAGAGTCTAGTTCAGAAACTCAGAGAAAGTCAGAATTTCTGTTCCACCACTTGTCCTTGGTTATGAGCCTTGGCTAAGTTCCCAACCATCTCCAGTTCTGCCTCTTTACAGGTAAAAGAGGGAAAATAATAGTGTTTATGTATTCATAAGGTTATCGTCGGGTTGATAACAGACATCCTTAGCACTGCGCCAGGCACGTGGCATGAGATCCACGGATGTTTGCAGGGAGAGAAGTAAGAGCAGATTAAAAGGAAGACTCTGAGGATGACGTGTAAATGCGAGGAGAGTGAGACTGGAAACTGGTGGTTCTCTGGAAAGTTCTCACCGCAACCCAGCACCAGGGAGCAGAGGCGTAGGCAAGAATGGCCATCCTGAGAAGCATCAGAAAGAAATGCCCAGACTCGGGTATTGCCTGGATAATGCAGCTTAATGCAGCTCAGCTCCCACGTGATGGAAATCACAAGAGATGGTGGTGCCTGGAATAAAAAGAGGACCCCAGAGACAGGGCGTGTCCAGCGAACACAGAGGAAGTTCTGTGAGTAGATGCTGTTGGGAGACTGGGACTCAGCACGTCAGGCTGGTCCCTTGGAGCTGGAAAAGGAATTCCAAGGGAAAGAAGGTGCGGGGAGAAGTGCTGAGGGACAAAGATGGCGGCAGTGGGGAAAGGCTCCCATTGACAGGGTGAGAGAAGGCAGAGATGTCAGCAAAGGAAAGAGAGAAGGCAGGACAGTGAAGATGCCCAGAGAGGAGAGGGGGACCAACTCTGTCAGGTTCCAAGGATCTTGGTGTGTACTCTGCATGGGCTGGGGAGTGGCTGAGGGCTGGGCGCAAAGGGAGGACCAACTCTGTCAGGTTCAGGAAGGACAGAGAATGAGAGTGTCCCTTAGGAAGCCCTGGTGGCTTCAGACTAGGGCAGTTTTCATGAACCCCAGCGGGCAGCAGTGATGGAGTGAGTCTTGGCAAAGATGGCGCCAGCAGCCTGGCACTGAGCAAAGAGGGAAAACCACGGGACTGAGATCTGGGGAGTCCCCACATGGAAATGCTTCCTCTTGGTGGAACCCTGTGCATCCCAGCATTCACAACAGTGAGCAAAGAGACACTCTGTGGCCAGAACTCTGCTCCTTTGGCACTGTTCCGGGAACACGGCTTCCTTCCTGCTGTTCTGGGACAGTGGCTCTCACCCATTTCAGCCTCCTGTCAGGGAACCTCCAGGACAGTGATGGATATCAGCAGGCCTTTGGCTGTTTTCCCTTCTATTTTGTTTGGCAGAAAAATAAAGAGGTACATGGAAGCGGGTGGAGAGAGGAGGATGCCCTAAAAGGGAATCCACAGACAGGTTCTAGGAGCCCACGTGGCATCTGGATAAGTAGGTGCCTGCACAGCACTGATACCTCTGGTCACCAGCTCCCACCGCTGACTGCACAGGAGGTGATGCTCACAAAGCCACCAGCACCAGGAGCCACTGCCAGACAGGCAGAGTGAGGAAGGGAGCCCAGCATCAATAACTCCTGTACGATTTTTTTTTAACATCTTAGGTGATCCTACTGTGCAACCAGAGTTAACCATGTCCTCCCCAAGGGGTTTCCTTTAATGAATACATATGGCACACATTTCACAGACATTAAATTATTGATCTGGGAAGTACCAGTTAGACTCTCTAGCTTAGTGAACAAAAACACATCTGTTTGGTGAGCCAACTCTGTTTGATTTGGGTCTGCCTGCTGCAGAGAGGTGAGAGAGATACTGAGCCCACATCCAGACTCACATAAAAAGAGCACAGTGATCCTTCCAGGTGAGGAAGAAGCGGGAGTGCTGGTTCTGCAGGCATCCTGGGTCAGGTTTTTCTAATCCCATCACAGTCTCCCCAATTTAAGCATCAGTCAGAGACCATGAGCCCCTAGGCCAGCCGTCCCTAGCCTGGATGAGCATCCCCAACTGCTAGGGCCGTGAGTCTCAGACTGTTCCCACTCCAGTAGCATTAGCACTACCTGAAATGCAATTCTCAGGCTCCGCCTAAGATCTCCTGAATCAGAACCTGCCTGAATCAGGGAGGGGGGCTGNCAGTCAGAGACCATGAGCCCCTAGGCCAGCCGTCCCTAGCCTGGATGAGCATCCCCAACTGCTAGGGCCGTGAGTCTCAGACTGTTCCCACTCCAGTAGCATTAGCACTACCTGAAATGCAATTCTCAGGCTCCGCCTAAGATCTCCTGAATCAGAACCTGCCTGAATCAGGGAGGGGGGCTGCCCATTATCTTTGTTCTAACAAGCCTTGCCAGATGCAAGATCCTGCTGTACACAGTCTGAGAACCAGTGCCTTGCAGAATGTAAAACACCCCACACACAAAGACACACAGATTCCCAAGCTCACCAGGACCCACTAAACAGCATCTCTGGGGGTAGAGCCCAGGCACCTGCATTTTTAAAGCTCCCTGGTGCTGATGCATGTTCTGGTTTGGGCACCACTAATTTAGTATTGCCTTCTATATGGCATTTAATTTCCTCAACAGCATCCCTGGAAATAATCAGACTATTTCCAGAGCCCTGCTGGACAATGCTCGCCCTGGGAATGTGTTCAGCAACACACACAGCGGGTCTCCTTTTGAGTAGCACTCAACCTCAGCAAATCTCACTTTCTTCATCTGTAAAGTGGGCATGCTCTGATCTCAGAGGGCTGGATGGTGGTTGTGACAGTGAAGTGAGGGCAATCAGCTTAGAGTTTGGGACACCTGATAAATGGTTTTAATTGAAGGAAAGGAAAAATGGATGAAGAAAAGAAATGACACAGGCGAAACAAATAGCTTCACCACACACGTGTAACCTCAGCTCTGACTTCAGTCGAGCAGAATTACTAAGATGATTAACCCCACGGAACACAGAAACACTCCAGGGCGAGTCATTCTCTGACAGCCCCCTGAAGGGTCCTACCTGTCCAAACTGCGTGGTCTGCTTCTGTAAACGTATGCTTTTGGTTTTCTCCTGTCAAAAAATCATGCTAAAATCATTATTTTAACCAGTGTTCAAACAGCAAGTTCATGTCAACTCTTGGCTGGAGGCTTCTGCTTAGAGGAAACCAAAGACACCAGAACATCCATTTGCCTCGCCCTGCCATGTGTGGAAAATTTTAATTTGCCTAGTTAATTGTGCGGGACATGGGAGGCAGACAGGCAGAAGGGCAAGACAGCAAAAAGCACGGGTCAGAAGCGGCCTCCTATATCCACAGTCAGTACTTGGGTGACCAGTCCTAGACCAGGAGCAGCTGAGACCTCCTATTCACCTTGCGGCTCTCATGCCAGTGCCTGTGGCTTTCTGCCGGCTCCAAGGTGAAGCACAAGATGTCCCCCCACCTTTCAAGACCTCCACAGGCATCCTTCCCACCTCTCCAGTCCACTTTGTCTTCTCAGAAAAAAACTCCATCTGTGTGGTCTCTTGGGGCAACCCATTCAGTATTCTTGCCTGGAGAATCCCATGGACAGAGGAGCCTGGCAGGCTACAGTCCACGGGGTCGCAGAGAGTCAGACACGACGGAATGACTAACACTTTCACTCTCATGTGGCCCCTTGAGAACCCTAAACACATACTCGTCTTCATGGTTCTGGTCCCCCACCTTCATCCAGGCCTCCTTCCCCCTCTGCTTCAATCATTCTCTTCCTTTGACCCCTAGGTCTTGCGTCAACCTGAGCCCTGGGGCGCCTCCCTTCCTTCTCCAACCATCGACCCCCTCTGCCTCCAGTCTCTCTACCTTGTTCTGTAACTATTGTATTTCTCTTCATCCTTTCCACCCCTTCTAGCTTATGAGCACGTGGGCAGGGTGACCATGTATTTCATTATGAAGACTGGATCACTTATGAAAGAAGGGGGTCCTATTAAATTATATCAGAATAACAGGCATACACAAGGATTGTCCCAGACGAAGCAGGATGTCTTTAAAATTAGTCCTGTCTTCCATATCCTTATACCCTTCTCAGCACCTGGGCCTTATAAACAGGAGTGGATAGAGTGAAATGATGGGAACAAGCTCTTGATGGAGGTTGAGAAAGATTAATCTAGGCTGTGCTGTGTAGGGGAGACAAGAGCTGGAATAGTAACAGCTCACAGTTATGAATAGAAGTGAATAAGTGACATGCTGCTTTTATTTCCCTCTCTATAGAGATGCAAATGCAGCCCAAGGGCTGATGTAAGGTTGAAACAAGCCTTGCATGAGAAATGCGGTTTGCATAGTTTAATACAATTTAATATCTGCTCCTGGCCAGCTAAGCATCTGTCTCTAATTCCACAGCCACAGTCCTTTGAAAGTCACTGCCTGTGGATGGAAGTTTGCTCAGAGAGAGCGAGCCTGCGTCCAATGCCGGGAAAGCAGCAGCGTTTGGCCACCAAGCTCTCCTCTCTCCCCAACAAGCAGCCTTTCCTGTTTTGTTTTTAGCTCCAGGGGAAGGACAATGGACAAGTCAATCAGCGCAGATTACCCGGCCCAGGGAGGAGCGACACCTGACAGCCATGCCCTTCACGGAGTTCACGGGGACAAAGGCGCGGGGTAATCGGGGCTGCACGGAAAGTGCAATTCTCATCAGCCCTTGGGGTTGCCTCATTGTTTTTGCTCTGTTTTCCAGAAGGTCTTTGGAGAAGAGAGGGTGTGGAGGAAGGCAAGGTCTTGCCTAGGAGCGGGCATTTCAATGCAATCATCACCCTCCCCCAACTCAATGTTAGGGATCAGCGCTTCCAAAGGAGAAGCCATCAGATGAGGCACAGTCAGAGGTTGCAGGGTTTTCTGTCCTGCTCGACCTGCCTTCCCCTGATGAAAGGGCTGCTTTTCCACTAGGCATGCCCCTTGTATGGAAAAAAATTCCACCTCTGGTTTGCTCTTATTTGTACCCACCCGCTGCGAACTAAAATTGCACAGAGCAGAGGCCAAGCCAGTTTTCCCAGTACATCTAACATCTGCCAGCTCTGCATATAAGGACTCAGATCGCTGGTGAGTCGTTAATGAAGGCATCTCTTGTGAAGTGGGATTATTTATTCCTTGCGTGCTCAGTCGCTTCAGTCATGTCCGACTTTTTGCGACCCCCTGGACTACAGCCCACCAGGCAGGATTCTCCAGGCAAGAATACTGGAGTGGGTTGCCATGCTCTCCTCCAGGGAATACTTTCCACCCAGGGATCAAACCTGCATCTCATATCGCCTGCATTGGCTGGCGGGTTCTTTACCACTAGCACCACCTGAAAGTGAGTCGCTCAGTCACGTCCAATTCTTTGTGAGTCCATGGACTGTATGTAGCCTGCCAGGCTCCTCTGTCCACGGAATTCTCCAGGCAAGAACACTGGAGTGGGTAGCCCTTTCCTTCTCCAGGGGATCTTCCCAACCCAGGTATTGAACCCAGGCCTCCCACCACCTGGGAAGCCCATTTATTGCTTACTTTTCATTGAATAGTTTAAAGGCTTTCACGTGAACTATAATTAATCACCCGAAATGCCTTGCCTTCACTAGTACCCCCATATTACGGATTATGCAGGTCTAGGCTCTGAAGCAGGGCTTCCCAGGTGGCACAGTGGTAAAGAACCCAACTGCCAATGCAGGAGATGCGGGTTCAGTCCCTGGGTTGGGAAGATCCCCTGGAGAAGGGCATGGCAACCCACTCCAGTATTCTTGCCTGGAGAATCCCACGAACAGTGGAGGCTGGCAGGCCATAGTCCATAGGGTCGCAAACAGTTCGGACATGACTGAGCATGTGTGCACACAGACACACACAGAGGCTCTGCGGTAGGTTCTGGGGATACAGACTTGAGCATGTGAGGGACAAAGCAAATGCCACAGAGCTTAAGTGAGTTGCCTAAGGCCACTTGAAGTCCAGCTTGAAAGCCTGAGAACCCGATACCCCTGGGGACCCTGCCAGCCCAGCGACTTTCCCAGCTGTTATTTCCCCCAAGCATAAAATCAGAGGACCTTGAACAATCACTTCAGGGTTGAGGAGTTCACCCTGATCACGTGGGTGAATTACATAATCAAGTGGCTCATCACTTGAGGAAGCACAGGTTGTTCTTCAATGAAAAAACAAGTCACAAGTTTGAAATCACTTAACTGTGGGCAGAACTGGATGGTGTAACCCCCGGCTCCCAGTGCCCTCTTGATACACAGAGGCCATCTCATCCATTTGCCTCCATGTTTCTATACTTGCTTTTCCCTCATTCCAGAATTTCTACCTCCTCCTTCTTCCCTCTGGATACTTCCTACTTGGCTTTTAAGACTCAGGGAATTTCCCTTTGAGTCTCAATTTCCTCATGTATAAAATGGGTTTAAGAGCAGCTTCAACTTCACACAGTTGTTGTGAGAATTTAAAAAATAGATGATGTGTAGAAAGCACTTTGGCCACCTGATGCTTAGAGCCAACTCAGAAAAGACCCTGATGCTGGGAAAGATTGAAGGCAGAAGGAGAAGGGGATGACAGAGGATGAGATGGTTGGATGGCATCACCGACTCGATGGACATGAATTTGAGCAAGCTCTGGGAGATGGTGAAGGACAGGGAAGACTGGCATGCTGCAGTCCATGGGGTTGCAAAGAGTTGGACACCACTGAGTGACTGAACAACAACAATGGAAAGTATAGTGCATGTAGAAGGTGAAGTCGCTCAGTCGTGTCCGACTCT
>SJYA01001593.1:1507313-1538002 GCA_006410615.1 Neotragus moschatus
CTTCCAGGGAGAGGCCAGTACCTCCCCATCGTATCCCCAGGAGCTTGTACAGTGTCTGGCCCACAGCAAGGACTCAGTAAACCTCCCACATGTTTTTGCATCAGTGACTAATTCCAGACTGAACTCTCCGCCCTCCTCCTATCGTTTCACGCATGGACATGGAGCGTCCTCCCTGTGAAAGGCGCGGGAGGAGACTAGAGAAAAAGAACGAGGTGTTCTTGATTGTGCTCAGAAATATTCTAAGGCAGAGATTCTACATAACTCATCTGTACTTTGACAGTTTATGACCTTCATTTTCTCTGAGTGCTTTCTGCAGATGCTGATGATTTTACTAAAACTATAAGAACAACGATCCTAAAGCCAGGGGTTTTAATACAAAGTGGAAAAGTAAAGCAGACCCACATGGCCTCAGCAAAAGGAAACCAAGGTAGGCCAAAGAGACACCAGGTAACAGATAGACTTACAGTCCAAACCACAGCCTGTTAGCATAAACTATCGCTGTAAAGGGGGGAAAAGACACCTTACCTTCAATGGCCAATGTATTTTGAACAATATTCAATACAAAAAAATTCTAGTAAAGGCCCTTGAAATTAGGTATAACTTTTTCTACACTAAGTTCTTTCTTTGGGGCTTGTATGAAGTTCTGTGTCTGGGACAGAACTGGAAGTAAATTAAAGGTAATTACTTTCTGCTTACAGAATTAATAGTTTTAAAGAGGTTCACCCTGGAGAAATTTGGATGTTAGGGCAACTGGTGCCAGCAGGATACGTTCTGTGACCTAAGGGTCATTTAGAAAGTTCTGATTTAAAGGTTGGCTTACGTCACAGTGACTGTTGTCAGTAAGCAGAAGCATGCAGCTTAAACACAAGGAAGGAAAAGATTTGGTTCTTAGCATTGGTGTTAGTCGTTCAGTCATGTCTGACTCTGCAATCCTGTGGATTGTAGCCTGCTAGGCTCCTCTGTCCATGGGATTCTTCAGGCAAGAATACTGGAGTGGGTAGCCATTCCCTTCTCCAGGGCTCTCAGCATAAGGAGAGTAAAAAATAAGAGGGGGGGACAGGGTATGTCTCAGCTGTGACATTATTACCTGCAAATAAAACCAAATGATGTCACTCCTGTCACATCTCAGGTCAGCATGAAGCTACTGATGGACAGTTTTATGTGACCAGGATAGAATTTGGGAACCAAAATCTAACTAGGGCACAGACAGGGGACATTCCAAGAGTGAGATGCTGCTTTTTATGGAGGCAGTGCTTCTGAGGATAAGTGTCAATGGGATTAAGAATTTTGGAATCAGTAGTCTGGATTTGAATTCTGATTCTGTGATCTTAATGTCTCTAAGCTAAAGTTTCCCAGCCTATAAAATGGGGACAAAAATATCTGCTTTCAAGGGTGAATGTGAGCCATATTCATCACGTACTTAGCTCAGTCTGGCATGTGATGATCAGTCTCTCAGTGTTAACCATCAGGGCTCACCCAGTGAAGACCAAGAACCACATCACGCAAACTCCCAGAGTGAGATTCCCCATATGTGGTCTTGTGACCTCTGCTTGTTCCCCNGGTGAATGTGAGCCATATTCATCACGTACTTAGCTCAGTCTGGCATGTGATGATCAGTCTCTCAGTGTTAACCATCAGGGCTCACCCAGTGAAGACCAAGAACCACATCACGCAAACTCCCAGAGTGAGATTCCCCATATGTGGTCTTGTGACCTCTTCTTGTTCCCCGTAGAGATAAGCAGTAAATCCTTCAGCTGTAAAGGGTCAGGGGACTGGCTTTCACAGGGAGCCTTGAACTGAAGTGCTAGGATGATTATGTCTCTCCTCCTCTCTTCTAAAGAGGGACTTCCCTGGCAGTCAAGTGGTTAAGACTCTGCACTCCCAGTACAGGGGGCCCGGGTTCGATCACTGACCAGGGAACTAGATCCCACATGCCGCAACTAAGAGCCTGCATGTGACAACAAAGACTCTGTGTGCCACAGCTAAGATCCGGCACAGCCAAATAAATTTAAAAAAATAAAGAAGTCCATTTTAAAGAGGAGCCCCTCCTACTAAGGAGGCCGCAGCGGTCACAGCAGAAATGTTCCTATGGTTCCAGACATGTGGTTAGAGGCGCCTGCAACACATAACATGGATCTTCAAAACCATGCTCAGGGGGAAGACAACTGCAGGTAACCACTGCTGTGCGCTGTGCTTAGTTGCTCAGTCATGTCCGACTCTTTGCGACCCCATGGACTGTAGCCCTCCAGGCTCCTCTGTCCATGGGGATTCTCTAGGCAAGAATACTAGAGTGGGTTGCCAAGCCTTCCTCCAGGGTATCTTCCCAACCCAGGGATTGAACTCAGGTCTCCCACATTGCAGGTGGATTCTTTATTGTTTAAACCACCAGGGAAGCCCAAGAATACTGGAGTGGGTAGCCTATCCCTTCTGCAGGGGAACTTCCCAGGAATTGAACCACGGTCTCCTGCGTGTTGCAGGAGGATTCTTTACCAGCTGAACTTCCAGGGAAGCCCCGGGGGCCTCCCTAGAAAGCAAGGGAGCCACAGTGCTGCCTCTGCAGGCAGATTTACCACCTAAATAGACAGTCCTCCACTTCAGGCAATTCTGTCCCCCAAGAAGCATCTGGAAACATCTGGAGACATTTTTTTGAACTGGAAGAGCATCTTATTGGCATCTAGTGCGTAGAGACCAGAGATGCTGCGAAACTTCTAACAGTGCATAGCATGGTCCCACAGCAAAGAATTACCCCACCCAAAATGCCAATAGTTTTGAGACTGAGAAACTCTGGAGACATCAGACTTGGATAGAAATCCTGAAGGTGACATTAGAAGGGAAGTTCCTTGAAAAGCAACCCATTTGGGTATGCAGCACTTAGCTCAAGGCTGGCATTTGTCATCACAACAACAGCAAACAATGACAGGAACACCAACAGAGCAATTAGTGGGTCAAATATCATCCAAAACATCCTAAATTCGTATCATCCTCAGAACAACCTATACAATGGGTACTATTTCCAGCCCCATTTCACAGATGACAAAACTGAGGCACAGGACCTTGCCCAATGTCCAAAATTAGTATGCAGCAGAACAGGCATCAACTAGGCAATCTGGCTTCAGGGTCTAAGTTCACATAGTAGGCACTTGGTAGGTGTTTGATGAGTTAATGGGGGAAAAAAGATGAACTTGGCCATAAGTAAAAACATGCATGAAATATATAAGAGAAGCAATACAAACAAAATAAAATTCGGAGCAAAAGGATACTGACTTATCCTCTATTTCTCCAAGCAACCAAGGCGTGCGCATGCAGTGGAGGGGCTGGAAATTGGCTGGCAGGTGAGGACTCCACAAGGGCAGTGGCCTTAAGACTGTACTGTACATTTTCTTTTCCAAAGACCAAGATTTGTGGCCTAAGTGATAAGTTGTTCTGTCTGTCAAAACTTTGTTTTAACTGTAATTTGGCCTGGAAACATAACATAGTGGGGAATTTAGAAGTTATTTTAAAAACACCTTTTTATGGTTTGAGTTTTGTGTGTATAAGTGTGCGAGGGAATGGAAATTTCAAGTAAAACTTAAAGTACATAAAATACTCATTTTTTCTTATAACTATTTATAGTCTCAAAGTAGCTTTGTTAGGGGTCAACACATACAAAAAGCAAATCTATTCTGCACAATTTGGCTTGTTTGTAGTAATATCACATTTGAGATATGGGTATTAGACTAGAGTTTGCTCAGACAATAATAACAAATTTATAATGTATTTATTTTTAAATACCCTTACAAATGGAACCACAAACTTCCAAAGGAAGGCATTTATAAACTTGGGTTGTATGTGTTTCTGGGAAGCAGGAAAACCACTTAGAACAAAAGAAATACTCACAATATAGAAAAATAAAGCTTCCTTTTGTCCCCGAACTTAGTACAAATTAAACACTAAAAGCAGTTTTTAAAGATACCAGGGTAGAGGGCATCTTTAGGGAAGGAGCACTCAAAACTCAATGGATATAATTCTTGCCATTAAAAATGCCTTGGCTTCCCGAGCTCACACTGTCCCAGTGTCTGCTTCCTCTGACGGGCCCGCACCATCCGCACAGACGTCTACATATAGAATACGCGACAGCTATGACTTCCTCCCTGTCTTCCTGGCACCAGGCCTGGGCAGTGATATCAGGATAGACGGGACAAAGACTCCTCCACAGGAGAGACCTGGTAGATGCCCCAAGGCTGGGAGGACGGAAAACCCATCCAGTTAAGTCTACCAAGGCAGGAGAAGGCAAACAAGTGCCAAAGGGCTGGGCAGGCAGACCCTGTTTGCAGTTGAGGAAGTCAGCAAGCATTGGCCAACCCAGTGAAAACTGGGTTCTAGGCAGAGTGGTTTCTTCTACATGCCACTTTGTCCCATCTACCCCTGGGCAAAATGCACACTCAGGGAAAAAAAGAAAAAAAAATGGTGATCTGGTAGGGAATTCTGGCCTTAGACCAGAAAAGGCTAAGAGGCCAGGAATGCCCCATTATGCCCAGACTAAAAGTTGAGGATGTGCTCTTTCTGCTGGGTTGTCAAGGGCTTTCTGAACATGCAGTCTTACGCTTGCTGTTCCATCTGTAATAGAAGCAAATTTGATTTTTCGGCCGTTGGATTTGAATCCAAGAGATTTGGCAAAGCATGAATTAATGAACATTGACATTCTTCCCAGTCCTTAATAAGGTCTTTTTACTTTAATTTCTTCATTTCTCATAAGTAGAAGTACTCTTAATTTTTCAGAAGCAGTCAGTTATATTTATGCCATTAGAAACAGAAGGTCTGACAAATACCAGCTGGAAAAGACACAGTGCCTGCTTTAGAGTCAGCTTCCAAGTCGGCAAGGGTTCTGTGGCTGGACACTCAATAGCGAATGAGAATGCGCCTTATGCTCTACTTTGAAGAGCATCTTTGTTTCCTGGTAATACTCAAAGGACAATCCCACACTGCTCCAAAGACTTTCAGTGCCATTTCAGTACTGGCATTTAATGAACTGCATTTTCTTTATCCTTTTCTTTATTGAGGTATAATGTATTATTATAAGAAGCACATCAAGTAGGCTCATGATGAATGTATGGCTCCTGACACATTTAAGACCTAAATAACCAGCACTGAGCTCAAGATTGAGAATATTTCCTACATCCTGGAAGGGTTCCTCATGCCCCTTACTAGTCAATCCCACCCTCTTCAAAGGTTTCCATTATTCTGATTTTATTTTTACAGTCTATTAGCTTTGCCTGTTCTTGAACTAAATATAAATGGACTTATACTATAGGTACTTTTGTGTCTGGTATCTTACAGTCAGTAAGAAAAACATATTCAGTGAATGGAATTCATGAGAAATTTACCCAGTTGGTGCTTATATGAATAGGTTATTATTAACAGCTTTATTGACGTATAATTGACACACAATGAATCATACATATTTGAAGTGTAGAGTTTGGTAAGATTGCTCATATGTGTTCACCCATGAAATCATCACCATCATCAAGATAATGCAAATACAGAGCACCCCAAAGGCTTCTTGGTATCACGAGACTATCTTCCCTTCATCACCTTCTTCAGTTCAGTTCAGTTCAGTCACTTAGTCGTGTCCGACTCTTGGCGACCCCATGAATCCCAGCACACCAGGCTTCCCTGTCCATTACCAACTCCCGGAGTTCACTCAGACTCACGCCCATCAATCAGTGATGCCATCCAGCCATCTCATCCTCGGTCGTCTCCTTCTCCTTCTACCCCCAATCCCTCCCAGCATCAGAGTCTTTTCCAATGAGTCAACTCTTCGCATGAGGTGGCCAAAGTACTGGAGTTTCAGCTTTAGCATCAGTCCTTCCAAAGAACACCCAGGGCTGATCTCCTTTAGAATGGACTGGTTGGATCTCCTTGCAGTCNTCCCATCACTTCATGGCAAACAGATGGGGAAACAATGGAAACAGTGAGAGACTTTATTTTCTTGGGCTCTAAAATCACTGCTGCCATGAAATCAAAAGATGCTTGCTCCTTGGAAGAAAAACTATGACCAACATAGACAGCATATTAAAAAGCAGAGAAATTACTTTGCTGACAAATGTCCATCTAGTCAAAGTTATGGTTTTTCCAATAGTCATGTATAGATGTGAGCGTTAGACCATAAAGAAAGTTGAGTGCTGAAAAATTGATGCTTTTGAACTGTGGTGTTGGAGAAGACTCTTAAGACTCCCTTGGACTGCAAGGAAATAAACCAGTCAATCCTAAAGGAAATCAGTCCTGAATACCCATTGGAAGGACTGATGCTGAAGCCAAAACTCCAATACTTTGGCCNGACCATAAAGAAAGTTGAGTGCTGAAAAATTGATGCTTTTGAACTGTGGTGTTGGAGAAGACTCTTAAGACTCCCTTGGACTGCAAGGAAATAAACCAGTCAATCCTAAAGGAAATCAGTCCTGAATACCCATTGGAAGGACTGATGCTGAAGCCAAAACTCCAATACTTTGGCCACCTAATGTGAAGAACTGACTCACTGGAAAAGACCCTGATGCTGGGAAAGACCAAAGGCACAAGGAGAAGGGGATGACAGAGGATGAGATGGTTGGATGGCATCACCGACTTGATGGATATGGGAAGCCTGGCATGCTGCAGCCCATGGCGTCACAAAGAGTCTGACATGACTGAGCAACTGAAATGAACTGAACTACGTTTCCTAGGTTATATAAATGAATTAATATAATGTGTCCATTCACCTGTTGATGGACATTTGGGTTACTTTCCAGCAAAGAAAGCTGCTATGAATATTCCTGTACAACTTTATGTATGGATACCTATATCCTTTTCTCTTGGGTAAAAACTGAATCATATGATAGGTATGGGGCTTCCTATACCTTCCCATATGATAGGTATGGGGCTACTGGTAAAGAATCCTCCTCCCAATGCAGGAGACCTAAGAGATCCCTGGGTCAATCCCTGCATGTTCAGTCTAGGTCGGGAAGATCCCCTGGAGGAGAGGATGGCAACCCACCCCAGTATTCTTGACTGGAAAATCACATGAACAGAGGAGCCTGGCAGGCTACGGTCCATAGGGGCACAAAGAGTCAGACACATGCATGATAGGTATATGAGCAACTTTTTTTAAGTGCCAAACTGTATTCTAGAATAGTCTGTCATTTTTATAGTCTCACTAACAGCCTACAAGGGAGGTAGTTCCTCCTGGTCACCATCAGCACTGGATCTCTTAAATTTAAGCTACTCTAGTAGGTGTGTAGTCATATCTCACTGTGATTTTAATTTGTATTTCCCTACCAGACCACCTGACCTGCCTCTTGAGAAATCTGTATGCAGATCAGGAAGCAACAGTTAGAACTGGACATGGAAAAACAGACTGGTTCCAAATAGGAAAAGGAATACATCAAGGCTGTATATTGTCACCCTGCTTATTTAACTTATATGCAAAATACATCATGAGACACACTGGGCTGGAAGAAGCACAAGCTGTAATCAAGATTGCCGGGAGAAACATCAATAACCTCAGATATGCAGATGACACCACCCTTATGGCAGAAAGTGAAGAGAAGCTGAAAAGCCTCTTGATGAACGTGAAAGAGGAGAGTAAAAACTTGGCTTAAAGCTCAACATTCAGAAAACGAAGATCGTGGCATCTGGTCCCATCACTTCATGGGAAATAGATGGGGAAACAGTGGAAACAGTGTCAGACTTTATTTTTCTGGGCTCCAAAATCACTGCAGATGGTGACTGCAGCTATGAAATTAAAAGACACTTACTCCTTGGAAGGGAAGTTATGTCCAACCTAGACAGTATATTCAAAAGCAGAGACATTACTTTGCCAACAAAGGTCCGTCTAGTCAAGGCTACGGTTTTTCCAGTGGTCATGTATGGATGTGAGNGACCCCATGGACTGCAGCCTACCAGCTGTCTCTTATACACATCTCCTTGGAAGGGAAGTTATGTCCAACCTAGACAGTATATTCAAAAGCAGAGACATTACTTTGCCAACAAAGGTCCGTCTAGTCAAGGCTACGGTTTTTCCAGTGGTCATGTATGGATGTGAGAGTTGGACTGTGAAGAAAGCTGAGTGCCAAAGAATTGATGCTTTTGAACTGTGATGTTGGAGAAGACTCTTGAGAGTCCCTTGGACTGCAAAGAGATCCAACCAGTCCATTCTAAAGGAGATCGGCCCTGGGTGTTCTTTGGAAGGAATGATGCTAAAGCTGAAGCTCCAGTACTTTGGCCACCTCATGTGAAGAGTTGACTCATGCTGGGAGGGATTGGGGGCAGGAGGAGAAGGAGACGACTGAGGATGAGATGGCTGGATGGCATCACTGATTGATGGGCGTGAGTCTGAGTGAACTCCAGGAGTTGGTGATGGACAGGGAGGCCTGGTATGCTGGGATTCATGGGGTCGCAAAGAGTTGGGCATGACTGAGCAACTGAACTGAACTGAATGACCAATGATGTTGAGCATCTTTTCCTGAGCTTATTTGCCACCCAGGTACCTTCCTTAATGAAGCATCATTTCACACCCCTTGCTTACTCTTGTATCAGGTTGTTTTTTGTTATTATTGGGTTTTGAGTGCTCCTTATATATACTGAACACAAGCACTTTATCAGTATATGCTTTGTAAATATTTTCTCTCAGTCTGTGGCTTGTCTTTCCCTTCTTAAAAGAGTAGAAGTTAGTAGTTTTGATAAAATTTAACCAATCAACTCTTTCTTTTATGGGTCATTACTTTGATGGTGCATCTAAAAAATAAAATCTCTAGGTAGTTCTAGTCACAAATATTTTCTTCTTTGTTTCCTTCTAGAAGTTTCAAAGATTAAGGTTTTACATTTAGATTTATGATCCATTTTGAGTTAATTTTTGCATATCAAACAAGGTATGGATTGACTATTTACTCTTTTGCATGTGGATACCCAACTGTCTCAGGATTATTTATTGAAATATTACCCTTTTTCCACTGAATTACCTTTGCATTTTTTCCCAAAAATCAGTTGACCATATATTTGTGGATTTATTTCTATACTCTATTCGGTTACACTGTTTATCTACCTTGATGCCAAAAAATATGGGCTTCCCTTGTGGCTCAAATGGTAAAGAATCCACCTGCAGTGTGGGAGACCTGAGTTCAATCCTTGGGTTGGGAAGATCCCCTGGAGAAGGGAATGGCTACTCACTCCAGTATTCTTGCCTGGAGAATTCCATGGACAGAGGAGCCTGGTAGGCTACAGTCCATGGGGTGGCCAGGGGTCAGACACCACTAAGTGACTTTCACTTCACTTCCTGACTGTAGCTTTATAATAATGCAAATATTATACAGTGTGCCTCCTGGGATTTTGTTCTTTTTCTTAAAATTTGTTTTGGCTATTCAAGGTCCTCTGCATTTCATAAAGGGTTTTAAAATATATCTGTTAATTTTTGTAAAAAGTCTTCTGGGAGTTTTATTGGAATTGTGTTAAATCTATAGATCAAGTTTGGGAGATGATCATCTTAATAATATTGAGTTCCTTACTCATAAAAATAGTATATTTCTCCATTTAACTCTAATTTCTCTCAACAATGTTTTATAGGTATAAATGTATAGATCTTTCCCATCTTTTGTCAGATTTTGTAAATGATTTCTTTTTTAATTTAATTTTCTATTATTCATTGGCAATTATAGAAATACAATCAATTCTTTGCATATTGATCTTATATCAATAATTTAGCTAAACTCACTTATGGCCTTTTGTATATCTTATCAGATTTTCTACAGACAATTCTGCTGTCTGAAAATAAAGACAAGTTTACTTCTTTCCAATCTGTATACGTCTTGTGTCTTTCCATTGCCTGAATGCACTGGTTAGAGCTTTCAATCCTGTGCACAATAGAATCAATGAGGGCACTCCCCTGGTGGTTCAGTAGTAGAGAATCCCCTGCCAGCACAGGAGACTCGGGTTCAATTCCTGATCCTGGAAGATCCCACACACTGTGGAGCAACTAAGCGTCTGTGCCGCAACTAGCGAGCCTATTCTCTAGAGCCGAGGAACCGCAACCACTGAGCCCATGGGCCACAACTCCTGAAGCATGCACGCCCCAGCGCCCGTGCTCCACAACTAGAGAAGGCACTGCAGTGAGAAGCTTGTGCACCACATCGGGAGAGTAGTCCCTGCTGGCCACAACTAGAGAAAAGCTTGCACAGCAACAAAGACCCAGCACAGCCCCAAATAAATAAATGTATAAACATAAAAAAGAAGAAGTGGTGAGGGAAAATATCATTGTCTTTTCTTGATCTTAGAAGGAAAACATTCAGTCCTTCACCATTAAGAGTGGTGGTTGTTGTTGCTAAGTCGCGAAGTCGTGTCCGACTCTTTGTGACCCCACGGACTGCAGCATTCCAGGCTTCCTTGTCCCTCACCATCTCCTGGAATTTGACCAAGTTCGTGTCCACTGAGCTGCTGATGCCATCCATTCTCATCCTCTGTCATTAGCTATAGGTTTTAAGGAAATGTTCTTTATCAGGTTAAATCAAGTTTCATTTCTACTTTGCTGAGAGTTTTTATCAGGAATGGAGATCAGACTTTGTCAAAACTTCCCTGCACTTAATGAGGTAGCCATATGAGTTTCCTTTTTTAGTTTGTATACCAATTTGTTTCTAAATGTGGAACCAAACTTGAATGCTTAGAATAAAACCCACTTACTCATGATGCATATCATTTCTTATAAGGTCGGATTTAATTTGCTAAAATTTTAATTAGAGCTTTTGTATCTATGTTCATTATGAACAACCATCTATAATTTTCTTATCTCTTAACATCTTTATTTCTTTTTGGTATGTAATGCTGGTCTCATAGAATGAGTTGGGAAGTTCTCTTCCTCTTCAATTTTCTAGAAGAGTTTGTGTAAAATTAGTACTATTTTCTTCCTTAAATGCTTATAAGAATTCATCAGAAAAGCCATCAGGAAGGTTTCTAACTACAAATTCTACTTCTTTAATAAGTGTAGACTATTCAGGTTATCTATTTCTTTTTAAGTGAGCTTTGGTAGTTTGTGTCTTTCAGATGATTTGTCTTTTTCATCAAAGTTGTTGGATTTATAAGAATAGAGAATTCATAACATTCTCTTATCCTTATTAATATCTACAGCATCTGTGGTGATGTTACCACTCTGTCTCCTGATAATGGTCATTTATACCTTCAATTTTTTCTCTAATGATTCCGGTTCAAGATGTATTCATTTCATTGATCATTCAAAGAACCAACTTTTGGAATAGATGGTTTCCTTTATGGTTTTTCTGTTTCTACTTTACAGGTTTCTGCTTGGATCTTTATTATTTCATTTCTTCTTACTTTGAGTTTCATCACTGTTCTCTTTCTAGTTGTTTATGGTGAAGGCTGAGGTTACTGATTTGAGACCTTTTTTGTCTTTACAGTTGGTTAGTTATATAAATTTCCCCCTGTGTGCTATTTTAGCAGCATCTCACAACTTCTAATATTTTGTGTTTTTAATTTCATTCAGGTCAAAGTAATTTCTAATTTCTCTTTCATCTCTTCTTTGAGACGGATTATTTAGAAATGTTTTATTCCATTCCAAATATTTAGGAATTCTCCAGATATCTTTTATATTGATTGCTAAATCAATTCCATGGTGATTAGAGAATAAACTGTGATTTGAATCATGTCTATTGAGACTTGCTTTAAGGTCCCAAATATGATTTATCTTAGTAAGTGTTCTTCATGCATGTGAAAAGAATACATATCTGGTTTTGTTTGGGGGAATGTTCTACAAATGTCCATTGGGTCCAGTTGACTGACAGTCATAGTCAAATCTTCTCCATTCTTACTGACTTTTCTGTTTCAGTACTCTGTCAGTGTTTGGAAAGGGGGTGGCTCAGTTGGTAAAAAAATCTGCATGCAGTACAGGAGACCCAGATTAATCCCCAGGTCAGGAATATCCCAAGGAGGAGAAAATGGCAGTTCATTCCAGCACTCTTGCTTGGGAAATCCCATGGCAGGCTCCAGCCCATGGGGTTACAAGAGTAGGACATGACTTAGTGATTAAACTACCACCATTAAAACCTCAGGCAGTAATTGTGGAATTTTCTGTTTCTCCTTGCAGTTATTCAGATTTACTTCAGTAATTTGAAGCTCTACTATTAGGTACATAAACGTTTAGGATTGTTATGTCCTCTGATGAACTGACCCCTTTAACATCACGAAATGACTTTTTTATATTTGGTAATATTCTCTGCTCTAAAATCTACTCTATCTGATACTGATGGAGTCTCTCTAGCTTCCTTTTGACTAATGTTAACATGGTATGTCTCCTTCCATCCTTCTAAGTTTAACCTAATCTGTGTCTTTATGGTTAAGTGTGTTTCTTGTAGACAGCATACAGTTGAATCTCTTGTTTTTTACCCAACCTGCTCAAACTCTACCTTTTAGTTGAGGTGTTTTTGTGATTATTGCTGCTGCTGCTGCTAAGTCGCTTCAGTCGTGTCCAACTCTGTGCGACCCCGTAGACAGCAGCCCACCAGGCTCCGCCATCCCTGGGATTCTCCAGGCAAGAACACTGGAGTGGGTTGCCATTTCCTTCTCCGATGCATGAAAGTGAAAAGTGAAAGGGAAGTCGCTCAGTCGCATCCGACTGTTAGCGACCCCATGGACTGCAGCCTACCAGGCTCCTCCATCCATGGGATTTTCCAAGCAAGAGTACTGGAGTGGGGTGCCATTGCCTTCTTCGTTTTGTGATTATTAATATAACTATATTTAAGTCTATCAACTTGCTATTTGTTTTCTAGTTATCCCATCTCTTGTTGTTCTATTTCTGTCTTTTTTTGAATTGCTGGAGTATTTTTATGACTTTATTTCCTAAAACAATTCTGTGAGCTAAAAGTCTTTGATTTGTTACTCTGTTATTTTAAGGTTTATAATATACATCATTAACTTACCGTAGTCTACTTTCAAGTATATACAATTTTATTCATATTATAAGAACCTTACAATATTATCCTTCCATTTATCCTCTTCTGGCATTTACAATACTGTTCCCATACGTTTTACTTACACATACATTATTACCTCCACAACACATTACATTATTTTCATTTAAAGAGTCAGTCTTTGAAAGAGACTTAAGAATTTTTCAAAACTGTATATATTTACCCATATAGTTATTATTCTTTCAGTATTTTAAAGATATTGCTTCACATGCATGAGTGACAGCAGACAAGGAATATGTTGTCATCTTTTTCTTTGTTTCTGTGGATGTAATGTGTTTCCCTCCCCCCCCACCCACCTAAGGGATTCAAATTTTTGCTTCCTTTTATCACTGAATTTTAAGCAATTTGATTATGGAGTAAAGGTGCCATTTTCTTCATGTTTCTCATGTTTGGAGTTCATTGGTATTCTTAGATTCATAGTTTTAATCAAAATCAGAGTATTTCCTAATATTTAAAAAAATATTTTTCTGTCACCCCTCACTTCTTCTCCTTTTGGTACTCCAACTGCATACACATAAATTCACCTGAAGTGGTTACAGGGTTCACTGATGCTCATCATCTTTTTAAAAATTCTTTTTAGAAAGTTTCTATTCCTAGATCTTCAAGTTCTCTTTTATTGTCCACATCTAGTCTTCCATTAATCCCATCCAGTGTATTTTTCATTTTCATCTCCAGAGGTTTGACATTTTTTTTAATACTTCCCAAACCCCTACTTAACTTTTTGTATATATGGGATACAGTTTTAATAACTTTTAATACCCTTGTTTTCAAATTCTAGTATCTGTGTCAGTTCAGAGTTGGTTTCAATTGATTGTTCTCCTCATTATGGAGAATAATGCTAATGTTTTTCTACTTCTGTGAATGCCTGGTAATCTTTGACTAAATGCCAGACATCTTGAATTTTACCTTGTTGGGTACTGGATATTTTCATATTCCCATATTCTTGAAAATTGTAGTCGGATAGGAAAGCTCTTTAGAAACAGTGTGAACCATTCAGTACTGCTTTTATGATCTGTTTGTGATGTCCAGAGCAATGTGTGTGTGTGTGTGTGTTCAGTCGCGTCTGACTCTGTGACCCCATGGACTGTAGCTCGCCAGGCTCCTCTGTCTATGGAATTTTTCAGGCAAGAATACTGGAGTGGGTTGCCATTTCCTACTTCAGGGAAATGGATCTTCCCGACCCAGGAATTGAGCCCATGTCTCCTGTATTGCAACTCACAGGATCTTCAATTTTCATTGCAACATGCAGGATCTTTAGTTGTGGCATGAGAACTCTTAGTTGTGGCATGCAGGATCTAGTTCTTGGACCAGAGATTGAATCTAGGCCACCCACACTGGGAGAGCAAGGTCTTAGCCACTGAATCACCAGGGAAGTCCCATTTAATTAATGATTTTGATTGAGCATTGGGGAAACAATGGAAACAGTGAGCAACTTTATGTTTGGGGGCTCCAAAATCACTGCGGATGGTGATTGCAGACATGAAATTAAAAGATGCTTGCTCCTTGGAAGAAAAGCTATGACCAACCTAGATAGCATATTAAAAGCAGACACATTACTTTGCCAACAAAGGTGCGTCTAATCAAAGCTATGGTTTTTCCAGTAGTCATGTATATATGTGAGGGTTGGACTATAAAGAAAGCTGAGTGCCAGAAAATTGATGCTGTTGAACCGTGGTGTTGGAGAAGACTCTTGAGAGTCCCTTGGACTACAAGGAAATCAAGCCAACCAATCCTGAATATTCACTGGAAGGACTGATGCTGAAGCTGAAACTTCAATACTTTGGCCACCTGATGCGAAGAATTGACTCATTGGAAAAGACCCTGATGCTGGGAAAGATTAAAGGTGGGAGGAGAAGGGGGTGACAGAGGATGAGATGATGAGATGGTTGGATGGCATTACCAACTCGATGCACATGAGTTTAAGCAAGCTCCAGGAGTTGGTGATAGACAGGGCAGCCTGGCATGTACAGTCCATGGGATCACAGGGTCAGACACAACTAAGTGACTGAACTGACTGACTGAGCATATTTCATATGCTTATTGGCCATTAGAATATCCTCTTACACAAAGCATCTGTTCAAGTCTTCTGCCCATTTAAAAATTTAACTGCTTAAATTTCCTTAATAATTAGGAGAGTTTCTTTATATAATCTGAGTATGAATCCTTGGTCAAATATGTAATTGTGAAAATCTTCACCCTGTCTTTGGCTTATCTTTTCACTCTTCATGGTATATGATAATAAATAAAACTCCTCAATTTTCATGCAGTTCAATTTTTTTTATGATTAGTTCTTTTGGTGTGTTGTTTAAGAAACCCTTGGTTATCCCAAGTCATCAGGATATTTTCATATATTTTCTTCAAAAAACTTTACTGTTTTCTCCTTTGTGGAATACAGGAGAAATAATATGAAAAATTTCATGTTACCTAAAACTTATTTTTGTCCTTCTCTAGGCTTTCTGTTCAATATCCAATTGTAGGACATTGTCAAGAGGCAATCTGAAGTCAATTGTTTTAGTTGTTGTTTAATTGCTAAGTCATGTCTGACTTTTTGGGCTACCATGGACTATAGCCTAGCAGGCTCCTCTGTCCATGAGATTTCCCAGACAAGAATATTGGAGTAGGTTGCCATTTCCTTTTTCAGGAGATCTTCCCAACCTAGGGATCAAACCCACATCTCCTGCATTGGCAGGTGGATTCTTTATTACTGAACCACCAGGGAAGCCTATACACAGTAATAGTAGGCTCTAAACCCTTTACAAGGGCCCCAGCTATTCATATTGTGACTTACAAGCCAGTTAGCAAAACAAATATTTTACTTCACTCTTATTTCATTTTGTAGTATGTCTGGTTTTTTTTCTTTGTTTGTTTTAAAGTTTCTATAAATAACAGATTGAAGCGCACTTCTCTTTGGCTGGTGGCCCGAGGAATAAGTTTTTATTTTCTTCCTCATTGTTTTTCATTGTTTTCTAAATTTTCTATAATAAACATGCATGTGCTGTGCTTAGTCACTTATTGTATCTGACTCTTTGTGACCCCCTGTACTGTAGCCTACCAAGCTCCTGAGTCCACGGGGATTCTCCAGGCGAGAATACTGGAGTGGGTTGCCATGCCCTGCTCTAGGGGATCTTCCCAACCTAGGGATCGATCTCAGGGTCTCACATTGCAGGTGGATTTTTTACCATCTGAGCCACCACGGAAGCCCATGAGTACTGGAGTGGGTAGCCTGTCCCTTCTCCAGGGGATCTTCCTGACCTAGGAATTGAATCGGGGTCTCCTGGCTTGCAGGTGGATTCTTTACCCGCTGAGCTACCAGGGAAGCCCAATATACATGCATACTTTTAATTAAAAAGTAAAACTTAAAAAAAAAAAAAAGTTAAGCAGTGGTGATTCAAGTATATTAATGTTTCTCCATTCGTAGGAATAAAATAACATGTTTCATGATTTTTTCCTAAATAGATTATGTGGACCATACACTTTATGACTTGTAAAGCAACTTGCTCAGTGAATGTCTGTCAGACAGACAGAACACTTTCATTAACTTAAAAGCTTTGTACAATCTACATATTCTCTTGTACTAATAACGTATGGTTTTTATTAGAGTCTGGGACAAGTTTTTTCCACTCTTGGTCTTACCTTATCTACAAACGAAGCCACAGAGAGTTTTTTAAAATGAAATCACTTGCCAAGTGTCATGAAATAACTACCAAGAACAGAGGTTGAACAGTCCTTTCTGATGCCATCCATCGGGAGCGAGAGGAAGCCATCTGGATAAAAATATCTTGAAAGAGCTACTTACACCCTGCACTTGAGTCCTCTTTTCCTGCACTATTATGGGACAGTTTTTACAGAGATGTATCCAGTCACCCGAGTAGCATTTAGAAACGCATAGTTTATTTGACAGCGTTTACAAATTATGTCTTTTCCTCAGAATAACTTACAGTGTAGAAATGCTTCCATATGCTAAAGTTGGACATGCTATAGTAATGAGAAGGAAAAAGAGATGTCTTTTGGAGGGTGGTTTTCATATGCATACGGAACTACAGTACGCACAAATTCGTAATGCTGTCCCTTAAGAATTTACCATAAATGGTTTTCTAATTCTCGCTGCTGCTCTTTTCCACAGATTTGAGAGTGGATCTTGCCACAAAGCAGTCAGCAGGAATTCAATCATGATTTATCCAAGCAACAAAACAATTTGATAGCAATCGTAATTCTTACGTTTTCATGAAAAAATATACTTTTTTTTCCCCTCAAATCCTTTGTGTTTCTTAAGGTCCCAGGAGGAGACAATTTCCAACTTCAAAATACATATACAGTAATTACAGTTTAAAAAAAAAAGCACTGAATCTTCCTTCTCTGAGGTGAATGACAAGAGTTACAGTTAACAGTTACAGTTAACTGTAACTGTAATTACAGTTAATTACAGTTAACTCTTCTTTAGAGCAGTGGCTGGCAAACGGTGGGTTACGGGCCAAATCCAGTGTTTTGCAAATAAAGTTTTATTGGAACACAGCCATATACATTTATTGACAAATTGTTTCGTACTGAATTCGTGCTACAAAAGCAGAACCGACTAGTTGTGGCAGAGATTTTGTAGCCCAGGAAGTCCAGCACAATCACAACTGACCACTTACAGGAAAACATTTCCAGCCCCTGTTTTAATAGGTATCCCCCCTTATTTCTCACGTTGCAGAAATAAATGGAAGCCACTGCTGCCAGTCCTGGTGCTGCTCCAGGGCTCTGGGGAAACAGTCAAGCAGGCAGAGTGACAGCCGCGGCTTCACGGAACTCCAACAAAACGCCAAGAAGAAATTTGCGACCCAAAAAGCACTGAATCTTCCTTCTCTGAGGTGAATGACCATGGCAATGATCCTGGCAACGAAAATGCACATAATTTGAGACCTGTCCCAAAATGTGTATTGTCTGAGTGAACGAATCTATGAGTGATTTTGAAAAAAATTTCCCTAATCTAACTTTCTACTACTACTACTACTAAGTCACTTCAGTCGTGTCCAACTCTGTGCGACCCCATAGACGGCAGCCCACCAGGCTCCCCCGTCCCTGGGATTCTCCAGGCAAGAACACTGGAGTGGGGTGCCATGTCCTTCTCCGATGCAGGAAAGTGAAAAGTGAAAGTGAAGTCGCTCAAGTTCTTAATATTTTGACAAGGAGAAACAATACACTAAAATGTAAAACCTTTTACTCAATTTTTAAATTTGACATTCTAAAGTGATTCATAAATCGTTTTTCAAATTTCTCAGAATAAATACTTTATTTAAGAAATATGGAGACTTACCAAGCACATTATGGTACAACTTGCTACAGAGAATAAATTTAAAAAAAAAAAAAAAAAAAAAGGAAGAAACAAAGCAAAATGGAGGCAGTACCGTTTTGTTCAGGCTACATATATATCATTCAGGCTAACTTGAAAAATTAATAGACACAGCAAAGTAAACTGACCATTTATAAGCTATTTTAAGGTATGATGGTCTGTTTGAATAACAGCAAAAGACAAAAAGAACACTGGTAGACTGATTCAACTGTTAAAATTAATAACCCTGATAGCTCTAAACACTAATAAATAATAGAACATAATAATGAAAACAAACGATTGTCTGATCCAGCTGCAATAAAAACAATGCTATAGACTGGGTGATTTATGGAAAACATAAATTTATTTTTCACAGTTCTGAAGGCTGGGGTGTTCAGGATGAAAGGGCCTGTGGATTTGATGTCTGGGGAAAACAAATTTCCTTGTTCATTGACAGTAATCTTCTCCCTGTATCCTCACAAAGCAGAGTAAGCAAGAGATTCCTCTACGACCCTTTCAATAAGGGACATTTATCCTCTCATGACCTAATCACCTTCCAAAGGTCCCATCTCCAAAGAGCCCCACACTGGGGATTTAGTTTCAACATGTGAATTTGGGGGGACACATGTAGTCTATAATATTCTATCCCTGGGCCCCCAAAATTCACACATTTCTTACAGGCACAATACATTCATTCCATCCCAATAACCTGGAAAGCATTAACTCGTTCCAGCATCATTATTAAAGTCTAGGTTCTAAGTCTCACCTAAATATCATCTAAACTAGACATAGCTGAAACTCAAGGTATGGTTCATGAGAAGCGTGCCTGATACTGTCCATGCTCAAGGTCTGAGCAAACTGCTCTCCAGCTATGACCATGTGAAATCAAACATGTTATGTGCTTCCAAAATATAATGGTAAGACAGGTACAGTACAGACACTCCCATTCCAGACAGGAAGAAGAGGAAAGAAGAAACTCTGCAACCCACCCAGGAAAGGTTCATAAAGGCTTAAGAATAATTCTCTTTGGCTCTGTGCTCTGCTCTCCAGGCCCACTGGGACCACAGTCCTGTCTGAACAGGTTGGGGCCCCAAAGCTCCAGGCTGCCCTACCCTCACTGTGGTTCTCTAGGGTTGGGGTCCCGGGACCTTGGCTCAAGCCTCGTCCTTTGAAATCTGGGTGGAGGTGGTCATGCCCCCCAAGGCTCTGCTGGGCACAGCCCAACCTCACTGGGTCATCACTGGAGAATCTCCTGGGGCAGCCTAGGAACTCAGCCTGAGTGTGGGGAGTGGAAACCACCAAGGGAGATGGTGCCAAGATGAACCAGGTCCGGAAGGCACCACCGCCCCCTTTACAGTCTTCCATTGTCTTGGACAATAGCTTCTGGCTTCTGTCAAGATGGCTGACTAATCGCTTTATCAGTCTCTCAACCACACCCTTAGCGTTTGTTCTTTCCGGGACAGGCTTTCTCATCTCTTTTCAATAATAAGGATCGGCTGAAGAATTTCCAAATCTTTAACTTCTGCGCTCTGCTTCCCTTCCAGTTGACAATTCCATCTTTAAATCAGTTCTCCCTCCTCACATTTTACTATGAGCAGTCAAGAGAAACCAGGCCACTCCTTCAACACTTTGCTTAGAAATGGCGTTGGTTAAATATCTGATTTCATCCCTTACAAGTCCTACCTGCCACAAAACACTACAGCAGGAATGAGCCAAGTTCTTTGCCACTTTTTAACAAGCACAGCCTTTCCTCCAGCTTCCAAGTGCTTGTTCCTCATTACCATCTAAGAACCCGTCGGAATGGCCTTTAACGTCCATATTTCTACCAACATTTTAGTTGAGATTACTTAGGCATTCTCTAGGCAGATTGAGAGTTTCGCTACAGTTCCCCCTCTTTCGTTTCTGAGCTCTTACCAGAGTCACTTTAAAAAAGTCCTTTTATGTCATTGCAGGCTTTTTCTAGCCTGCACCTCAAACCTCCTCAGTCTCTACCAAGTATCCAGTTCCAAAGCCCCCCCACATTTTACATATTTGTTAGAGCAGCACCACCACTTCTCAGTGCCAATTCCTGTCTTAGTCAATTAGAAATTGGGCTGCTAAAACAGAGTATCCTAGTTCAAGTGGCGTATAAACAACAGAAACTGATTTCTCACAGCTCTGAAGGCTGGAAGTCTGAGGTCAGGGTTGCCAGCACAGGCCCAACCTTGGGGTGCAGACTTCTCATTGTATCTTCACAGGACGGGGCAGCAAGCCCTCCCCTTCTGCTTACAAGGGCACTAATCCCATTCATGAGGACCCCACTCCATCACCTAATCACCTCCCAAAGGCCCCATTACAAACACCATTACATAGGTTAGGTTTTAACACACCAATCTTGGGCTAGCATGGGGGTGGAGGGTTGGGGTGGAATACAAACATTCAAGCTATAATAGTTGTCCTTTCTGACTCTTGAAATCATGAATGGGAATGACACAGTAAAATATTTGTCATTGTTTTTAGTCACTAACCCATGTCTAGTTCTTTGCGATACCATGGAGTGTAGCCTGCCAGGTTCCTCTGCCTATGGGATTTTCCAGGCAAGAATACCAGAGAGGGTTGCCATTTCCTTCTCCAGGGGATCTTCCCAACCCAGGGATCGAACCCATGTCTCCTGTATTGGCAGGTGGATTCTTTACCACTGAGCTACCTGGTTAAGAGGGGTGTAAATTGCCACGCATCCACCAAAATAATGCTTAGATCTTGGCCAGTTTTTCCACTCACTCATTCAGTCAGTCATTCAACAGGTGTTTTATTGAGCACCTACAACATGCCAGGCTGTATTCCAGGAGGTAGAAATAGGGTAATGAACAAGATAGGTAAGATCTCAGTTTCATGGAGCTGACCCCTAATGAAGGACACCACACAATACAGGTTCATATCTGGCCCAGAAAGAAAGTCAGAACACAATCCACAGACCTAAAAGAAACAAGACTCATCAGACAAGAACATCCAGAACTTGTCCCAAGAAGGTGCATATCTAGGCAAACCCGTACACATACTCATTTTTTGGCTCCCTTCTCTCCTGGACTTCCCTTATGAAAACCCCTCTAGGAAAGGTTCCAACCAATTCAATCACACTTAGATACAAATGGCTGGCCTATTAGTCCTCTCAGAAGTGTCTGCATTTCATTACCTTTAGACACCAGGAGTTCTGAGGCAGGAGAAAGGAATTTGAGGGGCCCTCCCAAGGTCATCTCATGCACCTATTTTTAAGGAAATATTAATCATTCCACTGTTATGCTGCAGGACAGCATTAGGCTTGTTTAGGCAACAGCGTAGGGCCCATTAACTGTGAAACACTCAGAACCTGAAGGGAAGCGTGCCTGATACTGTCCACGTGTCCCTCCGGGTGCTCTGTCCACCTTTCTCCACCCAGCCCTGTTGCTCAGACGGCTGGCCTTTGAGCACGGCATCGCTGGGTTTCTTTGTTTTCTGTACTTTGATTGGGCTTAGGTTGAGGGACTTACCAGCAGGAGATGGAGGGGAGGGAAAAAGAGAGGGCCTGGTCTTTATCTCCCTGTTCTCTCCCTCCCTGCCTGGCTATTGGCTGGTGTCCTTCTACGGAAAATCATGGGTGGCTCCCACCACAGCGCTAACCATCCACACCCATCGCGCTGAAGGTGTCCCCAGAGGAGGTCAAAGCTCTGTGCTGGTGCTCCTCCACTCCTGGGGGGAGAGGCTGCCCGCTGACCTCTGCTTAGCTGACAGACATGGGCTGCAAGGCCAGCACTCCTTTCAGATCAGAGACTGACCCTGGGCACTGGCTTCATTTTTAAGGCCAAGGACTTAGGAGTGGTGAACATCCTATAAATGGTGCTTCCTCTGAGAATCATCAGTGACTCACCTCCAGACAGAATAAAACTCAAGGCGCTGATGACTAGTATGACCCCAGGACCTTGGCAGAAAAGGAAAGCCTCAGAAAGGCCATGGCTTACCTTTCTGTGTTCAGTGGAGGGCTGCGGGCAGACGAGCTGGAGTCCAAGCAGCAGAAGGGAACCCAGGACACTGAAAAGGAAAAATAGCAACAGGCAGAGCTGTGAGCGTGTTCTAGGCAGCAGCATATAGTGGAAAGGTATATTTCTGTTTCATGTTTGGAAGGAAGTGAAAGTTGCTCAGCTGTGTCCAACTATTTGCGACCCCATGGACTATATAGTCCATGGGATTCTCCAGGCCAGAATACTGGAGTGGGTAGCTTTTCCCTTCTCCAGGGCATCTTCCCAACCCAAGGATCAAACCCAGGTCTCCCACATTGCAGGCAGATTCTTTACCAGCTGAGCCACAGGGCCCAACTGGGCCCTAGGATGTAAACCCAGTGAAGACGCAAAGGGCTAGCCCCACAGGCAAGGAGGCAGCCTAGTGCTGTGGGCCGGGCCTTGGAATGAGGTAGACCTGGGATCAAACTCTGCTTTACAACTTGCTGGCAAGGTTTCCAGGTCAGGACATTGAATTTCTTTGAGCCTCAGTCTCCTTCCTTATAAGATCAGGATACAACAGAAGCTAGCTGGAGGTCTGGGAAGGCTGCATAAGGTAACACGTGGTGCCTGGCACAGAGTAAGTGCTCACGCATGCTGGTCCTCATGGAGGTGGCAATGTCAGCCCAGAAGCGGGGCTTCTGAGGCTGGCCAGGGAAGTTCCCCTCCCACAGCCTGGGCTTCCTCAGAACCATTCCTCTGTCTGTCCTTGGCCCTTCAGTGTCACATATGTTCTCCACGGGTGGGATTAGCTGTGTTAAGCCCTACTGTCACCAGCCCTGATTAGGGCTTGTCATCAAATAAAGAGAAGGTGTTTAAATAGGAGCCAACTGGCCCCAAGGCAGCAGGGTGAGCTGGACGAGCATGAAGCTCTGGATTCAAACACTTCGAGGCTAGAATCCCAACTCTGTCATTCCCATCCAGGTGATCCTGGGTGAGCTCACGTCTGTGAGCCTTAAGGTTGCCACTGAGGACAACAGAGGTGAACACGCCCAGCACAGTTAGTGAGTCAGAGCAGAAACAAGCACTGCCAATTAATTAAATGCCCAGAGCGCCCTGATGTCACGTCATCAACGGCATTGTTTGAAGCATCAAGGCGAAAAGGCCACTGTTTCTACTTGGTTGTCTTTGGAATCCTCTTAGGGTTAAACCCTGAGCACAGTCAGGTAACCCAGTGGTTCTCAACCTTTTAGAGGCCTCCAGCGTAGCTGAGAGATGAGCCACAGGCCCTTGTCCTATGTAGAGGTAGGCATGAGGAAAATCTGTCTGAAGCTGGGGAGGGCGGGTAAGACCTGTGGAGTTAGGAAAGCTCCCACCATCTCTAGGAACCTTAAGTTCCACCCTAACCCCTACTGTATATAAATGAGTCCGGTCCTAGGAAACCACACAGAATGGATGTGGCCAGACTGGCTAGAGATCATGTGATGGGACAAGAAGCAGGGGGAAGGGAAATGTTGTTGCTGCTCAGTTCCTCAGTCATGTCTGACTCTTTGCTACCCCATGGATGCCAGGGGCCTCTGTACCAAGGTGTTAAATGCATTGCTGCACTGAGGCCCCAAAACTAAGAACCAAGGGGATGACATACGCACACATTCCAAAGAGGAGGATGCAACCATCTGTTCAGGACCAGAAATGGAGGTGTCCTCCTCTGGCCCCACCCATCCTCGACCTTTGGCCTGAACAAGGAGTGCAGTGTGGGCTAGAGAATGGGACACATTTGCTAGGGATATAGGAGTGCTGAGCACAGCCCCTCCATCCTGCTACAAGGGGAGAAAATAAGGAGGGCAACCATTTAAGAGCTTGATCTGGACCCTCTGTGTCTGCAGTATACCGAGCGGTGCTTGATTGTCTCCTGGAAAGTATCTGAAGGTCAAAACCTAGCTGGAGTGTCTGGGAGCACAGAGTGATGAGAGGGCTAGAGTGCGAGCAGTCTGTGTACCCAGAACTTGCAGGGGCAGGAGAGTCTGGGGTTCTCCTGTGGAAAACGGGACTTACGTTGTCCAGTAAGGACCTCCTCAAAGAAGATAACTCATCAGGATCAGGTAATCCCCGAAAGACAGGGTGATATGAGGCGTGTACCCGTGGGGCCCAGGAGCTGGGGAAAGGCAATAAAGGGGCAGCCGATGTTTGCACAGCCTCACCGGGGGATCCACAGCAGGAGACCCCAGAGAAGGGAGGCTCTTCAAAGGACCAGCCAAAGTGCCCTGAGAGGAGAATCCACAGTGCTGACATCTGCCGAGCCAAGACAGCCACATCAGCTGAGAGTGGGCACCACTCCTGCTGGGATCCTCTTTGCCCAGTTGCCTCTCTCCCCCTTGCTCCATCCTGGAGGAACAAGGACCAGAAGGATAGGGCACAGAGGGGAACCAGGAGTATGAAGAAACCAGCCAAGCCTTCTCTTCCCTACTACAGTGCTCTGAGGCCAGACCAGGCCCAGGATGTGGGAGGAAAGGAGCTTTCAATTGGATGAGAGACTAAAGATTTTATATCTGACTAGACTTTCTTTTAATGTAGCAAAATATACAGAAAATCCCTCCAAGTAAGGAATCTATTCAGAAAAATATTAAAATGAGTGGTGAAAAGAATCAAGGAGTTGATTTATACTTGCCGAGGCTCTAAGCCAGTGCTGTCCAAGACAACTTTCTATGAGGGTGCAAATGTTCTCTCTCTGTCCTATCCAGTGCACAGGCACATGGATTTGTGCGGCTCAGCACACAGCGGGCTAAGGGTGCAGGTCTGGATGCTGAAGTTACTGATGTCTTAGATTCGCCCGAAAACGACTCAAGGAAAATGAAAACTAAAGCTACTAAAGGAAAACTAAAACTTCTAGAAGGATGGACATGCAACCATTACAGCTATCCCTCCTACACAGACACACATCTTTGGGGGCTTTTTGATACTTGTAAGTGAGACTGCTCATTAAACCTGCAATGGAGCGGAAAACTGCCTATCTGTCTTCCCTCGACAAGGCAGGGCCATCTAAAGAAGTAGGTGTGAACACGGCGATAAGAAAAGAACAGTTATTTTTGACTTGCATTCTTACTGGATTTAGGTTGTTCTAGAAATCAAGGGACATGGGCATCATAATTTTGGAGTTTATGCTCCTTGGTTATATAACCTTGGGCAGATCACCTTTGTACCTCAATTCCTTCATCTGTAAAATGGGAATAATGGCACCTGCCCTGACTGTCTCAAATGAGTTTATGTGCAAGAAAATACATTATGAAGCTGTGCCCACAAATCTGAATCACTTGTAACACATTCTGGCACTGTTTACTCATTTAAAAAGAAAACCAGATTGGTGTGGTTTTGTTAAAAAAACAAACAGCAGCTCCAGAAATGTGTTACACCTCAGCCCCTCAAAGTTCTTGGCACACACCTAAGCCACATATTTGTAATGCAATCAGGAGCTGTTTTGCATAACCACTCATCCCAGGCTGCACTGCCATAATAGTCAGGGGGACTTAGAGCGGGAGAAGGAGTGGGAAATGGGAGAAGGGAAAATTTTAGGTTTTCCACTCTCTAGGAGGAACTTCCTTCCAGGGTTGCCTGGTCAACTCTCCTCGCAGACATGGCTATAGCATGTTCTCTCCCCAGGACACCCTCTCCCAACCTAGCCTATCTTTATGTCTTCACAGCACTTACCATCTCACTTGCTGTTGTTGTTTAGTTGCTAAGTCATGTCCAACTCTTTTGTGACTCCATGGACTGTAGCCCGCCATGCTCCTCTGTATAGATTTCCCAGGCAAGAATAGTGAAGTGGGTTGTCATTTCCTCCTCCAGGGGATCTTCCCAACTCAGGGATTGAACCTGTGGCTCCTGCTTTGGCAGGCAGATTCTTTACCACTGAGCCACCAGGGAAGCCCTACCATTTCACATAGTATGTCTTTATTCACTTAAACTTCTTCCTCTGCCCACTAGGATGTAAGCTCCACGAGATCAGGGAGCCTGTTTGGTCACTCCTTTATCTCCCAGCACCAAGCAGAGTGTCTGCTATATAGAAAGAGCTTAATTCATTGAATTAATGAATACGCCTTCATCATCTTGTGACCTGTGAAATTTCAAGATGTGGAAATAGTGCAAATTAACGTATTTTAAAGTGTCCAAAGTAATGTTGGGAGATTTTAAAAGCTATTTTACGAGGGATTTATAGAAATGAGTATGTTTTTGAGTCTCCTCATGTGTGTCTTCAGTTGCTCAGTGGTGTCCGACTCTTTGTGACCCTTTGAACTGTAGCCCACCAGGCTCCTCTGTCCATGGTTTTTTCAGGCAAGAATACTGGAGTCTCTACATGACTTCCCCCAAATTTGTTCTTAAAGGATTTACACAAGGTCTGGTAACAAAATGTTTGTGAGTGCTTCTTGTTACAAATAGGCTACGCAAGTTATGTTAGATGTTCAAATGCTTCTTTCTTCATCAAGTCGGGCCCTTGTGAGGCTCAGATGCATAGGGGTACCCAATAAAATTCATGCTGGAATAAAATCCTAGTTATTAAGTGGGCTCTGCTCTGAATGGAATAGAATAAATTCCCCCAGAGGGGAAATTATTCTTTGGACTGCAATTGCAGCAGCCAGAGCAATATATAACCCCAGGGGCCAGATGAAACTCGGCCAAGGGCTGGAAGCTTCCCACCCCTACACTGCAGACTCCACTTTAGGACACCCCACCCTCCTCACACATACCTATCTAATTGGTAGTCCATAGCTGTGCCCACAGCTCTTCAAAACACTGGCAATCTGGCCCAAAGTCTTGTTCCTGCTGACCCAATTCGAAATTAATGTTTGGGGAATGGGAGAGCATGTGTGTGTCTGTGTGTGTGCAACTCGTGTGTTATTTCACTTTGATAGTTTGCTTTGGCAAACTGCTCCCAGCTTGCAACGTTTTGACAGATTGAAGGCTACCAGGGCCTTTGGCAAACAGATCACATACTCCCCTCCAAGCGGTGAGGGGAGCCACATTCCTAGCAAGACTTTCCGATTCACCTTGCAGGAGAAACAACCCAGCAGTTCACACCAATCAGAAAAAAAAAGTCATGCCATTTACCCAACCCTGTTCTAGATTTTAAACACTCCATCATTTCATTTCCTGTAGAAAATAATGCTCATTGAAATTTGGTACAAGATTGACATCATGGAACTGGGACTCTGCCCTTCTGTATCTGCCTGGGCCAACACTTCCCCCAAACCCCCACCCCCACCCCAATCATCCTTGACTCTAGCGAGGGTGGATCATGTCATAGACACTGTATACCTGGGATTATCTCAAGGAACTCAGTGCCACTTGAACACGGTCAAACTACAAAACAAGAAAAAGAGAGGGAAAAAAACCACTTTACTTCTTTTCCTCCTCAGTTAATACAACCCAAGAGATATTTGGGGAGCAACCTGATCAGGAATAAAATTATATCGCCCTTTGAAAAGAGAGCCAAAATCTTAGCACTGAAGTGAAATCTCCACGTACTGCACTCTGGAGATAAAAAATGATTCTAAGCATCCATTTTACTGTATTCAATCCAACCCTCTAACTTCCTCTCACAGCAGATAAACAGCAAAGGCAAGAAGGGAAGGAGATGAGTTACAAATGACATTAGCCAGAAGACTACACGGTTACCACTGACCTCAACGCTTGCAAGTATTATTTCATCTAATTGCCACAACCATCCTGTCAGACACTTTGTTTATACCCATTCTGCAGGTGAGGAAACTGAGGAACAGAGAGGCCAAGTCACTTAGTGAAAGGTATTGAGTGGCGAAGCCTGGTTCCGGTGCCAACGGTCAGTGTCTCGGCCTGGACCCTTAACCCCTATGGTCTGGGCCTCCTAGGACACAACGCACTGGGAAACCAAGCATTTCTCACTTTATTACACCAATTTCCTTCCCCAGTCTGTATAAGGTGGTGGCTTCCCATCTCTCTTTTACTTTCTGTCATGTCTTGCAAAAAATAATCAGAGAATAAGTAGATACAGGAAAACACGTGCCAGACTCACTAGAGAATATTCTAAAACAATTGAAACTAGCCATTGAAATTCCAAACTTTAAAAAAGTGCATTCTATTTCTTTGCCCTGCCGTCTCATACAGAGTATGCCGAGCTGTGGTGACCCTGTTTAGACAGCTCAGAGTCACCAGAGTGAGCATCAAGCAGTCGGTGCAGCAGAAGGTGGCAGCCTTGGAGCAGAGCAGGCTGAGAGCACCGGAGACACCTGGGGCTTTCTGAATCCAGCCGGCCCTCTGCCGGTTCCTTCCCGCTGTCAGGTACTGCTCACCTTACTGTGGGAGAGCCTGCGCCTCTAACTCCGCTTCCTTCGGGTCAGCCTTGGCCGCGCAAACCTTCAGACAACCAAGCGGCAGCCAAACCAGGACCAAACAGGTTCAAGGAAAAGGCCTGGCTGGCTGTCGTGGAGTAAATGTTTCCACTCTAGAGCCGGACTTAAGGACACCTCTTCTAACTGCATATTTGTTTTTATTGCTTCTTTCCAGGTTCTCAACTCTCACAGCCGTTTGTGTTTTCTGGACTGGGGTCTCTGGAAAAGTGAGGTGTCCTGTCACAGCACAGCTTTCTTTTTTCATTAATTTATTTGGCTGCGGCACGTGGGATCTCTGATCTTCGTTGCAGCATGTAGGATCTCTAGTTGCAACCTGCGGACTCCTAGTTGTAGCATGTGGGATCCCTGACCAGGGATTGAACCCAGGTCTCTTGCACTGGGAGTGTGGAGTGTTAGCCACTGGACCACCGAGGAAGTCCCTCAGCACAGCTTTTTAAGACACAAAACCCTTCAGTAAATTCCTCAGCTCAGTGGTAGGTTTCTTGAGGAAACTGTTTCTGATACACCTTTGCAGCAAACAGAACAACCAGCACAGTCTTAGTCCAAACGCAGGGCCAATAAATAGCAAGTGAATACAAGAAAGGAAAGAGAGAATGAAGTGAGGGGAAAAAAGAAAACGAGAGAGAGGAAATACCGGTCACCAAGAAATACAAAGTGCTGCTGTGAATAACACTTCCATCAATAAAGTGTTTTCTAAGTACATCCCTAGAATTCACTGTTAGAAAAACAGAAACTGGTGAGGAGGGGGGTGGTGTGGGGGTGGGGACAATTGCAAAGGGTGGATTTCTACAAGTTGGAGATATTGATTCCGACCCCAGGGAAGCGGGTGGGGTGTCAGTGTTAACCTGAGCCATACAAATTATTTCAGTCCATAAGGAACAGGTAGTTGGCAGCTCAGTGACACACCTTGACGGCGTTGAACCTTTTAGGTACAGAAGGTTCTAGAAAATCCCACTGTTAAGTTCTGAGGGATGAGGATGCATGCCAGGTGCAGGACTATGCCAGGCATAAAGAAAAATCAATACTGTCTGAACGCCTGCCATCGTTTTATAAGGAGGGGTTTGCCAAGACAGTCCTCCAAGAAACTGTTTTATTTCCTCCTAGCCTCTATGGCGGCCCACAAAAGATTCCAGCAGGTTCTTCCCTGGTACTCTTCTGCACTCACCAGATGAGATGTGTTCCTATGGAATTTAACCATAGTCCCGACTGATGATGCCAGGGCTTTGTAATTACATAAAATGTTCAAACGTACACAAGCCCATGAAACAAAACGCGAAAAGAAAGAGTAGCTGGTAGTTGTTTCTACACAAATGAAGCTGAATGCTTTGGAAAAGACTTGATAAAGGCAAGTTGCCAAGAAAAAAAAAAAAACACGGGCAAATTTGGTGTGGATTGGACAACTGTAAATGATTAGAAGCAAAAACAATAAAAATTCAGCATCATTCTATACTCAGATTGCTTTGCAAATGTCATAGATTCTCATTCCACTTGAAAGAAACCCAAATGGAAACCTTTGATAATGCTATGGGTATGGTTTGTGCAAGAAAGACAATCAGGGGTTCATGCTCAAGCAAAAGTCCTTGGCCCCCACATCAAACACTTGGTGCGTGTACATGTGTTTTATGTTAAAAATAAACTGTTAAAGGTATGTGTCTGTATCACTTGTACGATTTTCTGCTGTAGCCTACTTTTATAATTAAGTAAAAATCCTGATTAGGAAAGAAAAATCTACTTTATTTCTCTCACATTAAAGAGAATTATTAATTTATTCATTCAACGTTCAACAAATCATGGGTTGGCCAAAAAGTTCGTTTGAGTTTTTCTATAACATCTTATGGAAAAACTCGAATGAAATTTTTGGCCAACCCAATATTTATTACGCATCAATTGGGTAGTGGTTTCAATGTGGGCCACAGCAATTCAGTCCCGCCTTGGTGACACCCTGAAGTTTAATACTTAGGGTCTCAGCCTGGTCTCTTTCGCTTTCTGTCCTGCACCTCCCCTCCCCTTATGCCCCTGCCCTTCCCCTTATGCCCCGCCCCTTCCCTTTGCTCCGCCCCTC
>SJYA01001593.1:1538126-1651829 GCA_006410615.1 Neotragus moschatus
TCCCCACTCCATCTCTTCCCTGTATTCTTCCTTCTCTTATTTCCCCTCCTCCTCCAACCCACTTCTTGGTCACTGGCACAGGAACACTAACTGATCCCATGACCCTTCCCAATTATCACAGATTTCCCTTCTCCAAAGGGAGTCTCAGTTTTCACCTCAGCTATCAATACTTTGGGCATTCTCTTTCTTGTACTTAGACTTTTTCAACCTCTTTCTTTCTTGCTTTTTGTCTTCAGGATCTTTTTCCAGTTCTCCAAGAACTGGAACCTTTCTCTTTCTCATTTCCTCAATCCCTTATGGTTGTATTTCTCAGTGAAGTAGCTGACAGGCATTACAGTAATATTCCTGTACTGAACTGTGTATCAAGGAAAAGAAAAGCCTCACGTTTCAGAAGACTAAAACCAGACACTTGACCTAGGGCCATCAACCTGTAAAACCCTTAAAATGATCCAGAACTCTCCTTCATAAGAGCTATAAAAATCGCCATCTAACCCTGTAATCCTTCTAATTACATCTGTTTTTCTTCAAAAACTACTATTCCAAATAAGAATCCCCGAATCAGCTTTAACCATTTGTTTGGCATTTTCAATAGCTTTGTTTTCCTCTGTGTTTTCATTTCAAAGATATATTATATCAACTGCACAAAAGCACTCTACGAGGTAAAGAAAGAACCCTTGACCAGGGTGACTGGCTCTAAAGAACTTTGGTTGGCTGGTCATCCTCAGTTCTTATGCTGCTTCTAGAAAGAAAACTGAGTTTCATTCCTCTCGATCACTGAACAAACACACAAAGATGTAATTGTACATACAAGAAAAAAAAAAAAGGTGCACAATTTGGAGCAAGTCTTTAAGAGATAAATATGCTCCTGTATTACTTAGTGCCTTTTCCTTTCTAACTTGTGACAGGTGACAAATCTTAATCTAGCCTTGACTAACTCTGCTCCAAATGGATATCACCTGTCCTGAATTTTGCACAGCATCCAAGACTCATCCAAGGTCCAAAGGCAACTCAATAACCAACTCTGTGCAGAGTTAGTGTTTCTTCTGCTACTGGATTTAACTATGGCTCTTTTTATTACTACAGACTCTGAGCATGGCAGAGGCACTCTTGCTATATTAATACTCAGGGCTTCTCCATCTCTTTCAATGAGGGAGAAGCTGGCTTTCTGTTTCCCTGTGGCTTGGCAAGAACTGGGGAGGGATTTTTAAACAAAATCTCTGCATATCGGAATTGTGAATCCCCTTAAATGTTTTTTTTCCTCTCAGGGGTTTTCTTGTCGACTAACTCCTAATTTTGACCTGTTTTCTCTATAGGCAGAAATATCCTCCAGCTTTTCCTATTAATCTTTATGCATTTGGCTGCCTTGATCAATATTCTTTTTTAAACCCTGAGTATTTGTGTGTCTCTGTGTGTTTCTCGTCTACCAGTTTTATCAAAGACTTTTAAAGTAACCATGGCCCTTTCCCCCAGAACATTTTGAAAAGTATTTAAACAAAAGATATTCTTGCTTTTTTTCCCCCTTCCTCCTCAGGTTAAAATATATTTATGTGGGCCTCAAAACAGAATGCAAAATGGTTTATGAGCACCTGGCTTATAAAGAAGGAGACTTGGTGGAAATCTTCAGCTGAGCTCTCCTGAAGACTTGCCTGTACTCATAACTCATATATTCTTTCCTTAGAGCAAGACTGTTGGAGAAATGTCCTGCTGAGTTGTTGTTTAGTCACTAAGTCATGTCCGACTCTTTGGAACCCCATGGACTGTAGCCTACTAGGTTTCTCTGTCCATGAGATTTCCCAGGCAAGAATACTGGAGTGGGTTGCCATTTCCTCCTCCAGGGGATCTTCCCGACCCAGGGATCGAACCCACATCTCCCACTAACCTCTGAGCCAGCTGGGAAGCATCGTCTGACTGAGCAGCTCTTTTCAAACAATCCCTTCAGCAGGACCCTAATNCCATCTCTTCCCTGTATTCTTCCTTCTCTTATTTCCCCTCCTCCTCCAACCCACTTCTTGGTCACTGGCACAGGAACACTAACTGATCCCATGACCCTTCCCAATTATCACAGATTTCCCTTCTCCAAAGGGAGTCTCAGTTTTCACCTCAGCTATCAATACTTTGGGCATTCTCTTTCTTGTACTTAGACTTTTTCAACCTCTTTCTTTCTTGCTTTTTGTCTTCAGGATCTTTTTCCAGTTCTCCAAGAACTGGAACCTTTCTCTTTCTCATTTCCTCAATCCCTTATGGTTGTATTTCTCAGTGAAGTAGCTGACAGGCATTACAGTAATATTCCTGTACTGAACTGTGTATCAAGGAAAAGAAAAGCCTCACGTTTCAGAAGACTAAAACCAGACACTTGACCTAGGGCCATCAACCTGTAAAACCCTTAAAATGATCCAGAACTCTCCTTCATAAGAGCTATAAAAATCGCCATCTAACCCTGTAATCCTTCTAATTACATCTGTTTTTCTTCAAAAACTACTATTCCAAATAAGAATCCCCGAATCAGCTTTAACCATTTGTTTGGCATTTTCAATAGCTTTGTTTTCCTCTGTGTTTTCATTTCAAAGATATATTATATCAACTGCACAAAAGCACTCTACGAGGTAAAGAAAGAACCCTTGACCAGGGTGACTGGCTCTAAAGAACTTTGGTTGGCTGGTCATCCTCAGTTCTTATGCTGCTTCTAGAAAGAAAACTGAGTTTCATTCCTCTCGATCACTGAACAAACACACAAAGATGTAATTGTACATACAAGAAAAAAAAAAAAGGTGCACAATTTGGAGCAAGTCTTTAAGAGATAAATATGCTCCTGTATTACTTAGTGCCTTTTCCTTTCTAACTTGTGACAGGTGACAAATCTTAATCTAGCCTTGACTAACTCTGCTCCAAATGGATATCACCTGTCCTGAATTTTGCACAGCATCCAAGACTCATCCAAGGTCCAAAGGCAACTCAATAACCAACTCTGTGCAGAGTTAGTGTTTCTTCTGCTACTGGATTTAACTATGGCTCTTTTTATTACTACAGACTCTGAGCATGGCAGAGGCACTCTTGCTATATTAATACTCAGGGCTTCTCCATCTCTTTCAATGAGGGAGAAGCTGGCTTTCTGTTTCCCTGTGGCTTGGCAAGAACTGGGGAGGGATTTTTAAACAAAATCTCTGCATATCGGAATTGTGAATCCCCTTAAATGTTTTTTTTCCTCTCAGGGGTTTTCTTGTCGACTAACTCCTAATTTTGACCTGTTTTCTCTATAGGCAGAAATATCCTCCAGCTTTTCCTATTAATCTTTATGCATTTGGCTGCCTTGATCAATATTCTTTTTTAAACCCTGAGTATTTGTGTGTCTCTGTGTGTTTCTCGTCTACCAGTTTTATCAAAGACTTTTAAAGTAACCATGGCCCTTTCCCCCAGAACATTTTGAAAAGTATTTAAACAAAAGATATTCTTGCTTTTTTTCCCCCTTCCTCCTCAGGTTAAAATATATTTATGTGGGCCTCAAAACAGAATGCAAAATGGTTTATGAGCACCTGGCTTATAAAGAAGGAGACTTGGTGGAAATCTTCAGCTGAGCTCTCCTGAAGACTTGCCTGTACTCATAACTCATATATTCTTTCCTTAGAGCAAGACTGTTGGAGAAATGTCCTGCTGAGTTGTTGTTTAGTCACTAAGTCATGTCCGACTCTTTGGAACCCCATGGACTGTAGCCTACTAGGTTTCTCTGTCCATGAGATTTCCCAGGCAAGAATACTGGAGTGGGTTGCCATTTCCTCCTCCAGGGGATCTTCCCGACCCAGGGATCGAACCCACATCTCCCACTAACCTCTGAGCCAGCTGGGAAGCATCGTCTGACTGAGCAGCTCTTTTCAAACAATCCCTTCAGCAGGACCCTAATCCTGGAGGCCTGTCAAGACTCCCAGAGTTCTGCCTGGAGGGTAGCAAGGCCACATCTAGCTTTCAACAGCTCCTACCCTGCTAACTTCTAATCTGTTGGCAATTTCTCTGAAATAATGCACAGCTTGGAGGTGAGCCCACCAGGCCTCCCTGGGAGATGGCCTCCATATCACAGATCATTACAGAGGTTAACTGCAGGGGCATCAATTAAAATTCCAAACATTAAGAAAAAAATAATTTTGCAAAAGGGACTTCTCTCAGATAAAGCCCTTCCTGTACAGCCTGGGTGGCCCCACATTTCTGAGGGTCTTCAGTATTTAAGGGGGCCTTTCTGATAGCAGCCAGACTCACAGTTGCTTACTACATGAGGAAACAACGTTTTATTTGCTGTGCTTTTTAATTCAATTAAATATACAACTGTGACTTCCACTTCTGTATCTCCCATTGGGTCCTGGTGCTCAAATAGGCTGTGGTCCTAACATAACTGAGTGTTCCAACTGTATGTATCATTCCCCCGTGGTTTTACAGCAGGACATGGGAGCTTCCACAAACTGGATACACATTTTATTTCCTGAAGCAGCTTTTAAACTATGTTTTAAACTATGGCTAAAAACTGTCCACATGCTAATTTAGATACCAAAAATGAACACGGAAGAGACTCAGGCTGCTCTGTTCATGGCTGGATTTTGTAGAGGCCTCAGAATGGAGCACTTCCTGCCTTCTCTGCCTCTTTCTGACACGTTGGTTTATGTCACTGACGAAGAAGCTTATAGCTCTGCATGGGTCTTTAGACTGCAGGCCTGCACATGTCAGTTCATGTAAAATTATACAAGCAATTACAGACTAAGAGTACACACACGCACTATATTCAGTGAAATGCCAGCCATGGGCTAAGAGCATCTGCCTGACAAATGCTCCAGCCCTGGTTGAGCCATGGCATGTGGCACCGTCGTAATAACATGTTATAGACCATTTTCACTTTTCAGTGTAAATTCTGGGCATTTGGGACTATCATAGTTATGGAGGGAAAAAATTAAGATAACCTTAGTGATTCAACTTTGAAACAAAAAGTTCTTTTCCCTTTCTAGATTCTGAGTCAATTTATTTAAAGAGTATCTTGAGATTGTAAAATGAGCTTCACTAAAGAACCATTACCAATTGCAATTACTTACCTAGATGGACCAAGATTTTCTGAATACTGTGCAGCTAAAACCAGTCACAAGGTAAACTCGATGCAGAGGCTAACATATAAGCTATCATCTGTAAATTCTGATTCCAAATTCTGATGTTTATGCAAATAGACTCATGAATCTCATAATGTGTAAACATTACAAATTTGAACTTCTAAAGTAAATTACCCTTAATAAAATACTGCCACTGGCTATTTTATCATGATGAGGTATTTTTTGTTGTTTTTTTTTACATAGAATTTTGATTGAAGAATTTTTAAAAGGGTCTATCATCTTTAAGAAAGCTTGAAAAAAAGTCTCAGTATACAGACTAAATTCCAGAGCACCAAGCCTTTTCCCTGAGTCTACACTGAAGGAATGGGCATCAGGAGATAAACACTGATTTTCTGATCTGCATACAGAGACCACACTACTTGTTCCACTTACTTTGCATGGTTGATATCCGTATCAAGTTAAAAATGCAGGGGCAAGTCACAGATGCTTTGAACAAACAGGACCAGAAAGGCCACCTTTTAAATATACCAGATCAATTATATCACAATCTGTGGGCATGCAGCAAGAGGATAACATTTTCTAAAGTTCTTCAGGTAATTTTGTTATGCAACCATGATAAATAACCACAAGCCCATTAACATTTTTATTTTAAGAAAACTCTGAGGGGACTTTCCTGGTGCTCCAGTGGTTAAGACTTTGTGCTTCCAATGCAGGGGACATGGGTTCGACCCCTGGTTGGGGAACTAGGATCCCATATGCCAAGCAGAGCATTAAACGAATAAATAATAAATGAAAACACTGAGTCCTAGATACCTCTCAGCGGATAGCAGAACACAGCATAGAGCCCAAGCCACTTAATCTCAGTCTAAGCACTTCTCACCACAGCACATAGAGTCCAGGCCTCAGCAGCCTCTGTGAGTATCAAACTTGCTACACACACGTACATGGTACATCAAATGTACCTGTGAGATGCAGGCCCTCGAGGCTCATTACCAGAAGAAATACACAGGAAAATTCAAATGTTGAATTTCTTATTTCCCTATTTCCTTTTCAAAAGATTTCCCACTCACCTGAGAGACTCCATGAGACAGGAAACCATGATCCTGGGTGTCCCAGGAAAAAGCAAGGCTTCCTCAGAGATGCTGCCAATTTTCTGCAGATGGGGGTGATGTTCAGCTCCTACAGAAGAATAACAATGCTATTTTTAGTATCATCAGCTTACAGAGAGTCTAGAATCTAAGATTCTGCAGCTTAGGCCAGAAGGTTCAACAAGAAGTGAGCAAACGGAAGACATTAGGACAAAAATACCATTGCCCATTTATGCCCAGTTATGGTCACCAGATTGCCCAAATGGAAGTTGATTATGTATGAAAATGAGGTAACAAATTTACAGGACACTCAGCACAGTGACCCATAGAAAATGTTTAATAAGCTACCACCAGTATGACTACTTCAGAGTCCAAGCCAACAGCAGAGTTGTCATTGGGCAAATGTGCACTGGAAATCTTGTTCCATCCATTAAAGGCTACCTGACCCATTAGAAAGTCCTTTCACCTCTGTGTCCTGATTACTCCACCTGTACAGTAGGGGTAAAACTGCTGCCCAAACACAGAGAGAAATGACGTCTGGATACTGACAAACCTTGACAATATCAAACAAGTGAAATACAAAAGGCTACGTATTATATGATTCCATTTACAGGAAGTGTTCAGAACAGGCAAATCTATAGAGACAAAAAAAAAAATACATTCATGATTACCAAGGTCTGGAGGGTGGAGAGGGGCTGCTTCAAGGGTGTAAGGATTCTGCCTGAGGTGACAAAAATGTTCTAAAGTTAGATTGTGATGATGGCTGTGCAATTTTGTGAATACACTAAAAAAAAAGTTTAATTCTACATGTTAAATCGACAAAGTATATGGTATGTGAATTACATGTCAATAAAACTGTTCAGGACTTCCCTGGTGGGCCAGTGGTTAGGACTCCGTGCTTTCTACACGCCACGTGGTACGGACAAAAACAACAAAACAGGGAAAAACAATAAAACCTGTTCAAAAAATATGTCCTAAAGAACTGAGGCAGGTTGCGAATATTAAACGAGTGGACACATGTCATATGCTTAGCCCAGTGCCTAGAACAGAGGATGCTCAATTAAAAGCAACTCTGGGGCATTCCCCAGCAGTCCAGTGGTTAGAACTCAGTGCTTTCATTGCACTGGGCCTGTTTTCAATTGCTGGTCAGGGACTCAGATCCTGCACAGCATGACCAAAAAAAAAAAAAAAAAAGTAGCTCTGAAGATATCGATGCAGGAAGAGGTCAAGTAACATAAAGTCTGTTATCACAGTAACAACAGGAAAGTAAAACCCCTCACCTACAAACACTACTCCATTCAGAAAATTGCACTAAACACAATTTCTTAACATTGTCAGATGAGGCAATGGTTTCAAAGGTAAATAATAAATAGCATCAGACAGCCTGGGATGGGAGGCTAGGTTGGAATGGAATGGAATAGGGGCGCAAATCACGGTCCAGACTCCTCTCCTCACACACCTCCTCCCACGGAAAGACAGAGAAACGAAGCAGGGTTTCAAGGTGTGCCCAGGAGTCCTCATTAATAAAGTCAGAATTTTCCAAAATCATGGGTTTCCAAATTCTCCTCAGGACTTCACATTTCCTTTTCACTAGAAAGGCGAGGTGGGAGATAAATTACAAGGACGTATGAAAAGACAGAAGAATCAGAAAATTCCATTTGCAGGGGAAAATAATCAAGACATTTAAAGTCACCACCAGCCATTTCTGGGGGTTATTAAGACAGTCAAATCTCTTGACTGTAATCACCCCTAATTAGCCATCAGCAACTCATGAAATTACTCATGGTATTGAAGACCCTTAAATTCCTGGGTCTCAGCCAAAAGTTACACTGAGATCCACCAGGAAGAAGGCCAACAAGTGCAAATTGGAACAGTTAAAACCCCTCTGAATCCGAGGCACGGTCTTCTTACTCTCGGCTGGGAAGCGGATATGCACAAAGACGGGATTTAACTTGGGAGTCGGACGAGATCTCCGCCAAGCTCTTGATAATGGTCAGCTAATCAGTAATTATTTACTTAGTATTTGGGGCACTCAGGTTCTTTCCAAGGTGCTATGGAATTCAAGAGAAGATGAGGCAACGCAGTCTTACTTTTCCAACTTAAAATGTGGATAAGTTTTAGGGCCGTGAAATTGTGTGGGAAAAGGTCAGAGTCATCCAGAGTCACTTAGCGTAAAGAGGGTGATGCAGATACCCTGAGCATAAACAGAGCTATAGTTCAGGAGGAGAATCTCTAGGGAGCTAGCATCAACAAAGAAGGTGGGACTGAAAATCAGTCCTTAGAGCCTGTGCGGGTTACAAAAGAACAACCCAGAGGGGTTGGCAAGAGTGTACACTGCAACCTGAAGGAGCTGGATCGAGGGCCAGTTTTCCCGCTTATTAACCGGTGACCTCAGGCAATTAACCTAGACTTTCAACTTCCTCACCTGTAAAATGGAGGTACTATCTGTAATACAGTCGTATTAAATATTTATTGAGAATGCACGATGTGGATGCTAAACACCCACTCCCTCTCTGTCTGTCTGTCTGTCTCTCTCTCTCTCTGTCTCTCTCTCACACACACACACACACACGCACACACACACATCAGGCATGGTCCCTGCCCTGAATTGGATTGGCCAAAAGTTTTATTTGAGTTCTTCCATAAGATGTAACAGAAAAGAACCTGAACGAACTGTTTGGCCAACTCGATACAATCTAGATGCTAGAGGGCTGCACGCCTGAAAGAAAGTGAGGCATAAGTAAGTATCAAAATAAAACTGTGATATGAGCCATGGAAGAAAGTGCAAGGTGCCTCAGAAAGCATCCTGGACAGTGCTCAGAGACGGTCCCTCTGCAGAAGGCCTTTATGCTGGGGTTTGAGGGGTGAGTCGGAGTCAGTCAGGTGGAAAGGCAGGGGGCACTCCAGGGAGAGGGAATCACACCTGAAAGGTGTGTGAAGAACTGGGAGGAAGGAGCAGCAGGGCGAGAATGTAGCAACTGAAGGAGAACGCCGGGAGAGCTGTTCCTCTACTGAGTAATAAAGTCCCCGAGGCCGTAAATGGCTGGCTGAGGTGGGCAAGGGAAAGAGGTGTCAAAAGTGACTCCCCCCAGATTTCTGGTGGACGGAAGCAGCAAAAGGAGGTGCTGATGGAGCTTTTTTGGTTTTGTCAGGAAGGGAAGGGCAACGTTGAGGAAAGAGGGTGTGTGTGATGCAAAGCAGTGGTTTCCAAATCTGACAAGAAGTCAACCAGAAAAACATCTTAAATCATCAAAACGGCTTGAACATAGATTTACAGCTGCTGCTGATAACCGTGAGCCTCGTTCTTTCTGTGTATTTTGCCTTCGGATATTTGCTGAGAACAGAATGAAGCCAACATGATTAGCATGTCATTTTAAAACGCAGTTCCTTTCATCTTTATGCCACCCTTTTAAAATTCCCATTTTGAGCGTATGTTTTATGTGGTCACATCATACACTGGTAGGTTAAAAAAATAACCAAACATAGATCAGTGTGATATGCTGAAACATTTTTTACTGATGGGGTGCAAGCAAAAAGAATTTGTGGCGGCCACTACTCTTGAATGTTTTTTGACCAACTTTTTGTCAGGTGTGACTGGTCACTTTTATCTCCTGAGATGGTTGGTGAGCATGTCCTGGCATCCACTTGCGTTTCCATGACTATAATAGGGAATAACAAATCTGACTCTGTGTTGGATCTTTCTCTCTTAACTTTTGCACTCTATTGCTTTTGCTGCAAGTTAATCACTCAAGGGATGTTGCCTATAGTTTAAAGTGTACATAATGGTCCATTTCGGGGAACCCTGCCTCCCACACCTGAGCATTAAGCTAAAATATCTTTGTTTAGCTCACAGGAGACCTCCTGACCAGGCCCGCCTGTGAATAGCTGCAGGAAGGAAGAAACTAACACACGCCCTCTGGAGTCTGGCTGGAACCAGGACATCATTCCAACAACTTGTCACCCTTTTGGAGGGCTTCCCTAGTGGGTCGGTGGTAAAGAATCAGCCTGCAGTGCAAGTTACGTGGGTTTGATCCCTGTGTCAGGAAGATCCCCTGGAGAAGGAAATGGCAACCCACTCCAATATCTTTGCTTGAGAAATCCCGTGGACAGAGAAGCCTGGCAGGTTATTGTCTGTGGGGTCACAAAAGAGTCGGACACAACTCAGTGACTAAACAATAACCCTTTTTGGTTTACCTTTTTACCTCCCCTTCTTTCTTCTATAAAAGAAACTATGATCCAAACCTGGGAAAGATGGTTCTTTGGGATATTAGTCCACCATCCTCACAGCTTTCCAAATAAAGTCACTATTCCTTGCCCCCAGAACTCTCCAATGACTGGCCTGTGGCCTGTCCTGCGGCAAACAGTACAAGCTTGGACATGCTACCATGATTAGTATGTGTGAAATCAGTTCTGCTTTTCAAACTGCGGGTCATGACCCACTAGTCTGTCATGAAATCAACTGCCTGAGTCATGACCTGCACCTTTTTAAATGAAAGAGAAAATAGCAGTGTTTATCACACACAGTGAGGCTAAGTGAGTATGTCTCACTGAGGCTCCTGGTCAGAAAAGTTTAGAAGCCCTGGCTCTGGTGGATTAGAAGGCACTGCGGATTCTCACTGTGATGGGGGGAATAAAATCATAAAGATGGAGCCAAGACATATTACCCAAGCCCTGGGAAATGCCAGGAGAATTCTGATGGAATGGATGAGAAAGAGCCCTTGTAGGTTTCGGAGTGGGGAGGGACCTGATGAAAGTGAAGTTTCCCGAAAACCCATTTGGCCACAGCTCTAGGACTGAGTGAACACGCTATCTGTGGAGCGAGTCGCCTTTGGGGGTTTGCTCCTGTTGATTTATAACCTTTCTTGACAGTGAACCAAAAATAATCAAACAATCTAGTTTCTGTTGGAACATATGCTCCCTGGTGGCTGAAGCCCCACTGGCTCTCCTTTCCACAGAGAGCTTGCAGGAAGGCTGGGCCAGGCACCTGACATGGCTCAGGCCAAAGTCACAGGCCCCAGCACCTCGAGGGTGGGGAGGATGTGGCAGGAGGTGTGAAGGCTGGGGAAGAGAGGATGGAAAGAGAGGCCAGGAGAGATGTGACTCAGGACAGGAGATGGCTCCCAGAAGGGGTCACCATGCCCTAGGCACTGGCACAGCTGTGCTGCCCTTTCTTACAGTCCACCTCTGAGCATCCTTCCTGCCCCTTCTCCTCCTGGCCTGCAGAACCCCTGGAAGATCCCCCTCTCTGATTTCAGAGCACCCCAGAAAGAAGCGTCTGCTCAGCCTCTCAGGTTTGGGTTCAGTGAGACCACCTTGTAGCCACATCCCAACCACAGACAAGCCAGTCCCCCTCCCGTCCCCCCACAAGGAAATTCCCACAAGGGAAAGCCACCACCCAGATACACAAAGGCCCTAGTCCCTGGGGAGAGGAAGTGACTCACCAGTGGAAGAATGAGAACCAGAGGTTTCAGAGAGAGGGGCCATTTAGACCCCAAGTCAGCACCCAGGAGGATCATGAGTGAGGACGAGTCTCAGAACCTACCTATTCCTCTGTGAAAGCTGCCCCCGAGGGTCCTGATATGCTGGAGCCTTCATCCTGCCCTGTCGTGTCTTCACCAATAACGCCAGCATCACCTTTCCCTGCCTCGCCTGTGTCTTCTCGCAGACGTGTCCTCCCTTAGAACTCTGGCCAGCTGTGTACTGCGCCCCTACCTGAGGCCCGGCTGTCTGTGGACCAGAGTGCCAGGTGTCAGCTCCCAACATCAGGGTATCCAACCCACCTCTGTCTTAAATTATCAGAAAAGTGGAAGAAAACTCAACATCAGGAATCAACTTTTAGTACGCATCAGATACACGACATAAGCATGTGATTTAATTCTCACAGCAAAGTTGAGACCACGTGATGGATAGAGGACATGGCTTGGACTTGAAGACAGACCACCAACCACAGGGCTTCTCCTCTTTTCACTTTATTAGAGTCACTGCCCCCCTCGTAGCAGAGAATCACAGCTGGACACTCAATGAATGAATGAATGGAAGGATAGATGCCACCCCAAGGGGACTGGGTGTATCTCACCTGTTTTGCTAGGAGATGAAACATTTCAGGACATGACTTGACTGTGCCACGAACATCACTTAGAGCAAAGTGAGCCAAGATGAGCAATGTACTAACCTATTATTTCAGATAATAATAATGTAGCTGGGAACTCTAACAAACACCTACTGAGTGGGTGCCATGTGTCATAGGGTATTCTGAGCATTTTATATTCACTCATTTTATCCTCACCACAACCCCATGAAAGAGGTATCATTGAGAAATGGAGGTGCCAAGAAGTCAAATAACTCTCCCAAAGTCACCCAGCTGGAGGGTGGGAAAGTCACAGTACAACCCAGGCAGCCTGAGCCCAGAGTTTATGCACTTAACCATCACGTGATGCTGCTTGCTATCCACACACAAACAGCGCCAGCTTAAAGGAGCAAGACAGAGGTTTCATTTGCTGCTGTCTTTTCCCTGGTGTCTTCTAGAGTTAAAGGAACATTCTGTCTCAATGGATACGTTGGATTCCTCAAGTTGCAACACAGCAGAGTGGTCCCATGTCTTCTGTAGGGCTGGGACCAGTCATCCTGAGATCACCTTGAGTATTTGTATGGGGGCATATAGGCTACCAGCTAATGAGCTTTCAATACCGCTTGGGTTAGGAAGCTTCATGAAAGATAGTACATATGACGAGGGGTGCGGGTTCCCTGCCCTTGAGGAGCTTAAACTTTTACCGAGGCAGCCAAATAAACACACAGAAGTGAAAGTGAAAGTCACTCACTTGAGTCGGACTCTTTGCAACCCCATGGACTATACAGTCCATGGAATTCTCCAGGCCAGAATACTGGACTGGGCAGCCTTCCCCTTCTCCAGGAGATCTTTCCAACCCAGGGATCGAACCCAAGTCTCCTGCATTGCAGGCAGATACTTTACCAGCTGAGCCACAAGGGAAGCCTCAATACACAAATACATAAATAGATATTTCTTTCACAATGACACATTACCCGAGTCAGAGGGACCAATGGCTGGCACAGGCAAGAGGAATGCCAACAGTCCAAAGAAGCAAATAGCACAGTGGACTTTCACTGTTAACACTTACATTATTCTTTTGAGAGAGGAATGTCCTTTGAAGAGTCACCGTTAACAACAAGGTGGGCAAATTTGCCAGCCAACAATGGGAGGTACAGGACAGAAGCTAGAAGCTTACAAGAGAATGGACTATCATCTCTTTTAACAGAGATGTTAGGCGTGCTTGCTCTATGCTGTTTATGCTTCTCCCTCACTGGCCGGGGAGCTTCTCAAGGCCAGGGATAAGTTTATTCATCTTTACATCTTTGCTCATCTTTGCCTAGTACACAGTGGCTATGCAATAAAAGCTCGATGAATGGATGAAGGATGAATGGTGTGTGTCTCCAACAGACTTTCACTGAATTGCTAGGTGCTCAGTGAATTGCTACAGACTGCCCTTGAGACAGAAGGAAGGCACCAGGCCACTGCAGATGCGGGCTGCCTCCACAGCGCGTCCAGGCCTCCCAAGCCCTCTGCTGGCCACCATCATGCGCCACAGCCCTTTCAGGAAATCCTGCCCCAGGCAGCAGTGCTGTGCTCTGCTGTGCTTAGTCTCTCAGTCACGTCTGACTCTTTGTGACCTCATGCACTGTGGACCGCCAGGCTTCTCTATCCATGGGGATTCTCCAGGCAAGAATACTGGAGTGGGTTGCCATGCCCTCCTCCAGGGGATCTTCCCAACCCAGGGATCGAACCCAGGTCTCCCACATTGCAGGTGGATTCTTTACCATCTGAGCCACCATGGAAGCCCAGGGTATTGAGAAAACAGACCTTGGGGCCCCAGGCCTGGTCACATTTCCAGTATCACCCTACTGGGCTGAGGCCAGCCAGAGAGATGGGCCCTTGACACTCCCTCTGCTCTCCATCTTTGGTCTTTTCTCCTACCCCTTGCAAGCCCATCCTTCCTCCACATCATATTGAAACTCAGCCACAGAACTCATTTCTTCCCACTGAACCTCTATTCTGCAAATCAGCTGGCTTGCCCAGAGCATCCTGAAAACCCAGAGAAATGGAATTAAGAAAAAATGTTGAGAAGATCTTAAAACTCCCTGGATACTTTTAAGCAAACACATTACAGCAGGTTTTTGCTAACTCATTAAAGAAATCACCTTAGTTCTCCTTTCTTCCCTGGAGAAACTAGGTAATCAGCATGGATTAGTCAAGGATTTCAAGGCAAACTACATCATTTTCACGGTCATTGACATTAATGTGGTGTATATTTGTTTTTACTCCTAAAAAATGTTTCCCAGGTAACCCAGGAAAACAGTCCAGGGTAGTAATATCAGGCAGGCAAGATATTTTCAATAAATGAGCCATTTGTTCCTGCTTCTGTACAGAGTTGCTATTTCAGATGACATGATACTGCAGATAGAAGAGAGAAATGCATTTGGAATAAGAGTGCTTTCTCTTGTCCAAATATTACTTACTTAGTCATTTGATTTACAGCACTTGATAAACTTGGTTGAATTTCTCTACTTGTGTGTAAGTATCACATTCAGAGCTCCAACCCAGCAATTGTCACAGTGTATCATTATGATTGGTGCTTTCCTTTCCTCCCCATAACAGGACACTACAGAAGAGTCAAGACTTTTCTCAAGGAATTATTCTTTATATTCTTGGTTCCTAGAACAGCACTTCAGGGCACAGCAGGTGTTCTGTGACGACAGGAAGAATTTACATTCAATCTCACTTGGAGGGCCTTCTCTTCAGGCATGATTGCAATACATTCCAAACGTACTGATGCCCAGCCTACAGTCTGAATAGACACTCTACTGCTTTGTAATAACTATAACTGTTTCTGAAATTAACACCATCAATGACATCCTCTGCTGTCTTCAGACACACATCATAGAGAACTGTGAAGGGATGCAGGCCATTCTCGCTAGGAATCAAAGATATCTACAGACAGACTCCATTTTTCCTCCCTGCTCAGAACTCAACCCCTCCCCAGCATCCTCTGCCAAGAATGATTTAGAATCGCTGGGTTGTAGACATCGAAGGAAACAAGATCAGACTTCCACAGCCTGAGTTCTGCACAAGAACCACAGATTTTCTGACGTGCTACCCAAGGCTTCTCCAAGATGATGAGCCATCTCATTGCAAGAAGCAATATATTTTCCAGCCACTTTTGATCGAAGGCAGGTGGCCATGGGACTAAGGGCAGCTCTGGCTTCGGTTGAGCTACCCTTCTGGCCCACGTTCTCTCCTTTTGCTATAAGGTCCAGGTCCTGACATCTACAAATGGCCCTTGGCCCTCTGGCAATCACCTGTGTACACCTGTGTATGCGCACACACACACACACACACACACACACATCAAATAAGGCAGGTGTGCCAAGTGTACTAACAGAACAAACTCACAGACAACAAGCATCATTTTTATCCATATGGTGGGTCTAGATGAGACTTATTGCTGTGTGCAGTTAGAAAAAAAGATGTTTATAAAATTGTACATGTTTATTGAAGAAATATTGAAAACAACAGGAAACCTAAAGAAGAAAGTGATAATTACTCACAACCTCACAATCCCGGTTAGCCACTCAATGTTTTTGGTGTTTTTCCTTCTGGTTTTTGTTTCTATGCTTAATAATTTTCTGTGAAGTGGAAGTGTTAGCCATCAGTCACGTACGACTCTTTGCGACCCCATAGACTGTATAGCCTATCAGGCTCCTCCATCCATGGAATTCTTCAAACAAGAACACTGGAGTGGGTAGCCATTCCCTTCTCCAGGGGATTTTTCCGGCCCAGGGATCGAATCCAGGTGTCCCGTATTGCAGGCAGATTCTTTACTGTCTGAGTCCCCAGGACAGGGGGATACACTCTTTTTGAAAGCAACCCATAAGTAAGAAGGAGCTTAAATAGTTATACCTTTTGGCTTAGTGATTCTGGCTTTAGGAATCTACTGTAAGGAACTAAGCAGAGAAACAGGTAAAGAATTTCCTACAAAGATATTCATCACAGATTCCAACAATAAAGGAATTTCTTAGATATGTTATCTGGCTTCCATGAGGTTAAATATTACACAGTGATTAAAATATTTATGAATGTTACTAATAAAATGCTTATGATTTAAAGTGAAAAATAAAATGCAAAACTATTTAAGTGATTATATATAGAACATATAGATAACATACATAAGAAAATATTAATAAGTAGTAGAAAGATTATGTATAAGTATATATAATAAGTAATATGTGGACAACATATAGAAGTATATATTCTACATTTTAGTATAGAATATTAAAATATTTTAATCACTGTTTAATAGTTCACCCCACAGAAGCCAGATAACACTATCTAAGGAATTCTTTTATTGTTGGAATCTGTGACAAATATCCTTACAAGAAATGCTTTACCTGTTTCTCTGTTTAGTTCCTTACAGTAGATTCTTAAAACCAGAATCACTAAGACAAAAGGTATAACTATTTAAAATCCTTCTTACATAAGAATTGTTTTAAAAAAGAGTGTGTCCACCTAAAATCTCACTGAAATGGGTAAAATCAACACACTTGCCAATAATGTTAGCATTATAATAGTTTCCAATTTGATGCGTAGTTAGATAGAGTAAGCAAGTGGCTACAACAAGCCATCCCAGAGTTTCAAAGGCTTAACACACAAAAAGGTTTTGCTCAATTCATTATCTGATGTGGGTTGGCAGGGGCATTCTGCTCCACATAGGCATGCAGGCATCCAGGGAGCCAGTCTCCTTTCAGCTAAGGACGTCACCATTGTCTAGGGCCTCGGGATCCTCCACTGTTTTTTTTTTTTTTTTCCCACTTTCCATTCAGTGAACAAACAAGGGAAAAGGGAAAGCATGCAAGACTGAGCTGACAGCTTCACAGAGGTAACTTAAGTCACTGCCACTCTCCTATTCCATTAATCATATGGCCACACCTAACTGCAGAGCCTGTGGGAAGGTGGTCTGTCCACATTCCCAGGAGTAAACTTTTGGGTAAATGACTTTTCCTGGTACAGGATGGGCATCAGTGTGTTAGTCACAATAGGGAAAAAAAAAAAAAGTCATTTTAACTGTATTTCCTTTGATTATTAGTAAAGTTGGAACAGATTTTCATTTTTATTACCCATGTGCACTGTCTCTTCTGTGCATTTTGCCAGTTTTTCTGTGAGTTCATGTTTTCAGCTGAGTTCTAAGAAGCACTTTCTATATTAAGGACACTGACTCTTATTTTCTCAAGTTCTTTCAGTTAGATTTTTGTCTTTTAATTTTGCTTATAACTTTTATGGAAACAAGTTTTCTTTTTTTTTTTTTCCTGCCATACAGTAGATCCTTGTTAGTTCAGTTCAGTCGCTCAGCCGTGTCCAACTCTTTTCGACTCCAAGGACTGCAGCACACCAGGCTTCCCTGTCCATCATCAACTCCCGGAGCTTACTCAAACTCATGTCCATCGAGTCAGTGACCCCACCGAACCACCTCATCCTCTGTCGTCCCCTTCTCCTCCCGCCTTCAATCTTCCCCAGCATCAGGGTCTTTTCCAATGAGTCAGTTCTTCGCATCAGGTGGCCAAAGTATTGGAGTTTCAGCGTCAGCATCAGTCCTTCCAATGAATATTCAGGACCGATTTCCTTTAGGATGGACTGACTGGACCTCCTTGAGGTCCACAGGACTCTCAAGAGTCTTCTCCAACACCATAATTCAAAAGCATCAATTTTTCAGCAGTCAGCTTTCTTTATAGTCCAACTCTCACATCCATACATAACTACTGGAAAAATCATAGCTTTGACAAGATGGACCTTTGTTGGCAAAGTAATGTCTCTGCTTTTTAATATGCTGTCTAGGTTGGTCATAGCTTTTCTTTCAAGGAGCAAGCGTGTTTTAATTTCATGGCTGCAGTCACCATCTGCAGTGATTTGGGAACCCAAAAAAATAAACTCTTTTACTGTTTCCATTGTTCCCCATCTAGTTGCCATGGAGTGATGGGACCGGATGACATGGTCTTAGTTTTCTGAATGTTGAGTTTTAAGCCAATTTTTTCACTCTCCTGTTTCACTTTCATCAAGAGGCTCTTTAGTTCTTCACTTTCTGCCATAAGGGTGGTATCATCTGCATATCTGAGGTTATTGATATTTCTCCCAGAAATCTTGATTCCAGCTTGTGTTTCTTCCAGCCCAGTGTTTCTCATGATGTACTCTGTGTATAAGTTAAATAAGCAGGGTGACAATATATAGCCTTGACATATTCCTTTCCCAATTTGGAACCAGTCTGTTGTTCCATGTCCGGTTCTAACTGTTGCTTCTTGACCTGCATACAGATATATTCAGGAGGCAGGTCAAGTGGTCTGGTATGCCTATCTCTTTAAGAATTTTCCACAGTTTGTTGTGATCCACACAGTCAAAGGTTTTGGCATAGTCAATAAAGCCTTTGGCAACTTGTTAGTTACCTATTTTATTTACTTTTTGTCACAATATTTATTTATGTGATTTCTTAACCCAATGTAGACTTCTCTCCAGTATTAAGAGTCAAAACCTCGGGGGAGGGGATTTATGACAGTTGAATGCTGTGAGGAAGTACTGTTTTATTTATTTATTTTAAACTTTTTGTTTTATTTCGAGGTATAACCGATTAACAGTGTTGTCATAGTCTTTAAATCTATCAGTCATTTCCTTTGTGACTTTCTGATTGACTTCTCATCAGAAAATCACAAAGCACACAAAAACTGGGAGATTCCAACCCAGCTCTCCAAATCCATTATTTTTTAGTCATGATTCACAGATAAATAAACTGATGCTCAATGAAATCAGATGACTGTTATAAAGTATCACAGTTAATTAGCTGCAGAGCTCAGACTAGAGATTTTTAATTTTTAATGAGTGTATAATACATGACAGGCTGTGCTGAACACTTTTCAAACATTATTTTATGAGGCAGGTGCTATCGATATGCCCATTTTACAGAGGAGGAAACTGAGGCTGCAAGCGGTAAAGCACTGTGCCCAAGGTCACCAGAAGCAATATGCCCCTAGTAAGGGGCAGAAGCATGATGAAACCCAAGGCCACCTGGCTTGTCTCAGCACTCCACTAAGTTGCCTCTCAGGTCCCCTGACACACTGCGTCAGACACCCATTTCCTGGAGAGCTGTTTTTGTTCACATTCACCGGGTACACAACACAGGTTGCAGCCTGGGTCTGGCCAGGGGAGCTGGTATGCGTGAGGTTGTGCTCTGCGTGCTCACGCCACTACTGCTCTGGCCTTGAATCCAGAATGCCATCTCAGTGCCCCCACACACTTGCCCGTCCAGAACACAGCCTGGCTCCATGTGCCTCAACCGCCATAAATCAGCCAGCCACACACGCTGCCCTTGGTGCTTCTGAACATCAGAGGAAAGGATTTGCCTTTTCCTGCTCGGCTCTTGGGGCTTCTGCACTGACATTTGAATTATGTCATTATTTTTTTAAGCGATAGAAATCTAGTCAATGATTTGTAGCGATCACTGCTGTGCAGTGTAGGCTGAAAGGCTCCATATATCCTTACGGAGGAAAACAGAAACCCAGCAAATTAGTCTTATTTCCTTGACACAACTCTGCGATAGGCTGGTATTAGGTCAAGCTAAAATCGGGTGCTGTGATTAAAAGACTATGATAATGCAAACCAGCCGGCCATCTTGCGAATTAGGAACTATTTTCAAGGAAACCAAGAGAGGCAAGTCAGTGAAGCCAAAGGTCACCCAGAGGTCAAGGGGGACGACAAAAGGCAACTGAGTTTAGGAAGAATAAAACTGTTACTGTACCCATTTCCTTGAAACCCATCATCAGAGGCCATGCAAGTCTGTTCTCTGCCTGTCTCCTCTGTCTGCCTCACTGACTTTCCTTGTGACTCAAACAAGCAAGGAAAATATCAATCATAACCCATCCCCCACTAATGAGCTGTGTACACTGGGTAAGGACTCTCACACTCTGACCTCTCTGATAATTATCTCATGCTGAGGTCTCAAAAACCCAACAAGAGACCTACCCTCTCATTCAGATGCATTCCTGTGTTTCTAGTTTCCTCCTGCTGGTGGCCCACCCACGATGAATAATAAAAGGACCTGGACCTGGTCACCACCTCCACACCAAGCCCTCTTTCTGCCACCCTTTCCTGCTTTAGCGGTGGTATAACTATTCTTTTTTTTAATATTAATTTGTGTATCGGGTCTTAAGTTGTGGCACACAGGATCTTCAGAGTCACGTGGGGTCTTTCATTGCAGTGCACAGATTCTCTAGTTGAGAGGCACAGGCTCAGCTGCTCCAGGGCAGGTGGTATCTTAGTTCCCTAACCAAGGGTGGCACCCACATTTCCAGCATTTCAAGTCAGATTCTTAACCACCAGACCACCACCAGGGGAAATCCTGGTATCACTATTCTTCCAAAGAATAAAGCTCAAAGCCTCCTGGGCTTCTGTGATTCCCCCTCCAGTGAGCCTTAGGCCCCATCTCTCAGCAGCTCTCAATTCTGCACTTGCATTCTCTCTCAGATAAACTTTCCCCTCTGCTCTCCATCTTCCACCCACCTTTTCAAATCATCATCCAGATCACGGCAGTTAGTGTTTCTTCCATTTCCGCTGTGCACCTTTACCAAAAATCAGATGGGCACACTTCTGGGTGCCCTGTTTTTTCCTTTGCCAACACCACATGGTCTCGATTATTTTAGCGATGTCTTGAAACCTAGAAGACTGATTCTTCTACTATCCTTTTTTTTATTTTGATTTATTGATTTATTTCACTTGTTTTGTGGTGGGTCTTTGTTGCTGCATGGAGACTTTCTCTAGTTGCAACAAGCAGGGCTACTCTCTGTTGCGGTGCACGAGCTTCTCATTTCGGTGGCTTCTCTTGCTGTGGAGCACAGGTTCCAGGTGCACGGGCTTCAGGAGTCACAGCACATGGGCTCAGCAGTTGTGGTGCATGGGCTTCATTGACCCGTGGCGTGTGGAGTCTTCCCGGACCAGGGATTGAACCAGTGTCCCTTGCACTGCAAGGCAGATACTTAACCACTGGACCACCAGGGAAGCCCCCTGATTCTTCCTACTTTCTTTCTTTTCAAAATTATTTTCAGAAATTTGAGTATAGACATACTTTGGTATGGATTTCTTTGGGTTTATCCTGTTCAGAATTTACTAAGCTCTTTGAATCTAGAGACATTCCTAACCTCAAGAAGTTTTCAGCAATAAGGTCATTGAGAACGTTTTCATCCCCATCCTCTTTCCTCTCTACTGGGATTTCAAAGACACAAAACGTTAGGTCTTCTGTTAGTCCTCCAGGTCCCTGAGAATCTGTTCTTTTCTCCCACTCATCTACTTTTCTCTCTGTTGATCAGATTGGGGAATTTTATGGTTCTCTCTTCAAATTCGCTGACTCATCTCCATTTTGCTGTTTAGCCCATCCAGTGAGATTTTTTTTTCAGTCATTGTCTTCTTCAGTTCTAAATTTTTATTTGGTTTTTCTTCATGCCTTTTGTTTCTTTGCTGAGACTTCCTTTTTTTCTCATTTAAGCACGTTCATAACTGCTCACTGAAGCATTTTCATGATGACTGCTTCAATATTTTTGTCAGGAAACTGCCACATCTCTGTCATTTCAGCGCTGGCAACAGTTGATTGTCTCTTCTCATTAAGTTTGAGAATCTTGGTGTGATAAGTGGTTTTTAATTGAAACCTGGACATTTTAGGTATGCCCTTACGAGGCTCTAGAAATTACTTAAACATCCCATTTTAGCTGGCTTGCTCTGACACTGCTTCAGCAGAGGAAGGGAAATCCTACACCTTACAGTCAAGTGGGGACAGAAGTTCAGGTTCTCTTCTTGGCCTTCACGGACAGCTAGCTGAGTGGGCAGGGGACTCGTTATTACACTGAGCAGTGTAGGAGGTTCTAGTTCCCAAGCACATCTCCACTGACTCTTTCCTGGCTGCCAGGGGTAGGAAGGCCTCATCACGGTGCCTCATGTGGCCTCCACTGGCACACTGGGGCGGGGGCAGGAAGCAGGAGGGAAAGCACGGCCTAGTTACTGCTGGGTGGTAGTAAGAGTCCTGATTCTCCATGAGGCCTCCACTGACCACCCAGTGGTGCGGGGCAAGGCCATCTTACTGCTGCTGGGTGGGAGTGAAGGTCCAGGTTCCCCACGTATCTCAACTGAGAACTGAGTGCTCAGATATGGCTATCATCATTCATTTAGGAGTGAGGAATGAGTGACCCCAGAGACAGAGGAGAATGGGTTACTGGAGATTAAATGGCAAAGCAGAGGCAAAGTCAGGACTGAATGCACATGCCCCTGGCTCCAAGACCACCTGTCTACACACCAAAGAGTTCCAAAAATACAGCAAGAACGCCAGCCCCCTGCCAATATAACAATGCAAAATCTCACCAGCCAAAGGGTAGTGGCTGCCTCTCTTCACATCCTGCCAGACCCCAGGCCAGAAAGCACACGTGGTTATGCACATCAGCCCCCGAACAACACAAACACACGTCTACTCAAGACGGGCCTTCCATCCAACACACACAGCAAAAGCACACTCACGAGCCAAGAACTACTGCATCACAGTCACCTTCGGGGCTGGTGGTCTCCCATCTGGAGAGGATCCTGGCTTTCCTACCGTCGGAGTCTCTGAAACCAAGATACACCCAGGAGCTGTGGACCTCAGAGCAGCCAGCAGGCCGGACGCCCCCCTCCTGGCTGGAGAGCTGTGTCTGCGCCCCACTGGAGGCGCCTGCCTCAAACCTGGGGCCTCTTCCCTGGCCCCAGCCGCAGTCTCAGCATAGCACTGCTTATTCTCCGGCAAGGGAAAGCTGGTGACCTGGGAGGGGAAACTGCTTTCTGACAGCCTTTGTTTTTGTTTCCATTTAAAAAGGTTAGTGACTTTACTGCATGTGGAAAGAACCAAAGGAACAGTTTCAAAGAGGCTCAGCATGTTTTGGAGCTGACCAAATATATAGAACTTTTGGGTGGGGAGGAAAAGAAAGGGACAAGAAGGAACAAAGTTTATCCCACATTTGCCACGCACCAGACATACCCCTTGGTGCTCCATCGTGCCTTCTGTTGGCTTCTGCAACAACCATTCCAGCCAGAAGCAAGTTCCAAATCCCTTACCATAGGCCATCAGACTATCCAGAGGCAGGCAGAGGTTGCAAGCCCCAGCATGGTACACAACCATGAACAATGTTACGGGATGCAATTTGAATCATAAGATGGAGTGATGTGACTATTAAAAAACTGGTTGGATGCCTAAATTTCAAAACAATAAGATTTACACTTTAAAATTCATAAGAATAACTTGGCTACAGTGGTATCACCCAGGCTCATAAATACCCACAATCGTTTGATAGAATCTGTGAACTTAGCTATGCTGTTAGGAGCACTGGAATGTCTATGAGTGATTTTGTTGACTACAGGGCTACTTTAACATTTACTCCTTTTATTTTTTTAACATTCACTCAGTTGAAGGCAATGTTCACATACTATAGTCATCTAGACCAGGGGTCAGCAAACTCTGGCCAGTGGGCCAAACCTGTCCCAGTGCCTGGTCTTGTCACATTTTCAAATGGCTCAACAAATATCGAAAGGATACTACTTTATGATGTGAAGATTATATGCAATTCAAGTCGCAGTGTCCATGACTAAGGTTTTATTGCCCTTTCATTTATGTATCATCTGTGGCTGCTTTCGTGCTCAAAAGGCAGAGCTGATTAGTTGTAACAGAGACCCTACAGCCTGCAACTGGCCGTTTACAAAAAAAGCTTGCTGATCTCTGGTCTAGGTGGTCTGTCAAACAGTGGTGCTGGACTGAAAACACACTGAGATGATGATGAGAACCACCACCACCAGCAGTTGTTGAGGAAGCCAAACACCCATCTTGAGATACCAAGTGGGCTATTTATGAGCAAGCCCTCTGGGCAGCACTGGTGATAAACAAGGCACTGTGAAAAGCCACGTTCAAGCAAAATTATGCACCAAGCACCCGTGAACACTCTGTACATCTATTTTACAGGAGAAACGTGGTCTGAATAATGAGAGATCTGAATTCTGTGAGGTTTTCAAGAACGCAGTCCTCAAGGTATGGAACAAAGGGAACCCTCTTACACTCTTGGTGGGCATGTAAATTGATACAGCCACTATGGAGAACAGCACGGAGGTTCCTTAAAAAACTAAAACTAGCGCTATCTTATGATCCAGCAATCCCACTCCTGGGCATATATCCAGAGAAAACTATAACTCAAACAGATACATGTACCCAGTGTTCACTACAGCACTATTTACAATAGCCAGGACATGGATGTCCATCAACCTAATGTCCACCAGCAGAGGAATGGGTAAAGAAGCTGTGATCCATATATACAATGGAACATTACTCAGCCATGAGAAGGAGCTGTGCCACTTGCAGAGATGTGGGTGGAACTAGAGACTATCATACAGAGTAAAGTAAGTCGGAAAGAGAAAAGCGAAGACCATATATTAATGCATACACACGGAATCTAGAAAAATGGTACAGGTGACCCTATTTGCAAAGCAGAAACAGAGACATAGACATGGAGAAGACACATATGGATACGAAGGTGAGGGCAGGGAAGATGAACTGGGAGGCTGGGATTGACATATATACACTGTTGACACTGTATAGAATTGACAACTAACGAGACAACTAACTAACTAGTTAGTTAATTGATAACTAACTACTGCATAGCACAGAGAGTTCTACTCGATGCTCTGTAGTGACCTAAATGAGAAGGAAATCCAAAACAGGAAATATGTAAAAATAAAAGAAGAATGCAGCCCTCCCGTAAAACAGGCTTCTGCATCTTCCTTCTCCCGCACAGCTTCCCACCTGAGGGTGCGGTGCCTCAGTCTCTGTGACTTCCCACCTCGGTCTCGCTGATGCCTTTCTCCTGGGCCCCCGCCTTCCTCCTGCATAATAACGCTGGTCACAGGGATCTCCTCACCTGCCCCCTCCAAAGCTGTAAGGCAGGAACACCCGTTCCTTTCTCCTTGAGGCGGACAGATGCCCCAGAGCTGACGGCCTCGGCGCAGGCCTTGGTTTCACGAGTGAACGAACGCTGCACACACCGCCTCCTTTCTTGCGTGGCCGGCACGGGGATCATCAGTCTGTGTCAGAGACGAGGAAGCTGGAGTTCGAAGAGGTTAAGCTGTTCACGGGCAGTAAGTGACAACATCAGGACTGGAATCTGCACCATTTACAAACCCAGGGTGCTACGACTGTGTGTGGTCAGAGCTCAGAAAGTACTGGAAGCAGGGTGAATGGAGGCATGGCCAGGCCCACACAGAACCAGCAAAGCGTATTAACACAGTCCCAGAAGGCCTTCCCCACGCTTAGTGAAAGAGGCCAGTCACAAAAGACCACCTGTCACGTGATGCCGTTCACACGTGGACACCGAACGAACACTGACATACTTTCCCTGCATGGACTCGGAAAGTCCCAACCCACAGCACCTCTTATATCCCTGGTAGCAGAGAGGTGTTGAGTTCCTCTGACGTGAGCCTGAAGAAAGAACAGGGCCTCGTAAGGAAAGGAAGAGGGAAGGCCAAAACAAGCACCCACTCTATTTCTGGGTTCTCCCACCTGGGCCTCCCAGCTGCCTGTTCTCTGAGGGCCCCTCAGCGGCATGAATGTTATTAGAACAGCTCCTGCTGTGGATCTAGTTATTACAAGACCAGGAACTCAGTGTCCAAAACGGAGCATGAGGCCAGAACAAAACAGCACACTGGACATTCAGCTTGGTAAGTACTAATTCTTTGATGAGGAAAAAACTACAAACAACCTAGACCCGTAAAGGAAGATGGGGAACGGCGAGAGGAGACCATGATGGGGCAGGATGACAGGAGCGGTCATAAGGCTTAAAAATGGGAATCCCAACTATGTCAAGAGAAATGTCAACATAAGAATCATACTGTGTGCAAACAGGCATGCTTCAATGAAAATACAGGCAAAGATCAAGGAGAAAACAATGTGAGCATTTAGAGGACTATGCAGATATGTGTGGGTGGGGGTGCAAAGAAGAGACAGGAGGAAGGAGAAGGAGGAGAACGGAGGGGTATTTGGCAGAGTTACATGAACAGTAAAACTCAAGTTAAAAAATAACACAGTTGTGGAATTAAACAGCCTTTCTGGAAGGCCAGTTTGATTATATGTACCAAATACCTTCAGAGTATTTATGTCTTTTGTACCAGAAGCAACACCATGTATTAACAGATGCACAAAAATGCACAAAAGAAGCCATTTCATTTATAAACAATATTGATAAACTGGAAACAACCAACATGTCCAAAATAGGGGACTGTTTAAGTCAGTCAGTTCAGTTCAGTTGAGTTCAGTCGCTCAGTCGTGTTGGACTCTTTGCAACCCCATGAACTGCAGCACGCCAGGCCTTCCTGTCTATCCCCAACTCCAGGAGTTCACTCAAACTCATGTCCATCAAGTTGGTAGTGCCATCCAGTCATCTCATCCTCTGTCGTCCCCTTCTCCTCCTGCCCCCAATCGCTCCCAGCATCAGAGTCTTTTCCAATGAGTCAACTCTTCGCATGAGGTGGCCAAAGTACTGGAGTTTCAGCTTTAGCATCATTCCTTCCAAAGAACACCCAGGGCTGATTTCCTTTAGAATGGTTGNTCTTTTTTGTACAGTTCTTCTGTGTATTCCTGCCACCTCTTCTTAATATCTTCTGCTTCTGTTAGGTCCTCTGTTTAAGTAAACATCAATATTTTTAAAAATACATTGTAACCATTGAAAAAATTATAGTTTGGAAGAACATTGAATATTTAATACACAAGGAAAATGTTTATGATGTATTATTAAGTGAAAGGAGGAGTGAAGAAAACAATATGTTTAGTTTTATAAACTCTGTGTGTGTGTGTGTGTATGTATGTGTGTGTGTTTAGAGAGAGAGAGACAGAGAGACTAGGAAAATACACATTCAAAATCCTGGTCATTATTGGTTGGGGAATTATGGGTGATTTTTTTCCTGTTTGTATATTTTCTGTATTTCCTAAGTTTTCTGTAATAAATATACCTTACCTACATAATCAGAAAAAATAAAGTGTTATATCTAGTAACACCAAAAGTGTTATATCTAGTAACAGTTCCCTGGGGGTTCACTGGTCATTATTGGTTAGGGTATTATGGGTGATTTTTTTCTGTGTGTGTATTTTCTGTATTTCCTAAGTTTTCTGTAATAAATATAACTTACCTACATTATTAGAAAAAAAATAAAGCATTATATCTAGTAACTTAAATGCACACCCCCAGGGAACCCCCATCAGGGGCTTCCCTGGTGGTTGGTGGTAAAGAAGCTGCCTGCCAACGTAGGAAACACGGGTTGGATCCCTGGTCCGGGAAGATCCCACATGCCTCGTGGCAACTAATCCCATGGGCCTCAACTACTGAAGCCCCTGAACTCTAGGGCCACGTTCCACAACAACTGAGCTCATGTGTTGCAACTATTTGCCACTATTGAGGCCCATAAGCCTATAGCCCATGATCTGTGAGGAGAAGCCCGTATACTGCAGCAGGAAAAGAGCCCCGACCCCTGCAACTAGAGAGAAGCCCACACAGCAATGGCCACCCAGCACAGCCTAAGGAAATAAAGTTATTTTTATAAAGCAAATCAGCAGTGCCATCAACAGCGCTTGGCACTGGGGTCCATCTGGAGTTAAAAGTAAGCCAGCAGACTACAGCAGGGGCTAAAATGTCTCCACAGCACCAACATCAGGCAGACTGTAGCCAAGATAGCTCCAGAACCCTCTAGCCCACCTCTCCCAGGCAGGGGTCCATGGCACACCCATGGCTTCTTCGGGGTGCATCTCAGTAAGTTTGGCCATAGACACAAGCCAAAGGCAGCATGAGTGCCTGGAGCAGAGACTCTGGGCATCCCTGCAATTCCCAGACATGGGAACCCAGCCAAGCCCCGACCCGCCTCCACCTCCCCATTCGGTTCCCTCACACCTGCCCCAGTAAAAAATGAGCACTGCTTTGTGCTACACTTGCAATTGTAAGCCTGCCTCTTCTCTAAGCAAAATCGCCTTACTTTTTATTTTAACTGGGTTACACAGCAGTGAAAAGGAATGGAGCACTAATACAAGCTTCAGCATGGACAAACTCTGAAAACATTCTTAGGGAAAGGAAGCAGTCACAGAAGACTGGGTTGGCCAAAAGGTTCCTCCACGTTTTTCCATAAGATGGGATGGGAAAACCCAAACAAACTTTCTGGCCAACCTAATATAAGATTCCATTTATATGAAATGTCCAGAATCCACGGAGACAGGAGGTAGATTCATGGTTTCCACAGGCTGGGAAAGGAAGGAGTGGGAAGTGACTTCTAATGGGTATGGAGTTTCTTTTAGAGGTGCTGAAAATATTCTGGAATTAGATCATGGTGATGGTGGCACAACTTGTGAATAAACTAAAGACCACTGAACGTGTACTTTAAAATGCTGGATTTTACAGTATGGGAACTCAATGTTTAAAATTTTCAAGTGGGTTACAATTAGGCTTTCAAGTGGCTACACTTACATTTCTCAGCAGGTTGTAATTACAGTGAGGCACTACCTGGCCCATTAGTTCTCTCCGGAGCACATATTGTGGAGTCAGATGAGTTGGAATTCAAATGTCATTCTGACGTTCATTTGTTGCAGAAGCCCCTGTAATTTCCTTAATCTCTCGGAGCCTCAGTTTGCGAGGCTATCGAACAAGAAGAATAACTTCTAGCTCATGCAGACTGTTGAGAGGATTAAATAAGTGCACGCAGGTAAACCCCTGACACGGAGATCCGTAAACAGCGGTTCCTTCTCCCTTCGCTGGCCAGAAGTGAAGTGAAGTTGCTCAGTCATGTCCGACTCTTTGCGACCCCATGGACTGTAGCCTGCAAGGCTTCTCTGTTCATGGAATTCTCCAGGCAAGAGTACTGGAATGGGTTGCCATTTCCTTTAAACTTCAAGCAGAATAAACCCCTGGGCCTTGACTAAAACATCACCAAAGTCAAGCAGGACCTGAGTACGTGTCCGTTCTGGAGAAGACACTAAATGGATCTGGAGGTGAGGATGCCAGTGTATACTCTGTAATAAGACTTCAAAACTTGAAGACACAGCTCCACCCTCAAGGCTCACCTATTGGGTTGGCCAAAAAGTTCATTGGGCTTTCCTGTAAGATGCTATGGAAAAAGCCCAACTTTTTGGCCAAGCCAATATTGTTGTTTAGTAGCTAAGTCGTGTCTGACTTTTTGCCAACCCAATATAACCAGCAATACATTCCTCCCCGCCAAAGGCTTCATGTCCACTGTCGGGTTGGACCCTCTCAACCATTAGACAAGCGTTGCTAGTCTTAGCATCAATCAAGGGTGAGGTGACAGGAGCTCAGAGAAACCAGAAAATGGGCAGAGCTGCGATTTGCACCCAGATTAGACTGTCTCCACGGGTCCCAGTTTTGCTTTCAAGGCAGTTGCTGTCTCTACTCTCAGCCAGTTTTCTCTGGGCTATAGGTGGACAGCAAGGCTGGCAGTGGGCAGTGCTGGTGTGGAAGGGCCGTGCCACCAGAGGATCAGGCAGGAGTCACTACCCGGTCCAGCAGCTCTGGCCGCTGAGCACGGGGGTGGGGCAGGGGCAGGGAGTAGAATGAAAAGGGCGGCTGGAGGCCAGGGAGCCAGCAGCAAAGGGAGGGGGGACCAGAATTCAAGGCATGTGAGGGTCAGAGGTCGAACAAGTGAGATCCATCACCCTAAGCGAATCTGAGAGGTGTGGAAGAGAAGCTGCTTACATCCTTCCCAGAAAGGCGAGAACAAAGTGATGGGTAACCTTCACATGGCACGTCCACGTGCCTGAGACTGCTATAAGCTTTCTACATTCTCATGAATCTCACCCATGCATGGACTTCCCTGGTGGCTCAGACAGTAAAGAGTCCGCCTGCAATGCGGGAGACCTGGGTTCCATCCCTGGGTTGGGAAGATCCCCCGGAGGAAGGCATGGCAGCCCACTCCAGTATTCCTGCCTGGAGAATCCCCACGGACAGAGGAGCCTGGCGGGCTACAATCCACGGGGTCTCACAGAGCGACTAAGCACAGCACAGTCCTCACACGGCAGGTCCGCATGCCTGAGGCTGCTGAAAACTCTCCATGTCCTCATGAATCTCACCCTTGTTATGCATTATGCCCATTTTACAGACAGGAAAACTGCAGTCCAAGAGGTTAAGGTTCAGGGCTCCCCAGCTTGGCAGAGCCAAGGAACTCGAGGAGCTGGTTCCCACCCTCAGGGCCCCAGGGCTGCTTTCTGACCTGAGGAAGGAGGTGGACCCACTGCCAATGACCAGACTCTCTCCTCCATCCTCCTCAAAACAACAGGAGACCAGGGACACTGCATTACAGAAGGAAAGGTCTGCTTGGCAACTACAAATTTGTAACGTGGTGATATGATTGAAAGGTTTCTGAGAAGGAAGCAGGTAGAGCAGCCTCCCTGCAGTCCACATACTCCATTTTCATAAGAAATTAATCTGAGCCTCCGAGAAAAATGGTTAAGTCAAAGCCGTCGCTTGTCACACCCTGCCCCCCTCCCGCCAGAGTCATGTGGCCACATCCCTGCCGTAAATCAAAGCCCAGGCTCCCCTTTCATCAGATGCCTACAGATAATTCCCCTGAGATTTCCCTGCTGGGGCTCAGAGGGCCACAGCATAAAGGGTTAACATCTCATTTCCTCTCATCTTTCAAGCCTTAATCCCCATCCTGAGCTGGGTGCATTCCAAGCCCACCTGGAGCAGGTCATGACGAGCCCCAGCCCACGACTGGCCCTTCATTTCCCCTGGCAGGAGATTAGATGGGGCGCCCATTAATCACTCATTACTTGGGTCCTCGCTGCTGGCCAGCCCTCGGGCAGTCGGCCAGCTGGCTGGGAGGATTGCCCAGCCCAGGTCGTGGGCTGCTCGGTGCCACCCTTCTGGGACAACCGCCTTGTTAGCCGGCTTTCTGGACCACGCCCGGGAGTAGAAGGGCTAAGGGAGGAAGCTGCCAGGGTACCGCTCAGTGACCCGCTTAAGCAAGGCTCATAGGAGAAGACAGAAAGCACCGTATGTTCAGGGAAGCGTTAGTTGCTCAGTCGTGTCTGACTCTTTCTGACCCCATGGACTGTAGCCCACCAGGCTCCTCTGTCCATGGGATTCTCCAGGCAAGATACTGGAGTGGGCTGCCATTTCCTTCTCCTACGCTCAGGGAAAGATTAGGGGGAAAGAAGGGAGATAAGCAGAAAGAGACCATTNGCTCAGTCGTGTCTGACTCTTTCTGACCCCATGGACTGTAGCCCACCAGGCTCCTCTGTCCATGGGATTCTCCAGGCAAGATACTGGAGTGGGCTGCCATTTCCTTCTCCTACGCTCAGGGAAAGATTAGGGGGAAAGAAGGGAGATAAGCAGAAAGAGACCATTCTCTCGGGACAAGTAACCAGCAATAAAGAAAGCTGCTGCCCACTTTCCTCTTCTTAGAGGAAACCAAAGGGAAAGTGGGAGGAGGGCACTGGAGAGGGGAGGGGATGCTGAGTGGCTAATTAATTCCTTATCGTCTCCATCACCATCCTCATTATCACTACTGCACAGCTGGGCGTGTTCATTTCCTGGATGTGAATAGAAAGTTGTGATATTTAGCCCTTTAAACACAAAGCCCCTGGACCTGAGGGGTCTGAGATTACATACTTTTTCTAGTGCCCATACGTCCTGTCCTGCATGCTCAGGCATGTACAACTCTTTGTGACCCCATGGACTATAGCTCACCAGGCTCCTCTGTCCATGGGATTTTCCCAGGTGAGAATACTGGAATGGGTTGCCATTTTCTTCTCCAGGGGATCTTCCCAACCCAGGAGCTGAACCCGAGTCTCTGGCATTTCCTGGACTGGCAGGCAGATTCTTTCTGAGCACCAACTGCCTGCCAAGCACTGACAGTTTCAGAGCAGTTAAACAGGATGAGAGGCGACACTGGGCACCCACGAGGGGCTGGACTTCTGCTGTGCACCAGGCCCCACACCCACCCTCTGGGTTGTGGCCATCCATCGTTACCGACAGGGAAATCACGACAAAAAGGCTGAGAGCACAAAACGAAGGCCTGCAGAATGAAGGAGAGGAGAGTCAGTGACCAGACTCCACTCTGGTAAGGAGGAAGTTTGACTCACCATGCCCAGGGAGAGGGAGGGAGTGACTGGCCAGCGTGCTCGCACTATTTGGGGAGTCCTAGTACACTGTGATTCCAGGCAACTTGGGGCTGCAAACCAATCCACTCTGGTCCTTCTCCCTCGGCACTTGCTCTGGCCCAGAAGTAAAGTCAGAGTGAGCCATCATGATGGGGGCTAGGCTTACCTGTGGAGAAGGCAGTGGCATCCCACGCCAGTACTCTTGCCTGGAAAATCCCATGGATGGAGGAGTCTAATGGGCTGCAGTCCATGGGGTCACACAGAGTCGGACACGACTGAGGCGACTTAGCAGCAGCAGCAGGCTCACCTGCCTTTATGGGGATGGGTAGGGAGCATGCTTTCAGGACTGAACTGAAGACCCCTTTGACCAAAAGAGGGCTCAGTTCCAGGGCTCATTCCTTAAAGTCAAGGTCAAGGCCTGTTAAAAAGGACCATGCTATGTGGGATTCTGAGGCTTATTCGCCCACCATCTGTCATTAGAACCTCCTTTGTAAAGGCAGCCTAGGGCAGTGATCCTTAAACCTGAGTGTGCAGAACTATCTAAGGCCACCTTTACAATGCCCATCCCAGGCCCTGCCTCCATTCTGGAATCTGAGTTTTTCTGATCTTAATTCTGATTCAGGTGTTCTGAAAACAGCCCTTTCAGGGAACAGTGATATAGCAGGAAGAGCACCAGACTGAGAAAGCTAGGTTCTAAGACTTAGATTCAAAACCTGAGTTGTTGACCTCAGGAAAGGAAGCGGAGTTTCCTCAAGTGTGGATGATACTGTTGCTGTCACAGGTTGCTGGGAGGATGAAAGCACCAGGCCCAGGACACACAGGCTCGTTAAACTTGACCTGAATGAGTTCATCAGGCCAACAAGGCTCCAGAAACTGGGGAAGTCAGTTTTGACGGGTTGGGGAAAGAAGAGAAGGCAAATCAAACCCAAAGATGAGAAGTAGGCCAGCATCAGTTGCACAGGTCAGGCAGAGGAGGGTGAAGAGGGGGATCCTGAAACAAGCCAAGTGTCAGCAAATGCAACCTAAAGGCACAGCCTCACACTGCAGCTCCCCTCCCAGTGCCAATCTAGCACCATACGTTAGCTACCAGCGCAACACGTCTCATCCATTATCTTCAAAGAGAAGTCAGTTAATAAACATATATGTAAATAAATATCACAACTCTGCAGACACACAAAAAGAAAGATCAAAGGTGGGGAAAGTGGAGAGAAGAAGAGAGGAGGGAAAAGTAGGATGGAAGATAAAAGCGAGTCACATTCTCAAGTTTGCTGGTGCTGGCAGTGTGCTGGGACTGTGTCCCACAGCCTGGGAGAGGTCCTCAGAGCAGGAGCTGCTCTGGAGAAACTTCTAGGTGGCTGAGATGAGGCATGCCCATTAGAACACGTCTAGGCTGAATACAGAGTCAGTGCAAAGAGTGCAAAGGAACACCGAAGATAGGCTGGGATCCACTTCCTGGAGAAATTTAGCCCAGCAGAGGGGACATCTGTATTTCTGAGCTAGGATTAGGAGGCATATAAGACCACAATAAAAACACCAAGTAGATGGAATGAAGGACTTCAGGCAGGAAAGGGTTGAGCTGCTCTTGGATCCAAAATGTAGGCTCAAATTAAGGCAGAAGTCCCTGGGTCGGGAAGATCCCCTGGAGAAGGGAATGACCACCTACCCGGGTATTCTTGCCTGGAGAATTCCATGAACAGAGGATACAGCCTATGTGGTTGCAGAGAATCGGACACGACTGAGTGACTGGCACTTTGAAACCCCTAGATGGAGAGTGGCCACGATTCCCCCACGTCCACACCAGTGCTGTCACACCTCTGGGTCTCTGCTCAAGCTCTTCCCTCTGCCTAGCATGCTTTCCCTCCTTTCAGTCTTTCCCATCTCCTTGAACTGCTCCCCATGTTCCAAAGCCCAGGTGAAATTTCCCCAGCTCTTCTCATACAGGAAAATGCTTCTCCCTCATCTGTGTCTCCTTTATGTCTTGCACACCCCAATGATTTGCTTTAGTTCGCGGTTCTCTCTTTACATCTCTTTCTCTCTTGGGTGGCTGTATATTATCTGTTAGCCTGCTAACAATTCAAGGACAAGGATATTGTCTGGTTATTAATTTAAGCCCCAGCACATAGTAACAGTCCTTGGCACACAGTAGATGCCCAAAAATATTGGCTGGAGAAGATTTAAAGAGAAGTGAATACTGGGAAACCATTGTGATTTCTTGAAAGGAGTGATGTGGCGAAATCAGAATTTGAGAAATATTAATCTGTCAGCATGAAAGATGATGGATTAAAATGAAGAAAGGGACTCATGGCCGGGAGTCAAGAGGGGAGACTATTACTGCAATGTGGACATGGTTTAAGAAGGAGGCAGAGGGAACAGAGACAGGAAAATAATTTCCTGGGATATCACAAAAGAATGTGGAAGGGACTTGGTAATGAATTAGCTACAAACGAGGGGGACGAGGGGGACGGAATGGGGAGTTTGGTGCTCTCAAGAATAGAGACTCCTAGCCAACTTGGAAAAAGGCGGTACCATGGAGAGAAATGTGGGGGATGGGCAATCAATATCCAGGCACTCTTTAGGATAATGTGATTACAATCACAATAAGCACTTCTGGGTCAACAACAACAACAACAACAGCCCTTCAATCCTGATCTTATTCCCAAACTTTAGCTGTATTTTATTTTTTTCTTAACAATGAACTGGAACCACTTCTTCATGGGAGACTGAAATGAAGATAAGACCAAGCTGGTGCCCTGCTGGGTGCTGGGCACCAAGATCACACAGGTTCAGCTGACTAGCTCTGCCCACAAGAGGCCACACCAGCTGCTTGTTCAGTGGGGGCTCCAGTATTCTGATCACCCAAACTCACTTCCGGGACCTCTGGGAAATCCCTGTTCCAGCCCTGCAGAAGTTTATAGGAAAGTCCCAGGACTCCCATCTGCTTCCTTACATTAATTTCAGGGCTAGATTTTGTTTTCCAAGTAATTCAACCATGGTGCTAACAGAAATCAATAGGAATCGAGTAGCGCTGTATTTAAATCACCTGTTAAAAATGTTTTCTTCTTTGTATTTTGAGACCAAATAAAATCCTTTTAAGCTCAATCACTTCATCACTTTTATCAATGAAGTAGAAGACATGGGCAGGTTATATAAATTTTAAGATTTTAACATTTACACTATGTGGTGCCTGGGTGCTTTCGGCTGTGAAAGGACAGTTGGACAAGATGATTCGTTAGCCCTCTGTTGGGTCTCTATTTCTCTTACTCCAAATGTCAACAGGCATCCCATGATCGCTTTGGCTACCCAGGTCCGAGGCTTCAGATTCGCTGCCTGCTTGCCAAGGGACAAAGGGCTGCGTGATGGGGGTCACAAAGGAGACCGGAAGAGGCGCGAGCACGAACAGGCAACAGGCTGTCCTGGAGGCGCCCCGGCGCGGGGCTGAGTGGGGACTGCTTAAGGTGATCCCAGACCGCACACATTCCAGATGCGAAGTGGGCTCGAGAACGACCTGAAAGCTTCTTCCCACATTAGGACTGATGTTATTTCAAAGAAAAACAAAACAACAAACCCCCAGTAACTTCGCGATCGCTAAAGCTCCAGTGCGGGCTAGTTCCATGAAAGCTAATCCTACACGCGCGCCCAGGGACCGCAGGTACTTGGGCTGCACTCGAGGAAGTGTCCAGAGTTGGAAACAACCCATCCACTCCGGTTCCCAGTGGCGCTGGATTGCAGCGGTTTAGCTCAGACACATACACAGATCTGAGGCTTTCTAGAAAACCGTGTGGCCGAGGCCCCAGGATGGGGCTCGACGCGCGCCAACCGAGGCTCCATCAGCTCTCCCGCCTGGGGAAGGAGGTTGGCCAGGCTGCGGTTAGGGCTCGCGGGCTGGGTGTGCACTCACCGGTTCCCATCTACCCCGACCCAGAGAGCTAGGGGCCCAACTCCGGGCCGACCAACGTTGACCGTCCCTAGAGTTTCCGAGTGGGAGGGTGGAGGGGTGAGTGCTGGCGCCGGGACAGAGCCAATCCCCCAGAAAGCGAAGAGGGGAGAAGGAGGCGCAGCCGTCGGGACGGACCAGACGCGCGCTGGCTTCCCCTGCCTGGTTTGGGAGCAGCCCCCCGGAGCCCCTGACACACCCACTGTGCCCGCCGCCCGCGCCAGCCCTCCTGGCCGTCCAGAGGGGGACCGAGAGGCGGGCAGCAGCCGGGCCGGATCCTGGCCCCCGGGGCAGGGCGGAAGGGGGCACGCGCCGCCAGCGGCTCTGCTCACCTGGCGGTCCGTGTCCCGGTGCGGCCAGTGGCCGCCTTGCCTGGCCCCCGCGTGGTTCCCGGCGCCGGGCAGCTCCGAGCCCGCCGCATGGACGGCCGCCGCCGCCGCCACCCCGCGCCCGTCCTGCAAGGCTCCCGCTGCGCCGGGGTTCCGCGTCCGGCTGCGCGGGCGGCCAGCGGCTGGGGCGCGCGCGGAGAGCTCTGGCTCCGAGTTTGCGATCAGGAGAGCCGGGATCCGCGCTCCCTCCGACCTTCCCTCCCTCCCCCACTTACGGCCTCCTGCTGTCATCCGGAGCTACTCCTGCCGCCCCCTGGCGGCCGCCTCGGGAAGCACCGGCCCTCAACTCACCCGCACGTCCCAGAGGAGCCCCTTACGAGTGCCACTGATCCCTGTGTACCCAGAGAACATCATTCCCTAGGATGACAGTCTGGACCGAAGAAACCAGGGAGGAGCGTGGCGAGAGTGGAAGGAAGAGTGGCCCGGGCTGGCCAAGTAAGAGGAAAAGGGGTGAGACCAGGAGGTGAATAAGCTAGAGACAGATGGTGGGAGGCTTTGAACTCGAGCTAATCTTACTTATCCTGAGGTTTGTGAGAGCCCCTGAAGGGCCGAGGCACAGGAGGGATGCGGGCATCTTTGCGTTTCGGAACAACCATTCTGGGTGCAACAGGGTGAGGCTGAGGCTGAAGGAGGGAGCCAGCAAGGAAACTTGCTGTAAACAAGAGGAGAGAATGCAGTGACTCTGAGACGGGAAAGGGGACCCCTAGTCTAAAGGGCACATGTAGTCACACGCGCGCACTCACACACAAGAAAAGCCTCACTGGCTCCTTCTGAGGGCAAGGGACAACGGACAAGAGCCCTCCGAATTCTAACTAGGATTGGGCAGCTTGAGGGAGAGAAAACACGCTTCCGACAGCCCGAGACATCTGGTACTTTTCTGGTTTCCCCAGAAACGTTTCCCCACCCTCCCCCGCCACACACACACACAAACCCCACATACACATATAGGGGGAAAAAAAAAATCCTGCTGCAAAGCAATAATAACAAAAATCAAACTTTGATTCATATATCTGAGCCCTTCTTTTTACTCATTGGCAAATATCATCCCAAGGAGGGCATGACCGAAGTTACCTAGATAGCTAATGGCAGCAAAATGACGAGCCCAGTTTCTTGGGTCCCTAATGCAGTGCCGCATTCCTTAAATTCAAATGGAGGCCTTTAGAGCTAGTGAGGTAGGAAAGAGTGACTGGGAGAAAATGTCCCACCTCTAAGGTGACCTTAAATATTTGAAGAGATTGTCCAGATACTGGTAGTCTCACTAAATGAGTCAGCCTGTTTGTGACTTGCCTCCAAAGCAGGAGTTGTTTTGAGAGCGCAGGTGCACGGGTGGGACAATGAAGGTGGCAGCAGAATGGGAGCTCCCTGCCCCGGAGCCAGGTCGAACAGGGATGGGTGTGGCTGTGGGAGCAGTTAGGAGAGCAGCAGAGCGGGTAGCCCCCAGAGGAAAAACAGGAACAAAAGAGGGTGACAGCCCACGAGATTAGGACAAAGAAAAGGCTCTGGCTTTGAGTGCCGACTACTGGCCTGGAGCCTGGGCGGAACCCGCTCTCCCTGATTCAACTTGGTCCAAATGGGGTGAAATAATTTCACTTCAGTCTAACAGATTTTGATTGGACCAGGTGGCTCCTGGTGCTGCTGCTGGTAAGTTGCTTCAGTTGTGTTCAACTCTGTGCGACCCCACAGACAGCAGCCCACCAGGCTCCCCTGTCCCTGAGATTCTTCAGGCAAGAACACTGGAGTGGGTTGCCATTTCCTTCTCCAATGCATGAAAGTGAAAAGTGAAAGTGAAGTCGCTCTGTCGTGTCCAACTCTCTGAGACCCCATGGACTGCAGCCTACCAGGCTCCTCCATCCATGGGATTCTCCAAGCAAGAGTACTGGAGTAGGGTGCCATCGCAAGTGGGATTAAATTAATTCCGAGTGTCATGAGTCCCTTGAAAGTCAAAGTGTTAGTGCCTCAGTCGGTCTGACTCTTTCTGACCCCATGGACTGTCACCCACCAGGCTCTTTTGTCCACAGAATTCTCTAGGCAAGAATACTAGAGTGGGTTGCCATTTTCTCCTCCAGGGAATCTTCCTGACCCAGGGATTGCATCTGGTCTTCAGCATTGCAGGCAGATTCTCTACTGTTTGAGTCACCAGGGAAGCCCCATAAGTCCCTTGGGTCCAGATTAAGCGGCTCTAACAGCTCTGATCAGTTTAAACCATTTAAAATGAGAGAAAAATTATGAAACATTGGAATATACTGAATGCCAATGCACTGGACACTTAAAATGGTGAAAATGGTCAATTTTATGTCATGTATATTTTACCACAAGTTTTTTTTTTTTTTTAAAGAGGAAAACTAATAAAACTTGTTCAAATTGGATTGATTTATTAACTCATTGAAGAGATATACAGAGTGCTCAGTAGGGTCTTAGTACTGAGAGGGAAAGATGAAATGAAGAAAACATTTGAGTCCAGAGAAGCTCTGAGTCAGGCAAGAAAGGTACAAGACAAAAAATCATGCTGGTCGGTGGTGGGCGTAATTGGGACATCTGTAGAACTCATGGGAGGGGATTGGAAATCTGGAATGTTCTGCCTGAGCTGAGTCTACAGGATAGGGGACGTTCATCAGGCCGAGCACAGTACGAGCAGGGCTTAAGAGCCAAGGATATGGGGTTTTTTTAAACTAATTTTAGACATACAGACAAGTTGCAAAAATAGTACAAAGAATTCCCTTCTATTCCCACCCTTCTTCCCTTGATGTGAACAGCTTACATAACCAGAGAGCAATTATTATTGACCTAACTTGATCCAAGTGACCTAGGCTGGCTTTCCAGAACTGATTCTGAACCACTTCAAACTTGTTGTGAGCATATTCTGCTTACATGTCCCAGAGTGTTCTCTTAAAGTCAAGACTTTACTGTGAAATCCAGTCTCATTTTAAACAGAGATATTTACATTGTGTATATCAGAAGAGAATATTAATTAACTATATAAAACCAGCAAGTTTTCTGCCTTTCAGTCCTGTTGCATTTCTACTTTATCCGTGTTGTATGTGTGTGTGTGTGTGTGTATACACTCGCATGAATCAAATTGGCAGGATCATGTATGAGATAAACGGACTTCCCAAGTGGCACTAGTGGTAAAGAACCTGTCTGCCAGTGCAGGAAATGTAGAAAACACGGGTAAGATCCCTGGTTAGGAAGATCCCCTGGAGGAGGGCTGGACAGCCCTCTCCAGTATTCTTGCCTGGTGAGCCCCATGGACAGAGGAGCCTGGACGGCTATGGTCCATGGGGTCACAAAGAGTTGGACATGACTGAATCGACTTAGCAAATGCACATATGAGATAAACAACTAACCCTCAGCAGCAAAGAGGGCAAAGTAGAACGGGTGCCTCAGAACCCAATCAAAGACTACCCCCACAGCCCTGGCATCTCCCTGGTATGTCAGTGTCTTCTAAACACAGCATCTTGGAGGGCAGCTGTCAAATACCCTCATGCATAGCTGCAGAACGAGGTACTCGCTGCTCATAAAATAGCCCATACTGTTGTTGGAGGCTTTCTGTTACAAAGCCTCTTTTCATTGTCAACTGAAACCTTTTCCCTGTAACTACTGCCCACTGGCCTTAGAAGTGTCTCCTAGAATAAGAAACAAAATTCAACCCCTCTGTCAGCTCCGCGTACACAAGGCAGCCCTAGTTTCCACCTTCTGCCCAATATAGTGTTTATTGCTCATTCATGTCCAACTCTTGGTGACCCCATGGACTGTAGAACGCCAGGACACTCTGCCCATGATATTTCCCAGGCAAGAATACTGGAGTGTGGAGCCATTCTCTTCTCCAGGGGAATCTTCCTGACCCAGGGATCAAACTCAGATCTCCTGCATTGCAGGTAGATTCTTTACTGTCTGAGCCACCAGGGAAGCTTAGTATAATTATGGATTATTAATGCCCCCTTCACTCCCTCGTCCAAGTTGCTGGTCACCCTGCACAAGACGGCCAACCACTTTGCTTTAGTAAGTCTGTTGTCTGCCTAGCGACACACGCCCAGCATTTTTCCATTCTTTCTGGGGGTCCTTAGCCTGGACCACAGTGTCAGTACCAGTGAAGGCTCCCAAATGTTGGAGGACCAATGGTGTACTGCTGAGAGCGGCTTCCTGGGATTTCAGAGCATATGGGACTGGAATGAGCCAAGTATGAACAGATAGCAGGAAGGCAGCTTGGGACAACCAGACCTTTGTGGGGGAACATATGAGTAACACAGCTTCTGCACTTCACTCACAAGCACTTGACCAGGAATCCTTTTACTAGCAGAATATTTCTTGGGGCTAGTGTTCCAAAAATTACGCTTTGAAAAAATACTGCTCTCTGCTCTTGACAAACACTAGTGTTTTCATCTTAATGGCATTTCAGGGGGTTGTGTCCCAGCAGGGAAGAAAAGCCCTCCATTATCCCTACTTTGTTAACATTTGGAGGTGGAAGGGAAGCAGACTCACAGTCAAACCCCTAATTTCAGGCTCCAGCAAGGTACTTTCAGGATCCACCACAAGGCTTGCAAAATTGTCCTTTTCATTTTCTTGGTTGTAAACTTTTGTAGACTGTAAAGTCAAGGCAAGTTTGTGCCCGGTGAATAATAAGGAAATAAGGAAAGCGTGATTTAAACACAACAACGTGACACAACACAGCCTCTGGCGAACGGGTAAACATGTAGTTTTAAGCTGCTTCTAAGTACCTTGGGTGAGTGTTAAGAAGCCTTCTCTCCCCTGCTTGCCTCCTTAACTTACTTCTTTCTCTTCCTCCTCTAGGGCATCTGGGACAAAGACCTAAAAATCAAGTTCCTCCTGAAGGCCTGCCTGGGGCTGGCCCCCACGTGACCTGTAGTCTACAACAGCAGGAGAAGAGCTGCAGCCTCAAGCTCAGAGGACAGGAGCAAAGGGGCTTCTCCGTGGAACGTGGGTTTCCGGTGAAGTGTCGGGGAGTCTTCAGGCTGTGTTCAGTTTGTCTGATTCCCCTTTCCTCTCTTGCCTCATGGCCAGAAAGAGGAGATAGGAAGCCTGAAGAGTTACCTGGTACAAGACAACTTTTGGAATCCCAAATATTCCAATTATTCCTCTTTTTCCTCTTTGAAAGCGGTAATACTCGCAGCTAAGGAGCATCACTCAGGCTGAAGCGGCTTCTCTCCAGGGGTGGCAACGCTGAGCAAGGTGGAGGGTGGACAGCACAGCCTCTAGATCCACAGGCTCCCTTTCTTCCTTCTGGTGATGATTAACCGGACAGAGACGATTGATGACAATGGAAGAAGTCCATATGCAAATGCATGCTCCTCTCACACATGATTGGTCATTGTCTCATTCATCCATCCAACCTGTGTTTATTAAAGCCAACAATGGCACCCCACTCCAGTACTCTTGCCTGGAGAATCCCATGGACGGAGGAGCCTGGTGGGCTGCAGTGCATGGGGTCGCTAAGAGTCAGACACGGCTGAGCGACTTCACTTTCCCTTTTCCCTTTCACGCATTGGAGAAGTAAATGGCAACCCACTCCAGTGTTCTTGCCTGGAGAATCCCAGGGACGGGGAAGCCTGGTGGGCTGCCATCTATGGGGTCGCACAGAGTCAGACACGACTGAAGCGACTTAGCAGTAGTAGCAGTAGCAGCAGGAATGACTGAAGGGAGGAGGAGAAACGTTAACTGAAGTCAGAAGAGGACAAGGTGGGAAAGATCGTCCTAGGCAGAAGGAAACATACTTGCAAAGACCCCCGAGGGAAACATGGCCCACCTGGGGATCATAAAGAAGGACAGTGTAGCCAGGACTCAGGGAGAGAAAGCAGGGAAGTGGTCAGAGGGTGGGTTTGGCTGTGTGAGCCTTCCAGGCAGTGTTAATGAGCCTCTGACTGCCACAAAGGCACAGGCACGTCCCATCAGCTACAGGCTGGAGCAGGGGTTTAGGGCCCCCCGCTGCCTTAGATGCTGGATAAGGGATCCCAGAGGGGAAGTGGGGGCAGCTCGAAACAGTGGCTGTTCATCAACCAATACCAAAACGTATCATCCCATAATCGACAGGGAAAGCCATCATGGGCAAATCAGTTAAAAGTCAGTGATGCTCACCATATGTAAAATAGATGACCAATGGGAATTTGCTGTGTGCCTCAGGGAACTCAAACTGGGGCTCTATTGCAACCTAGAGATGTGGGATTGGGTGGGAGGAGGGAGGGAGGTTCAAGAAGGAGATATATGTATACCTATGGCTGTATACTTAAGGCTGATGGGTGGCAGAAACCAACATGATTTGTAAAGCAATTCTCCTCTAATAAAAAATAATTTTTTTTTTTTTAAAGTGAGTGATGTGTATGGTCTTTTCTATGAGCTGGGTTATCTTCAAAGCCTCTGAGGGAGTTTAAGCAGGGGCTGACCTGACCAGATCTGTGTTCATCCAAAGGGAGAGGAGAAAAAAAAAAAAAAAAAAAAATCCCATCAGTTAATTAAAAAAGGAAAAAAAGGTTCTATAAAACATCATTCCATGACTTTTTTTAAAGCAAAAATAAATGCAAAATAAATCCATCACTCTAAAGGAATGCCCTGTGTTTGCCTTCCCTGCTTCCTGGGAGACTCTCCTAATAAGGTCTTGGCCTTCACTCACTGCCCATGCTGCCCTCGTGACCGGCACCGCGCGTCTCCGAGGCGGCCACGGGGTCAGAGGTCTCAGCAGACGGAGTAGTGTCGCTGTTTGAGGCTAATCAGCTTACACGGCGCCTGAAATCGCTGTCACCTTAGCCTCATTGGCAAGTTTCCCTCTTTTATCAAACTGGCTTTTTGTTGAACAAATTGATTTTTACAAAGTCTCAGAGATACCGCGTGTCCAGTTCAACACTGGCCAGATACACCTTGTACACAAACCCAGGCACTACAGATCACAAAGTCGAATGGTCTACAGGTTCACTGTTCTACTTTGCCTGTCACCTTCGACCTGCCCCTGGTGTCAATACATAGACCTACTGCACGCTGATTGTGACATCCTGTCAGTCTTTACTGCCAAGACGTTGGCATTCCTCTTTTACTGTTTTGTTTCATACTTTCTGCATGATGGTGGCATCTTCTTGTGAGAAGAAGTTTAGCATGGCAGAAAAATGCAGGTAGCTCCCAGCTCCCACACCAGCGTCATTTGCTGGCCATGTCAATGTGGAAATCGCCAACCTCGGACCTGCAGTCCCCTCATTGAGAAAATAGGAAGAACAGATTTATACCCGTTGGAATAAAAGACTCATACCAAGCCCCTCCCTAACCTCCAATCTGATTCTCTCAGAAACTCTGCAATAGGAAAATCCTGTGGCTCATTTTGGATTCATCTGGGAAAAGATGGCACACACGGAGAAGTATGTGACATCTTTTTAAAAAATTCCAAGCTGCATTTGAAATGGCTTCTTTCTTTCTTGTAATGTAGAGAATTACCACGCAACTCTAGTGCCAAGTATGGTTTCAGTAGAAAACTCCCCACAGCCTGTTTCTTGAATCTTCTAGGCTCACTGACATAGCTGCTGTGTTCATTTATTTGGGAGGGATGAGAGAAGGAGGGCCTGCTGGTTGTGTGAGCCCTGGAATGGCTCCAATGTTCCCCTTGAAGCAGCTGTTGGTCCAAAAGCCAGAGGACCCATGGCTGGCTTCTCCCTAAGGTCACCTTTCCCTATTTCAAACCACAGAGTTCTGGAGGTGAAGAGAGCGCTTCCTCTGATGCAGGTAAGTGAGTGGCAAACAGTCATTCTGCAAATATGTATGTGTCTGGTCGAGACCGAGAGTAACTACCACGGAGGCCAGGACTTGAGCTCTTTCAGGGAGCCCCTCCACTGTCTTGCCCCTCCTAAGCCCATGCATGGAGAAAGCTGGGGTCTCATGCTGTCAGAAACAGCTATCAAAGCCACTAAAAATATCTTGAGTGTCAGATCGCCTGCACTTTAAAGTTGAGGACTTTGGGCCCTACTCAAAGCACATTTAATCTAATCAAGTGGTGTTTTTCCTTCTTTGGAGTTAAAACAAAAACACTGCTGGATCTTCCTCATGGGCTCATCCAGAGGCTTGGTCCTGCGTTATGGACACAAATTTCTACTACTCATGCCTCTCTCCAGAATTCATCTATGGATCTCGAGTTTGCTCAGGAAGAGTCCCGAGACCCGAGAAACTTTTCTTCTAAAGTGCTGGCAGGACTATCACTATCACCTCCAGGGCCGGCAGTCCGAGCAGTGGGGTTGCTGTCTCATCTCTGCGTCTCCCCGGGAAAGGACTGTACCTGCTCTTGTGCCCATCAGAGAGCAAGCCCGTGAAGGCAGAAGTCTTTAGACAAGGGAGAGCTCCACCTGCATCAGTTGGTATGATATATTTAAGGACAGCTGCGCCACGGGTAGGAGGGTAGGGGGATGGCTGCAGAGTGGGGTGATCTCAAGCTATGATTCAGAAAAATGGCAGCAGCTGGTTTATATCTGGTTCTAGACGTGTGACCTTGAACACTGGCTTAACTTCTCTGAGCCTCATTTTCCTCATCCACAGAGTGGAACTAAACATGGCTGACCTCTCAAGTAGGGAAATGGGTAGAGAGCCTGCTCATGCCCTTTACCTTCTCTCTTTTTTGGGGATATTTTTGCTATGTGGGTTTTTTTTTTTTTTTTTTTTTTAATGTGGAGCATTTTCAAAGTCTTTATTGAATTTGTTACAATACTGCTTCTGTTTTAAGTTTTGTGTTCTTGGCCCTGAGGCATGTAGGATCTTAGCTCTCTGACTAGGGATTGAACTGATACCCCCTGCGCTGGAAGACCGATTAACTGCTGGACTTCCAGGGAAGTCCCTACCTGCCCTCTTAGAATTTTGAGAGAAGGTGGGCTGTGTCCATGGTCTGTTCCCTTTGTCTGGCTAGCTGCGTTGCTGTTCTTCCATTGTCACGGGAACATTCCAAGGATGAATGAAGGGTACGGGATCAAGCGGAGAACAAACATAAGCAAGAACAAGCATGTAGATTAATATACAAACTCCTGACCCAGTCTTCTAAGTGGAAAATACCACACAGTGGGAAAGAAACCAAATCACTCTGACATGCAGTAATATAGTGCTGCAGATCAAGGGTGGCCAAAAGATCTGGTGGTTGTGTTCTCTTCTCTTTTTAATCTCTTTATTTTTTCTCTTTCTTTCTTTTGTTCGTTCATTCTTAAACACACACACACACACACACACACACACACACACAGACACACACACACAGCTTGTTTCAAAAAGAGAAATAAAAGAAACTTTTCCACAAAATTAATTTTGTGAATTTGAGGGGTCAAGCTTTTTACTGATCAGCATCTGAAGCTCCCTGGAAGCTAATCAGAACCGTCTTCTGTATAATGGCTCCTGAAGAGGAGGCATCTGAGCTGAACAAGTGTGCACCTGATCCATGCTCTGCTAACTTATCAACTGTGTGACCTGGGGAAAGGGCCTTAATAGAGTCTAAGGCTTTCAACTCTAAAGAGGAGATAATTCTTGAGGACACGGTTTAGGCGGTCATTATCAAGGCTGACTATTTCCCCCTTCGTGGCAAAAGAGGATTTCCTTTCACTGTCCCTTTGAACTTAAATGTGGCTGTGTGACTTGCTTTGGCCAATGGACTATGACTATTCTTTAAAATGAAAGAAAGAAGGCAGAGAAAGAGGAAGGAAGGCAAGAGAGAGGGAGGGAAGTTAGCAGATGCTTCAAGTCTCAGTGAACCAATCATTTTCCCTTCCTACTGGTGCCGTGCTTGTGGAAGCTACAGTTTAGATGTCGCCTTGGTTAGCACAGGTTCCAGAAGTCTCTGATGAGCAGAGCACTCGCTGCCTCTTATTGGATGTGTGGCATCTTTTGTGGTGTTAAGCCACCGAGATTTGGATTTGTTTATTAAGGCAGCAAAAACCTAGCACACCGTGACTGATACAATGGTTTTTACAATAAAATCGGGTGGCATTTGTAGATACAAGTTGGCAGTGGTAATGTGCTTGAAAAGTCTTGCTATTTCACTGTCTACAGCTAATTGTACTGATTAGCTCAAGTTAAGGGGTAAATTCTTGACAAAGGTCAAGCAGGCTACAGAACGTTGTAACTTACCCCCAGACTATTTGTCTCCATCCGGAGCCAGAATCAGAAAATTCCTAAAAAATCTCCCCCCAGTAGTTCTGCCATGGTGACCAAATACCCCCCCTAAAACTTTGATAAAACTCCAGGTAAAGGATCAGTTGATGTTCTGAAAAGGAAAGTGCGTGGGAGTTTTCTGGGGAGTAGAGAGATGTTCCAGAAGGGTGAGCTGGCACAGTAGTGGGAGCGGTCTTGAGCAGCCCTTCAGACTGAGGCCTGAGCTGGGGGAGGGGGATCCTTGGCAGCAGGAAGTTTAAGCACACCTCCATAGTGGTCCCTGTCTCCACTCCCCTGCCTTGATAATTTCCTTCCTCACCTCTTCCGTGATAACTTTTCGACTCTAGGTTTCCATTTCCTGGGTGTTTTGGCAAGTCAATGTGTTACAGACAAAACATGCCATCTCCCACCACCAAAACTGCTATTTCCTATTCCATGCTCCACACCTGGGGGAAGGGCAGTCATCTTCCCAACCGCTTAGGCTGAAAATTTTAGAATTCTTACAGCCTTCTTGGAACACTCTCTATTTCCCCCCTTATTAACGTGAAAGCAGAGAATGTAAGCAAGAGGAACAACTGGAAGTATCATGCAGGCCAAGGAAGTCTGCAGTTCAGTCTTAGAGTGAATGTGTTCCTTTGAGAATTTGTCTTTCTGAACTGTTGATTCAGAAAATAGTACAAGGACTGCCTAATTCTTCCAGGCCAAACTAAAGAGCTATTGCTGGTCTATGAGATTTTAAAATTCAGCTTCTGAGGATTTTTTTTTTTTTTTCACCAAGCAAAACACCAATGATTTAAAAAGCAAACTGAGATGCTGTTCCCAGAAAAGATGGGATAAGAAGGGCGCAGTAGTTGCCCACTCAATGCAACTATAAATCCTGGACAGAATGGATGGGGCAGCTCTCTGAGGGCCCTGAAACATAAACTGTAGCACGCAGATTGGGGAAGGAGACCGGAATTCAAAGTTCCACTAAGCCAGCAGTGAGTTTGCCATTTTTTTTCCTCCAGTGTTGCCCAGCCTGGACCCAAAGGCAGCCAGAAACTCAGAAGTGTGTACCAGGGGCTGACAGAAGGAGCTCCAAGTGAAACCCTCCAAGTGAAATTTCTTGTTTCTGATCCAAGAAATAAGGGTAACCCTAAGGGTCAGAGAGAGGGGGTGGGGGAATCCCCTGGTTTTCATTTCTTGTTTTTCTTCTTTTCAGCCTCTCCCATAGGCAATAGTGTGGCAGCAGCGGTGGTGGGGAGGGGAGGGGGTGGCAGCTGTGGTGATGGGCAGGCAGCTAAAGTCCTGAGGGAGGGAGAAGAATCATTTTGCTTGACCAGAGGAGCAGTGATGGGATGAATGCGAACAAGTCTCCATTCCTTTTTTCCCTTTCTCTGTCCTCCAGTCACTTGGCTCCAGGCACAATAACAGTCACAGGAAATGTGTGGCAGAGGAGAGAAACTATAGTCCGAGCATGCTGCCTAGAGCATTAGGAAGGAGGCGCCAAGGAGCCAGAAGGTGTTGCGAAGATCATGGAGAGTATATGACAGGTAAAAAATTATAGCATTGCCTGAAGGAGTTTTTAATATATGTAGATGCATCAGCGGGCTTCCCTGATGGCTCAGCAAGTAGAGTCCACTTGCAACGAAGGAGACAAAGGAGATGTGGGTTTGATCCCTGGGTTGGGAAGATTCCCTGGAGGAGGAAATGGCAATCCATTTCCAACCATTTGCAAAAAGTCAGATATGACTGAGCGACTAAGCACACACACACAGATGTATCAATAATATCATAACTAATATAAACAGAGAATGTCAAAAGTACTTATATGGTGATAAAGTTTCTATAATTCACTTGAAATTGTAGAACAGAATTCTACACATGTGAAAGTATGTAAATTTTAATTTTATTTCTTTTTAGAGATATAGTAAAAAAAAAAAAGGACTCAATCAAAAATATAAAAATATTCAAGTAGTACAAACATGTAGAAAACAAAAAATGAAAATCAGAAGGAACAAATAGAAAATAGATAATAAAATGGTGATCTAGGTACAAAGATATTACTAATTTAAATGGTATAACATACTGGTTATCTGTTGCTGTGAAACAAATGACCGCAAATCTAGCTTAAAACAAGTACCTCACAGTTTCTGTGGGTCAGGAGTCCAGGCATGGTTCAGCTGGTTCTTTGTCTTCGGGTCTCTCATGAAGGTGTTGGCCAGGGCCAGAGTTTCATGTGAAGTTTTGACTGGAGCAGAAGCTCACTTACATGGTTAGTAAGATGATTCCCTCTCTTTTGGGCTGTTGGATAGAGGGCCTCAGTTCTTAGCTGGATGTTGACTGGTAGCTCAGCTCCTTGTCATGTGAGCCTCCCTGTCATGGCAACTCGCTTCATCAAAGCCAGCAAGAGAACGATTCTGTCAAGAGAGTCTCCTTGAAATATGGAAGGTAACCTAGGTAACATAACCAAAGATGTGACGTCCCTTCACTTTTGCCATATTCTATTGATTAGAAACACCTTATGGGACCTGACAACATTTGAGCAGATGATATAAAGCAATAACATAAATTCAAGAGGCATTAATCATTGGGGACTATTTTAGAATGTGTCCATCAGACCTATGAAATGAAAGACTGAAAAAATGAATTAAAAAAAGACCCCTTTTGCTACTCTGTGATTACCTATATGGAAAAATAATCTGAAAAAGAATGAATATATATATATATATATATATATATCTGAATCACTAATCACTAACACAATCAATATTGTAAATCAACTGTATTCCAAGATAAATTTAAGGGAAAAAAGGGACACAACTACACTGCCTCAAAGAAATCTACTTTAAATATGATATAGTTATATTCAAAATAAATATATGGAAAAAAGATAAACTGTGAAAACACTAATCAAAAGAAAACTGAAAAGGCTATTTTAGCATTAAAGTAAATTTCAGTTTGAGGAAAATTACCAGGTATAAAGAAGAGATGCTGCATAATGATAAAAGTGCCAGTTCACAAAGACATAACAATCCTAAATGTGTATGTACCCACAACAGAATCTCAGAACACAGTAAAAACTGATAGAACCAAACAGAGAAATGACAAATCCACAGAGCTGAAGACTTCAAAATTCCTCTGTCTGTAATTCATAGTTTAAGAAGATAGACAGTGTGGCTTCTTTGATAGCTCAGTGGTAAAGACTCTAAAGACTCTACCTGCTAAGGCAGGGTTCGATCCATGGTCTGGGGAGATCCCACATGCCACTGAGCAACTAAGCCTGTGCTCTAGAGCCCAGGAGCTGCAGCTGCTGTGCACACACACCCTAGAGCCCAAGCTCCACAACCAGAGAAGCCTCTGCAATGACAAGCCCATGCACGGCAACTAGAGAGTAGTCCCCACTCGCTGCAACCTGAGAAACCCCAAGCAGCAACCATAAAGCTACTACAGAAGACCCAGAACAACCAGAAATAAATAAAATTATTAAGGAAAATGAAGATAGACAGTGAGCAAAAATAGAACCAAGCAACACCATCAACCAACTGAATCTACTCAATATTTATAGACTCCTCCACCCAACAGCAGAATGAATATATATTTCTTTCAGGTACACATGGAACATCTGGGGACTCCTTTGCATAAAGCAGTTCTTCACTAATTGTACCAGAGAGATGGAGATGTGATGGATGGTGGAAGTACAGTAGCAGAGAGGCATTTTCTTACTTCACAATTTAGGCTCTCAGAGGACCTTGTGGGTTTAATATGATTTCAAGTAGCTTAAAGTATTGAGAATCAATTCATTGCATAGAATTGTTTAAACAAGTTATCTAATAGGACCAGGGTGTCAAGTTTGTAGGTGTCTGGTTTTGAAACACAAAATCCAATATTTACTTTCAGGCTTTGAAAGACTCTTTTAAAATGTGGTGGTGGTTTAGTTGCTAAGTTGTGTCCAACTCTTGCAACCCCATGGGGGGCAACCCACCAGTTATCCCTGTCCGTGGGATTTCCCAGGCAAGAATACCGGAGTGGGTTGCCATTTCCTTCTCCAGAGGGTCTTCCCCACCCCGGGAGTGGACCCTCATCTCCTGAATTGCAGGCAGTCTTTATTGCAGGTGGCTGAACCACCAGGTGGTTCATATACATTACCTTTCAACTTCAGTTTTATTATTAATTGTACTATAACTTGTACTCTCATTCAATTTTGACACCTTTTTGTTCTACTTCTAAACTAGTTTGCCATTTGGATAAATAAGTATGACTAGGTATCGATTCAGGTGGCTCCGAAGCCATCAATATAGTTCTGAATTCATTCAATTTTGCACTACCCATCAGTATCAAACTATGATTTAATCCAGAAATTCTTTGAAGAAAAAAAATATGAGAAGGTTTTTTATTGGAGAGCTATTTTCAGATTATGGAAAGATGGTTCAGCAGTTCATGAGTCAACATATTTTCCATAAAAGCACCACCACCTTGGGACAAAATCCTCACAGATCTGGAGAAGTCATTTCTCTTTGAAAATGTATGCTGTTGTAGGCCTAGCTCCTCATTAATTACTTTTGATGAAGCAATTCAAACCTGGGTGTTGTCCCCATGAAGAAAAGAGGTTCTCCTGCAATACCAGTGGGGTCAGAGCCTGGTCATGTGTTCACTTCCATTGAAGGAATCTCTTCTCTAGATATTTGGGAGAATTTTTTTTTTTTTTTTTTTTGCCAAGAGCCTGCCTTGATTTGATTAAAATTTAGAAAACTCAACAGTGTAAAAATAATCTTAATGCTGAGAGAAATCTGTATATTAATGAACACTGTAGTTGTTCAGTCACTAAGTCGTGTCTGACACCTTGCAACCCCATGGACTGCAGCATGCCAGCTCCTCTACCCTCCAGTATTTCCCAGAGTTTACTCAAATTTATGTCCATTGAGTCAGTAATGCTATCTAACCATCTTACCCTCTGCCTGCTTCTCCTCCTGCCTTCAGTCTTTCTCTGCATCAGGGTCTTTTCCAGTGAGTCGGCTCTTCATATCAGGTGGCCAAAGTATTGGCGCTTCAGTTTCAGCGTTAGTCCTTCCAGTGAACATTCAGGGTTGATTTCCTTTAAGACTNTCTTAGCTGGATGTTGACTGGTAGCTCAGCTCCTTGTCATGTGAGCCTCCCTGTCATGGCAACTCGCTTCATCAAAGCCAGCAAGAGAACGATTCTGTCAAGAGAGTCTCCTTGAAATATGGAAGGTAACCTAGGTAACATAACCAAAGATGTGACGTCCCTTCACTTTTGCCATATTCTATTGATTAGAAACACCTTATGGGACCTGACAACATTTGAGCAGATGATATAAAGCAATAACATAAATTCAAGAGGCATTAATCATTGGGGACTATTTTAGAATGTGTCCATCAGACCTATGAAATGAAAGACTGAAAAAATGAATTAAAAAAAGACCCCTTTTGCTACTCTGTGATTACCTATATGGAAAAATAATCTGAAAAAGAATGAATATATATATATATATATATATATATCTGAATCACTAATCACTAACACAATCAATATTGTAAATCAACTGTATTCCAAGATAAATTTAAGGGAAAAAAGGGACACAACTACACTGCCTCAAAGAAATCTACTTTAAATATGATATAGTTATATTCAAAATAAATATATGGAAAAAAGATAAACTGTGAAAACACTAATCAAAAGAAAACTGAAAAGGCTATTTTAGCATTAAAGTAAATTTCAGTTTGAGGAAAATTACCAGGTATAAAGAAGAGATGCTGCATAATGATAAAAGTGCCAGTTCACAAAGACATAACAATCCTAAATGTGTATGTACCCACAACAGAATCTCAGAACACAGTAAAAACTGATAGAACCAAACAGAGAAATGACAAATCCACAGAGCTGAAGACTTCAAAATTCCTCTGTCTGTAATTCATAGTTTAAGAAGATAGACAGTGTGGCTTCTTTGATAGCTCAGTGGTAAAGACTCTAAAGACTCTACCTGCTAAGGCAGGGTTCGATCCATGGTCTGGGGAGATCCCACATGCCACTGAGCAACTAAGCCTGTGCTCTAGAGCCCAGGAGCTGCAGCTGCTGTGCACACACACCCTAGAGCCCAAGCTCCACAACCAGAGAAGCCTCTGCAATGACAAGCCCATGCACGGCAACTAGAGAGTAGTCCCCACTCGCTGCAACCTGAGAAACCCCAAGCAGCAACCATAAAGCTACTACAGAAGACCCAGAACAACCAGAAATAAATAAAATTATTAAGGAAAATGAAGATAGACAGTGAGCAAAAATAGAACCAAGCAACACCATCAACCAACTGAATCTACTCAATATTTATAGACTCCTCCACCCAACAGCAGAATGAATATATATTTCTTTCAGGTACACATGGAACATCTGGGGACTCCTTTGCATAAAGCAGTTCTTCACTAATTGTACCAGAGAGATGGAGATGTGATGGATGGTGGAAGTACAGTAGCAGAGAGGCATTTTCTTACTTCACAATTTAGGCTCTCAGAGGACCTTGTGGGTTTAATATGATTTCAAGTAGCTTAAAGTATTGAGAATCAATTCATTGCATAGAATTGTTTAAACAAGTTATCTAATAGGACCAGGGTGTCAAGTTTGTAGGTGTCTGGTTTTGAAACACAAAATCCAATATTTACTTTCAGGCTTTGAAAGACTCTTTTAAAATGTGGTGGTGGTTTAGTTGCTAAGTTGTGTCCAACTCTTGCAACCCCATGGGGGGCAACCCACCAGTTATCCCTGTCCGTGGGATTTCCCAGGCAAGAATACCGGAGTGGGTTGCCATTTCCTTCTCCAGAGGGTCTTCCCCACCCCGGGAGTGGACCCTCATCTCCTGAATTGCAGGCAGTCTTTATTGCAGGTGGCTGAACCACCAGGTGGTTCATATACATTACCTTTCAACTTCAGTTTTATTATTAATTGTACTATAACTTGTACTCTCATTCAATTTTGACACCTTTTTGTTCTACTTCTAAACTAGTTTGCCATTTGGATAAATAAGTATGACTAGGTATCGATTCAGGTGGCTCCGAAGCCATCAATATAGTTCTGAATTCATTCAATTTTGCACTACCCATCAGTATCAAACTATGATTTAATCCAGAAATTCTTTGAAGAAAAAAAATATGAGAAGGTTTTTTATTGGAGAGCTATTTTCAGATTATGGAAAGATGGTTCAGCAGTTCATGAGTCAACATATTTTCCATAAAAGCACCACCACCTTGGGACAAAATCCTCACAGATCTGGAGAAGTCATTTCTCTTTGAAAATGTATGCTGTTGTAGGCCTAGCTCCTCATTAATTACTTTTGATGAAGCAATTCAAACCTGGGTGTTGTCCCCATGAAGAAAAGAGGTTCTCCTGCAATACCAGTGGGGTCAGAGCCTGGTCATGTGTTCACTTCCATTGAAGGAATCTCTTCTCTAGATATTTGGGAGAATTTTTTTTTTTTTTTTTTTTGCCAAGAGCCTGCCTTGATTTGATTAAAATTTAGAAAACTCAACAGTGTAAAAATAATCTTAATGCTGAGAGAAATCTGTATATTAATGAACACTGTAGTTGTTCAGTCACTAAGTCGTGTCTGACACCTTGCAACCCCATGGACTGCAGCATGCCAGCTCCTCTACCCTCCAGTATTTCCCAGAGTTTACTCAAATTTATGTCCATTGAGTCAGTAATGCTATCTAACCATCTTACCCTCTGCCTGCTTCTCCTCCTGCCTTCAGTCTTTCTCTGCATCAGGGTCTTTTCCAGTGAGTCGGCTCTTCATATCAGGTGGCCAAAGTATTGGCGCTTCAGTTTCAGCGTTAGTCCTTCCAGTGAACATTCAGGGTTGATTTCCTTTAAGACTGACTGGTTTTAATTGCTGAACTGGTAAAGGGTGTGCTTTGGATTTCATATACCTCTCACTCTTCTATGAAAGCAAAATGTAAATAAGATATAATATATAATGACATTTAGAACTTATCCATATCTTTTCTTCCTCAATAAATAGCTAATATTTTTAAAGTCATGATGCCAGATCTGGTTTAAACCAACCAAAACTGGTTTTAGTCCGCAATGGCAACACTATTGAAGACAGAGTTGACTTGATCCAGTCTGAATCAAGCTACTTTAACAAATGTGACTTAAAGCTGGTTTAATTTAGCTAGAATCTGTTTGCTCTGCTAAAAAATAATTTTTTTTACTGTTTTTCCCTATATGAAGCAGTATCATCTCGCTGAATTCAGTTCCTCCTTCTGAACCACTGCGACCCAATTCACGTTGGTCTGACCCAGTAAGGACAAGTTAAAACCAGGCTCATCTGGTCTCAGTCAGCGTGAATTGCTCTGTATCTAGTTTGTTCTAGGTCGGAATGTTTTATCCTGCTTGAGCTGGTTTTATCCAATTTGAACCAGGAATGTTGGATTTGACCTGGTTAGAACCATTTAAAACCTGATTTTGACCAATTTGGAATCAGTTTGCTACTTTGGTTACTACTGAGAACCAGTTGGTTTCTGTTAGAAATCCAGCATTCAGAAATGGCTAAGCTAGTCAGAGCCTATTGTGAACCACACTGATTCAGACTGTCAGAACCCTTCAGTCTGGTCAAAACCCCCCAAACCAAAGTGGAGATGGTAGAAGCTCAGGTTCTACAGGTCAGAGAGTGAAAGAGATGGGGGAGGAAACAGAAGACATTGAGTCTATACTCTTCTAGATGTAGGTTAAAATGCAGACTCAGGGTTAAGAAATGATTTTTTAAATAAAATATGGACCCAGGTCCCAAAAGAGGTAGGAGGGCATAGATAAAGAGACTGGGTTGGAAACAAAGTAGGGACAATGGTATATTGTCATTAAACTGGGGGGAGATGGGAATTTTATAGACATGATAACTGTTTTAATATCATACGAAGACACTTTGTGGCTTTGTTTAAGCAATTTATGTAACTGATTATATTCTCCTGACAATTCTATCGATTTCCCAACAGCTACAATTTTCTACCTTGAGACATTTGGAGAGAGCTGCCTATCTGTGTCCTATCCTGTTTCTCACTGGTCCACAAGGAAGGATGCTAAAACAGGAGAAAAGCTAGAGGCTTTTACCAGCCCAGGAAAGACAGGTTGCCTGAGCTGACAATGGCTCCCTCAGGAGACCCTACCAAAAGGAGTCACACTCTGGACTGCAGCAAATCCCTGCTGTTATATCAGGGCTGTGGCGAAGGCAATCACCAATCCCTCAGTAGAGGTGACTCTAGTGTCCTCATGTGCCTAAGACAATTCTGCTTTACACCTGAGTTCCCAATGTCATGATTAATTTTGGCCCCTATCTCTCCCAAAGTTGTTCCAGTTTGGGCAATAAATTCTATGGTGGAGCAATCTGCAGCCCTGTCTCCTCCCATCTGTCTCTCTTCTCTCTCTCCTCTCTTCCATCGAGATTGCATTCATTCTCATAGCTTAAAAGTCCCTCTGCCCAGAATTCTCATCTCCATCTTTTCCCCTCAGCTTTCCACTTTTAATCTCCACTGGGATATTAAAATAATAATACACTCGATGCTGGTGGAAATGACCCAGAAAGGACAGCTGTTGTTTTGGCCTTATCCACCCTTGCCACCCAGGAACGAGTTGCCTGAGTACTCACGGAGCCCAGCCCCCACACTAAAAAGAAAGAGAAGAAATATTCATTGCCATGTTGAAAAATAGAAGGGTATTTGCACGTGTTGCTAGGGTTCCTCTGGAAAGCATCCAAGAATCGTTCCAGAAATTCCACTTCCAGGTGTGTGTTTCTTTAAGAAAACATTGTGCTGCTGAGAAGGAACACCCTGTGAGGGGCCGCATGCTGTAGGCATTGCTATGGCAGATGGGCAAAGGTGGAGACACGGGGGAAACACACATGAGTGGGCAGGGAGCACCCTCCACCCCTGAGGAAGTCGTAATCAGGTAGCTGACACGCTTCCTGAGTGTGCTCATTAAAGAGTCCAGCTTCTCAGGCTCCAGACACCCAGCAAGCACATGCTGGAAGGAGAGATGCGTTCCACTCCAGGATCAGTGAAGCACCCCACATTTCTGCTTGAGCCCCCAGCTCCTAGTCCAGCTCCCACTTAGTTCTGCACCACCCTAAACCCTTGAGAAGTCATTAGAGTATTAATAGTATTTAAAAGCATGAGACAGGGTAAGATCAGCTAAGAGTGAGGGGAGACTGAGAACAAATCTGATGAAAGAGCCTAGAACACCCCAACATTTAGAAAGAAGGAAGCGGAGGCAAAGCCAGTAAGGGGCATAGAGGAGTAATCACTGAGTAAGTAAACCAGGAGAGGGACTTTCCTGGTGGTTCATCTGTCGAGAATTGGTCTTCCAATACAGGGGACATTGGTTCAATACCCGGTCAGGGAACTAAGATCCCACATATGAAAGGGTAATTAGGGAAACATGCTACTAGAGAAAAGCATGTCATCGCCGCAAAGAGCCAGTGCAGCCTAAAATAAAAGAAAAAAGTAAGCCAGGAGAGTGGGCTACCCCAAAACTCCAGAAAGAAAAGGGTTTTCAGAAGAAGGAAACGACCTACTATGTAAAATACTAATGAGAGGTCAAATGGTATGAAGATAAGATTGACCAGTGGATTTAGCAAGATGAGACTTGTTGGTGCCTATTAGAATTCTGGTTTTAGTGTTACTGTGGAGACAAAAATCTGACAGATAAGGGTCAAAGAAAGAATAGGAAGAGGGAAAGGTAGAGTAAGGAGCAACAGTTGTTTTGGAGGAATTTTTCTATAAAGAAAGCAAAATAAAAAATAGACAATGAACTGGAGGTCAAGAAGAGATTTATTTTTTAATATCAAAGGAACTTACAACATGTTGATATGTCAATGGGATAAAATCATCGGAAATGGGAAAGTTAATGATACAAGAGAAAGATCCAATGCCTTTGAGTGGAAAGAAGAGATAGGACCCCGTGAACAGGTGGTGCGTTTCCCTGGACAGAGGCAGAGGCAGGTCATCCTTCGCAGCAGGAAGAAATGTGGAGGCTACAAATGCAGCTGCATGGAATATTTCTGTATGCTTAGGGAAATTGCTTTCCTTCTTCTCTAGAAAATTTGCAAAATTTCAACCTAAGCACCTATTAAATGGCTCAGCTGGGGCTGGAGGTTTTGTGCTGCCTGCCAAGCAATGATTTGGGGTTCACAGGCAATCTCAAGAGAATAAAAGCAGGGGACCTGAGGTTACAGACCACATTCTTTTCCATTCTTCTTAGGCCTTAATAAATGTTGGATTGGTTTGAGTTATGAGAAACTAAAATATGCTTGTTGAAGACCTCCTTAAAAGATATTTACAGGTGGTGCTGAAAGCCATTGCGCTGGGGAATGAATATAGCCTCCACAGTCTTCTGAGCAGGTCTGTCTGCAGATGGGCAATATGTACGTATAGGACCCTCCACCGGTGAGAGCTGGGATCGGTCCACTGACGAGCCCTCTGTTCAGCAATAAGGCATCCTCTTGTTCTCACTTGTGGATCCCCATGCTAGACTGTAGCCCCCCGAGGGAAGAGGCTGCTTCTTGGTCATACTCTACAGCTTCCCGCAGCCTCCCCAGGTGCGCAGCCAATGCGTGTCAGTGAAAATGACGGGGTCCCTACTCACAGTCATTAAAGATGGAGAGCAGACTCTGGATATGAAAGGAGACCTTCACATCATGTTCCCTTAAAGGCTTTTGACCCCCAAACACCTGAGTTAAAGAGACCTTTGAAGTTAACAATGAGGAGAAACTTCCAGATATGAAAGTCTGAAGTTCTAGTACACTCCTCTGCTCATCCAGCATTTCCTGCCATCATAAATGTGAGATTTTTCTATGTTCCTACGAAGGATGGAAGGAAGGGGAGCAGATTATCCAAAAGGCTTGCTCTCAGTTTGACCATCATGCAGAGACAGAACACGTTGACTGGTTTCTCTTTTTGGATCTGAAGCCACTGTAACAGTCCATCTAAAGCAACCCATGAAGGTCCACCCTGGGTTAACAATCATAAGTGGTCCCTTGATCCTATTCCACTGTTCAGTGGGGGTGATAAGACTTCAATCAGAAAAAAAGTCCTGGGGGTTTCCTGACCCCTCATCCATGGACACTTTCTCTTTCCTTCTCCTACCCTTGGATCCTGTGGCTATCTAGATACTTCTGTTCCTTTATTCCTCTCACCTCCACTGGTAAAGAATCTACCTGCGATGCAGGAGACCTAGGTTTGATCCCTGGGTTGGGAAGATCCCCTGGAGAAGGAAACAGCTACCCACTCCAATATTCCAGCCTGGAGAATTCCATGGACTGTATAGTCCATGGGGTCACACAGAGTCGGACACAACTGAGTGCTTTCACTTTCCACACCCAGGAGTCCTACTTTCCTTTGGCCTTCTATGGGGGCTGCCAGACCTATGGACTATTTTCTTCCAAAGCTAATCAGGACTAGGCAATTTAGAAAATCAGCTCTTGGAGTCAAAAGTCTATGAGATAAACACATCTTCCAGACTTTCAAGATGGGCCTCCTCTCAGCATGCTTCCTGTGTACTTCCCAAGGCCCCTTCTCATATTTTCACGGATACATGCTATGTCTGCAGAAGGAAATAATGCTAGCAAAATAGACTGGTCCTGCCAGGAAAGCTTCCACATTTGAGTGGCTGTCTGGGACACTACTGGATACATGGCAAGTTTCTTTCTAAGACCCTGAACAGTACATACAAGCTGAAAACTTGCCTCCCCCCACCCTTCGGGTTCTAGAAATGATCCAAGGCTTCAAAGTAATTCTGCAGGTAAGGTGTAGCTGCAGATGGAGGAAGGAACCATGAGTGAGGCGTACTGCTGAACTTGGATCAGTTTGTTCTTTGAGAGCCAAATCAGCACTTGAGGTTCTGGACAGACATAGCCACCTTACAGAAGCTAATGCCCACAGGCCAGAGCATGACTCTCTGCTAATTAACTGATTGCATCAGCATATCTAAAGAAAGAGTGTGTGGAAACCAGGTGAAAGTAGGTCAACTTGCAATCAGAAAAAAACCTCCGTCAGAACGACACTTGGGATAAGCCCATCCATGCCCTGCTGAAGGGGTCTGTCCTGAACTGGACCTGTAGGTCAGCTCATCATCAGCACTCTCCTGCTGGCTTAAGAGCTGAACTGCCAACACCCATGGGATTCTGAGCATCAACCACTGATAAATCCCAACACTCCTTCCTTGTCTCTGCCCTGACCCTGCTCCGTGATAGGAAAGTAGAGACTGAGAATAGCACACATAAGGGGGTAGGGTCGGGTATGGGGAATCAATTACTCTTGGGGTCGGGGCGTGGGACAGGAACAGTAGGGGTCACCAAGAATAGGTCAACAGAATTATCCAGACTGGAATCAACACCTTTTTTAACCCACCTAATGAAAGAATTTTTCAAATTCTTCAGAGGAACTAGTCATTAACTTTAGAACCCAGCCTTAAAGTATGTATGGTTTAGTGTTGTGTCCGGGTCCCCAGGACCACCTCCAGGTCCAGTGATTTGTGAGGACTCACAGGAGTCAGCATATGGTCACGCTCATGGCTGTGATATATTACGGAGAAAGGATATGGAGCCAAATCAGCAAAAGGGAAAAGGCATGTGAGAAGCCCAGAGGAAACCAGGTGCGAGCTTCCAGGAGTCCTCTCCCAGTGGAGTCACACAGGACAAGCCTAATTCCTCCAGCAACAAGTTGTAATAACACTTATGAAGTGCTGTCCATCAGAGAAGCTCATTAGAAACACAGTGTCAAAGGCTTCTGGGGAGGCTGATCATATACAGACACCTTATTGTATCAGCACTCCAGACTCCCAGAAGGAAAACCGGTTTTCAGGATAAACCACATGATGTTGGGTTGGCCAAAATGTTTGTTTGGGTTTTTCCATGACATTTTACTGGAAAACCCGAATGAATGATTTGGCCAACCCAATTCAAACAGGGTAGGCACAGTGAGCTACCCTTATCCATTAGGGAAGTTTTAGATCATAGTCAGGAACTGTTTACTGGACAATTCCCACACACCAGCCAAGGGCTACCATGACAAGCAAGCCTTTCTAAGGACAGCAGTCTGAGGCTTGTTATGGTTACATTAACCCTTATGTACAGATGTATATGATTAAACTTACATTATCTACAGCATAACAGAAAGATTTTATTCAGAGGCATAAGTTCAAACACTGTCAACAAATCTCTGCTATCTTCTTAAAGTATTAAAGCAAAGCACTTCTCCAGATGTTGCTGTGGATCTAGTTTTCTACCAGTAGGACCCCATATGCTGCTGCCAATCAAGAATCTAGTGCTCCAAGCTGGCAAAACTGAACCTAAGCCATTCCCCACCCACCCCCACCCCTGCCTTCTACCACCACCATGCACTGACCCCCATCCTGAACTGGACTTTAAAGCAGCCCACTTGACCTGGAGTGCTAAATATTGTTCACAAAATATTCCTTTCTCATCCTTCCCCAAACCAAAACTGACCAGCATGGTGGTCCCAAGTTCTGGTTCTGAGACCTGGAAGGATCACACCCCTCATGCTGAAGAACTACTTCCTGAAGCTTAGGGAGGAACGCCTCTTTCTGATCCATATAAAGTCCCCTTCACATGACTTCCTCCATTCTCCACGTTCCAGTCTCTACCCCATCTCCTTCAACCGTTGAGATGTTATTGACTCATTTTCACTTGTCTGAAGCAAGCTCTTACTCTGACTTGAGCTGGGTCACAGTGAACTTTTCTTTAGACAGTTTCTCAAATAGCTTGTGGTGAATGAACTCAGCTACCCTAACATCAACCTTGAATCTTTGCAATGGTAATGACTCAGTTGCTCTTAGAGACGTGGAAATCCTAATCCCCGGCTCCATTTCACACAGTAATGACTTTTCCTAGTTTATTTTTCTTTTCTTTTTTTTCCAAAGGACAGAGTTTAGGGAAGTACTGAGGGGCAGATTAACCCTCTTGAGTCTACCTAGCTCAATTGGTCCATTCATGGAAGCCAGATTTGGGTGCCCCTCCACATCTAGAACATTACCCCAGTAGGAATTCCCCTTCTGTTTTTTCTTTTTGCCTCCAAATTTAGAATCTGGGCTGTCTGTGTGTGGGGCTGGGGATGTTTCAGGACAAATGACATCATTTAAACCCATAGAAACAGATGTTCAGAATTTCTATGCTCCGTGAACTCAGCTTCGTGCCATCTACTGGAATGGAAACTGGCCAGGCCATCCAGAGGGAGTTTCTAAGATGAGTGGGCAGGACTTCACTGCTTTCCTTTCATTAAAACAGGAAGGGCCTGGGCTGGAATATGTTAGTGAGGACATCCAGAAATGGGCATGGAAAGCCAGTGCTCAAACCCACAGTAGGTAAAGACTCCAGTCCACTGAACAGATTTGCAAGTGAGATGGTGAAATAATTTTTCCGCTCCACTTCCCCCCACCCCTACCTCCAGAAAGGCACAGGATATTTTTAGCAGAAAAAATAAATGCCCCATAAAAATGAACATAAAAATACCATACAGGGGACAGCATACCCTCCTATTGGTTTCCAAGAGATCCCTGGAATGACCATGAAATTAAACAGGCTTCAAAGCCAGGACTGGGACTACACTTGCTAGTTCTTCTGCCAGAAACACTTTCCTCCCAGATACCTTCACAGTTCACCTTTCAGTTTCTTCAGGTCTTAATTCGAATGCTACTTTCTTGGCCACCTCTGAAAATGCCACCAGCCTGACAGTTTGGTGCTCTTTTCTTCCCTTTGTTTCTCTCCCTGATGCTTGTCACTCGTTATCCTACTCTGCTGCTGCTGCTGCTGCTAAGTCGCTTCAGTCGTGTCCGACTCTGTGCGACCCCATAGACGGCAGCCCACCAGGCTCCCCCCATCCCTGGGATTCTCCAGGCAAGAACACTGGAGTGGGTTGCCATTTCCTTCTCCAATGCATGAAAGGGAAAAGTGAAAGGGAAGTCGCTGAGTCGTGTCCGACTGTTTGCGACCCCGTGGACTCAGCCTACCAGGTTCCTCCATCCATGGGATTTTCCAGGCAAGAGTACTGGAGTGGGGTGCCATCGCCTTCTCCATCCATAATTACACAGATCTTTGTCTCTTTTTGTTACTTTTGCTGCTGTGTCTCTAGTGCTAATCTTTTATAGAATCAATAGAATGAAAAACGATGAGACTATAGGCTAAAAATCCATCATCTCTCCTAAGTTCCCTGTTGTTAAGGTTAACACCACTACTTGTCACATCTGCCAACTCATGGGAGNTCCATAATTACACAGATCTTTGTCTCTTTTTGTTACTTTTGCTGCTGTGTCTCTAGTGCTAATCTTTTATAGAATCAATAGAATGAAAAACGATGAGACTATAGGCTAAAAATCCATCATCTCTCCTAAGTTCCCTGTTGTTAAGGTTAACACCACTACTTGTCACATCTGCCAACTCATGGGAGCCCTCCTGAGCTGCTCACACCTAACCAGACGCTCAGTTGTACTGCTTCTCCCCCCGACATGGATCTTAACTTCTGAACATTTAATTCAGCTTCTGCTTAGTTTAGAAAACCATGACAGACCTCTCAAAATGACACAGGGCAAGTGACTTTGACAAAATCCTGGCCTCTGCTTCCTCATTTGTAAGGTGGGTGTAGTAATACCCCTTTTCATGAGGTGGCTGGGAGGAGTTCGGGTAACCCATCTATTGCGTTTCTCCTGGTTGTGTGCATGCTAAGTCGCTTCAGTCGTGTCCAGCTCTTTGTGACCCTACGGACTGCAGTCCTCCAGGCTCCTCTGTCCATGGGATTCTCCGTGCATGAGTACTGGAGCAGGTTACCGTGCCCTTCTCCAGGGGATATTCCTGACTCAGGGATCAAACTTGCATCTCTTACATCTGCATTGGCAGGTGGGTTCTTTACCACTAGTGCCACGTGGGAAGCCCATTTCTCCTGGTGCCTGATACAAAAGTTAATGCTGCTTTCCTTCCTTACCGTGAGTGTGCCATTCCAGTGCCTCTAATGGCGACCAGATATTTTTGAAAGCTCTCCCTTCAGTCTCTTCATAGAGCAATCACCTTGTCCACTATCACGTGATTTCTTCTGTTATTCTCTGGTTCAAAAATCCACATGTTCCTTCCAAACAGGGAACCTGTCATTGAACCCAACTGTACCGAATCAAATACAATCAAACCATGTGAATTCATGTAGCCAGCACAAACAAGGTGATTTCCTAGACAGAGGAGTGCAGGAAAACACACCAGTGAAGATGAGGGCTCCCGCCTACCACAGAGCAAGTGGTCGGTTCATCAGCTGAGATCTCTGAACCCCCAAGCCCCACGTGCTCTTCCTTGTCTCTGAGACATCCTGAAAGCTTCCCTAGAACCTAGGAGGCAGCTGCCTCCCTGCTTCAGGACCCTGCAAATAATATCACACTCTTCAGGACCCTTAAGGCAGGGCCTCCTTTAAAGAACCTGCTGAGCCCCCTCCCAAAAGTTTAGCTGCCCCTCTCTGATGCTCCCACCACCTTATCTGCTCACCACACCATGCCGTGGACCATGATAAATGGCATCTGCTCCCCAGCCTAGGTTGTGAGCCCTGGTGGGTAGGGACAGTGTCCTATCCCTCCACGTGAACCCAGTATCTAAGACAATATTTGGCACATCGTAGGTGCTGAATAAATGCTTTTCAAATAACTGAGTAAGTGAGTCAGTGAAAGAATGGGTGACTCAATTAAGTGAATGAAGAAATGCAACACTCCCCTAAGTGGAGGTGTGTGAAGGTATGAAGAGGCTGGAAAAACATGCCTCTTAGGAACAGACCCAAGACAGCACCCACCCCATCAGTCTTCTCTCCCAAGTCATCTCTCCCCCTGCACACACTTGTTCTGCCTGATCTGCCTCACCCACCCCGGAGGCTTCCACTCCCACCTGGATGTCATTGACTCCCAAAGCAACGGTCCCAAATTCTGTGCCAAACTTAAGCTTTGCTTGCCTGTAGTTTTTCCATTTTAATTTTTGCAGCCACTGCTTCCTTCATGAGAGATCTCTCGTATCTCTGGATTTTGGAGAGTGCTTGCATTCTGGGAACAAGCACCTCTTCGTGTACAGACTGCATTCCACCAACTGAAAGGCAAATCCTTTCAGTTAGAAAGGATTTCAGCTACGTCAGATTCTTTTAGCAGGTTTGGTGAAGGTAAAGGCATCCTCTGTTTCCATGGAGATGTGCTCTTCCACTGTGACGGAGGACAGAGGAACAAAATTAAGGTTACTTGCCCTGAAATGTAGTAGAAAATGTAAAAACCCAAAGCCTAGATGAGTAGGGCAGGAGTGGGAACTTCTGGCTTCCAGATCTTGGCTCAGTTTTCTTCCAGTCTTTGGCAAACACAACAAGTCATGGTTATATTAACCAAGAATGATGCTTATCAGTCAGTTAACCACCCAGTCTGGAAATTATCCAGAGCCAGTTGGAAGGCACTTGGGTGGTGATACATTTTACAAGCACGTTCTCATTGTCCTGCTTCATTTCAGGATTCATTTTGGCTTCTTACCTTTCAACTCAACTCCCTTTTTCTCCAGAACCTGTGCTAAGTTTTAAAGGAAGTCTTTTGCTTTCTGCTCTTGTTTTATATTGTTGATTAAAGCCATAAAATCACTGGATGTGAGAGCTGGAAAGACCCTGAGAGATTATCTGGTCTACCTCCCTCATTTTTATGGGCGAGGAAACTGTCAGAGGTGACTTTAACTTTGAATTTTATGGGGCCTATTTGTGTTGACAACATGATGGATTGCTCTGCTTCCGAGACTGAAGATTTGCAAGGAAAAATATTAAAAAATGTCAGTGCTCTTCCTGATGGGAGGGAGCGTGGGTTAACAGCTCTTACTGCCGTAATTTTTCCTGTGCCACACCCTCTGCAGATAGAATGTAAGATCTCTGTACCTGGGGTAAGCCAGCCACAGTTGGAATGGCTGTAGAAGCTGCTACTCTTCTTGGAGAGGAAATTATTGAATGCTAAGAGGTCACTCCCTCTCCCCAGGGTGATTCAGACTGACATAAAGGACTAAAGACCTCTGAGGCCATAAGATGTCCAGTTGGCTGCACCCGCTACTCCCCAAGGGGGTTTCTCTTAGGGATTCTGGCTGTTTAGCCCTCTTTAAGTGAATCTGCTCCTGTGCACTACAGTTGTTAAGTCTCCACTCCCCGTTGAGCAGGGAGGCCACAGAAGGCTTCCTGGCAGTGAGGCACAGCCTGGTTTAGGAGCCGTATACATCATAGGCTATGCTGTATGACATCAGAGAGCATTCTGGAAAAAGGCACAGAGTCCAGAGTTAGAAAAGCAAAAGCAAAACCTGTTCAGAGAGGCAGTGCAAACCAGCCGGAATGGAGAACTGGCTTCATGTCAACTCTGATTGGTAGTACCTGCTTGGAGTACATTATCGAGAAGGGTTGGGAGGCTGTGAGTCAGTGGAAAGATACACTGTTATAGATTAGTGGTGCCTGCCCAGGATGGGGAGAAATAGCAGCCATACTAGACCTTTTCTTTATAGATCTAATTTTATGCAGGAATGATGCATATACAGTTTTAAAGGTCAAATAGCCAACCTTCCGAAGTTTGGCTTCTCTGGTGACTCAGTGGTTAAGGACCCGCCTGCCAATGCAGGAGACGTGGGCTCAGTCCCTGGGTTAGGAAGATCTTCCGGAGTAGGAAATGGCAACCCACTTCAGTATTCTTGCCTGGAAAATCCCATGGACAGAGGAGCCTGAAGAGCTACAGTCCCTGGGGTCGCAAAAGAGTCAGACATGACGAAGTGACTAAAGAACAGCTTCCAATGGAAGGTAAAACAGGAGTCCTCTTCTTACAGTCTTGCCAGTAGGCTCCCTGTTCTCACTGAAGAAACCACCTTAACAGTAAGAGGATTGGAGGGTGCTCTGGAAATATTAAAGTATGAGATTATTATGAGAAAAATTATAGATGATTTGAGAGTAAAAGCAAGAAGCTATTGGCCCTAGATAGGGTGGTGTTGTTCTTCAGTGGCTAAGTTGTATCTAAGCTTTGTGACCCCATGGACTGCAGCATGCCAGACTTACCCACCCTTCACTATCTCCCAGAGTTTGTTCACACTCATGTCCATTGAGTTGGTGATGCCATCCAACCATCTCATCCTCTGTTGTCCCCTTATCCTCCTGCCCTCAATCTTTCGCAGCATCAGGGTCTTTTCCAGTGAGTCGGCTCTTTGCATCAGGTGGCCAAAGTACTGGAGCTTCAGCTTCAGCAGCAGTCCTTCCAGTNACTTCACATTCCAGGATGTCTGGCTCTAGGTGAGTGATCACACCATTGTGATTATCTTGGTCGTGAAGAAGCTTTATTACTCATCCATATATTATGCTTGCTAACTATGCTGGATTACAACAATGAAGACGTGAAGACAGACATGGTCAGGGACTTTAGAGAATGTTGGAGGAGATAGGCAGGTAAATTACAAGTAAACTTTATAAAAGAAATACAGGGTGCTGTGTATAAACTGACGAGGACCCCTTTCACCCAGAGGAAGCTAAGTATGGTTTAGCCACTGATAAAGGTATAAAGAAATGTTGCAAAATATCCAAGGTCTTAGAAACAAGAAACAGCATGGTATGTGCAGCAAATGGTAGTTTTCAAAATCAATGTATCATTATTTCCCATTCAACATGCTTTTCTTGACAGTGTGACTTTGATGCTCCTCTAGACTAGAGCTGGACCAATATGATTTAATGTGATCTCTGATCTGAAAGTGATGTTATGCAACTTCTGAGGCTAAGTCATAGAAGATGATAGTTTGGGATGCTTTCCTTTGGAACCCAGCCACCATGCTATGAGGAATCCCAATCAGCCATTTGACGAGGCCATGTATAGGTACTGTGGGTGACAACCCTAGCAGAAGTCCCAGTCAACGGTTAGCATCAACCAGACATATGAGTAAATAATCCTTCAGTTCAGTTCAGTTCAGTTCAGTCATTCAGTCGTGTCCAACTCTTTGCGACCTCATGAATCACAGCACACCAGGCCTCCCTGTCCATCACCAACTCACGGAGGTCACTCAGACTCATGTCCATTGAGTCAGTGATGCCATCCAGCCACCTCATCCTCTGTTGTCCCCTTTCCCTCCTGCCCCCAATGCCTCCCAGCATTAGAGTCTTTTCCAATGAGTCAACTCTTCGCATGAGGTGGCCAAAGTACTGGAGTTTCAGCTTTAGCATCAGTCCTTCCAAAGAACACCCAGGACTGATCTCCTTTAGAACAGACTGGTTGGATCTCCTTGCAGTCCAAGGGACTCTCAAGAGTCTTCTCCAACACCACAGTTCAAAAGCATCAATTCTTCAGTGCTCAGCTTTCTTCACAGTCCAACTCTCAGATTGTTCCAAATGCCATTCTATGCCTCTTCCTTCCTGAAGCCCCAGACATCATTCAGTGGAGAAAAAATCCAGCAGTAGAGAAGGCTTCAAGCATAGCTCTAACAGGTCTCCTCTAGTCCTCTTTATCAGCAATCCTCTTCTGAGTGTGGGTGATTTCTTTTATGGTATTAAAGAGCTATAGAAGTTCTAGCCTTCATATTTGTATATCTTGTATTAAGAGGAAGAGAGAGACAGTTTTCTTACTCCCAAACATTCAAAGCATAAAACAAAACTGTACTTCTCTCTGATTGGCCCTACTGAACCAATTACTGATGCTAGAGAAGTTCCATATATTGATTGGCTTACATCTGACTCATCTGCTGCACAATGACTGCAGCAAGAGACAAGAGACAGTTAAGCAGTTTTTGTCAAACAAGTCTCAGCTTTGGAGCAAGTGAAATCAATTCCACCAACCAGATTTCTGCTACACTGCTGGAGGAGGATATGTAAAAAACACAACTATGTGTATATTTTGTAAGTCATTTTCTCTAGACCATTGGTGGACGCCTGCAGTCTAAGTGAATGAACTGCAGATAATTTAGTGGTTTCAGAATGGTCAAAAATACTTTTAAAATTATATATATATACACATATACATATGTACACACACACATATATATGAGCCCTGGTGGCTCAGATGATAAAGAATGTGGTAAAGGATCTGCCTGCAATGCAGGAGACCTGGGTTCTATCTCTGGGTTGGGAAGATCCCCTGGAGAAGGGAATGGCTATCCACTCCAGTATTCTTGCCTGGAGAATTTCATGGACAGAGGAGCCTGGCGAGCTTCAGTTCAAGGGGTTGCAAAGAGTCAGATATGACTGAAGCGACTTAGCATGCATGCACGCATATATATATATATATATATATATATTCCACAAATTTGGAACATAGAATTACTTTCATAGATGTGTAAGCATTGCTATATTTTTATTTTTAAAGATTATCCATATTATAAACAGTTGTTTTCTGCTGAAAATCAGTCAGTAGAATTCCACTAGGGGAGGGAGGAGGGAGGGGGGTTCAGGATGGGGAACACATATATACCTGTGGTGGATTCAGGTTGATGTATGGCAAAACCAATACAATATTGTAAAGTAAAAAAAAGAACTCCTCTAGGCCAATGGGGCTTCTCACCATGCAGTTTGTGCTGTCTACTTGATTATGAATTTCATGGGGCTACATTTATTACTGCTCACTTTTATATTCTGAGCCACAGCGCTATGCCTGGCCTACACTTAATACCCTCATAAGTACTCAGTGAGTATTTGTTGAATGAATGCTTCCTTAATATGTATATATCTCACTTCTATAGAAGAACCTATCTCTTTGCGACTCCGTGGACTGTAGCTTACCAGGCTCCTCTGTCCACGGGATTTTTCAGGCAAGTGTACTGGAGTGGGGTGCCATTTCCCTCTCACTTCTATTATACTGTGTTTAGTCACAGTTCCTAAAAAATGGTTTATTGGTCAAGAATAACGATGAGCATATTAAATTAATGTAAATTACGTAAACTTAAATAGTGAGCTGATTCCACCGTAAATAAAGAAGGAGAAAATGAAGGTGCTGGGCAAATGGAACTGTGTAAAATGATGATTTGATATGAAGAAATGAAATATAAAATTGTGAATATGAAGCATAAATGTTAATTATTAAGTCTATATAAAATTTGGGTTTTTATTGAGTTGGTGAAGTTTTACCTCTAAGTCTTAATTTATTGCTTATTATAAAACTATCAGATATGATATATATAAGTTATAGGGAGGTCACTCATAAAATAGAAACAGAGTATATAGCTTCTAAATCCATATAGGGAAAATTATGATTTAAAAATGCCCACAATTTAATACTAAATAATACTCAATAAATCAAAAGGAAGCAATTAAGGATGAAAAAACACAATGAAATAAAACATGGAAGAGGAAGTATAAGTAAAAGCCCAGCCTACGGTAGTTAATTTAAACCCAGTTAATTTAATATTTAATATTACAGTAAATGCAAATGAACTAAATTCACCTTTAAAAAGGCCACATCGCTAGACTGGATAGAAATATAAATTACATGCTGTTTAAAAGAAACATAAGAGGATGAGATGGTTGAATGGCGTCATCGATTCATGGATATGAGTTTGAGCAAACTCCAGGAGATAGTAAAGGACCAGGAGGCCTGGCGTGCTGCATCCACGGAGTTGCAAAGAGTTGGACATGACTGAGTGACTGAACAACAACAACAGCCTAAAACATAAGGACAGAAAGGTTGAAATTAAAACATACAAAAATACCACATTCAAATTGTAAAAAAATAAGCTGACATAGCTATATTAATATTGAACAAAATAGACTTTAGAAATTTCTAGAGATAAGGAGCCATTTCATAATATCAAAACATCATCTCACCAGGAAGATATGCCAGTTTTTAATTTGTATGCACTTAATAGCATGTTCTTAAATGCATAAAGCAAAGGATGATTTGAACAATATACTTGAGAATTTTGACCTAAATTGATATACAGATGTTATAGTCACCTTTCAGAACTGAGACAGACTCTTCAATCAAACTTTGGTTCAGATGTTGATGCTGGTGATTCCACACACATACCTAAAAGATATGAAATGTTCTATTTTTTTAATCAAATAATGGGCCAAATACTTGGAAACTGAATAACACATTTCTAAGTAACCTCTGAGTCAAAGAATAAATCGCAAGGAAATTTAGCATATATTTTAAAAGATATGGCTCTTCTCATTTTCTTTCAGAAAACAGACTAGATGGGAAGACTTTCCCACCAGTTTTATGAGACTAACTTAACCTTGATGTCAAAACCTGAAAAAGAGGCAACAGAAAAATATCACAGAACAATATTCTTAATAAACATAGATGCAAACACCTCTAAACAAATATTAGCAAATAAAATTGAGCAGTATGTTAAAGGATATCATTATATCATCCTGCAAATGCAAAGCTGGTTTAATATTAACAGCCTCAAGGAAGAGTTATGTGATTATTTCAACAGATGTAGAAAAATATTTTACAAAAGTCAATATTCATTCACCATAAAAACTTTTAGCAAACTAGGAATAAAAGGGGGAAAATTTCCCCTGTCTGACAAAGGCTATCTATGTAAACCTATAGTTAATAATAATGAGATATTGAAAACTTTTACCTTAGGAACAAAACAATGACAACCAGTCTTACCATTTCTTTTAGACAGCTGAACTGGCAATCTTAGCCTGTACAATAAAGAAAGAAAAAAGAAATAAAGGGCATGATGACTGGAAAGAAAGATGTAACATTGTATTTGTAGACAAAATGTGTTTTGGAAGATCCTAAGAAATTTACAGCAGAATCTGTTACAATTAGTAAAGCATGGATTGTTTGTTGTTGTTTAGTAGCTCTCATGTTGGACTCTCTGCGATCCCCTGAACTGCAGCACACCAAGTTACAGGATACAAGGTCAACATACTAAATCCTCATTATTCACTGAAGCTATATTCTATAAAGATGCTGTGAACACTGAATTAGCAAATGTTAAACAGCTGCTCCTGGGGAAAATACAGGGCTAGGTGCCTGTGAACCTCTGAGTACAACATTTTTGTCAATTCGTATGTAAACTTTTTAACGTATGCTTTGTTTAAAGACATCTTTTAAAATACATATTATTGATTCAGTAACATTTGACTCATGGCCACAGCATTACAACCCATCCCTGAACAAAATTTATCTAACACACGTATTTCCCCTGTGAGGCACATCTTGTGCTTAAGAGAGCAGTTTGGCATTATCCTTGGGGGACACTTAAAAAAAATCAAAATCACCAACAGAAAAAAGTAACAGCCATGACACTAAATGTACCATGAAAAGGACATTTGTTTACATTATGACAATGCGGACAAGAAGACAGAGTGTTGCCTTCCTTGATCTCAGCTGGGAGGTGTGTGCTGCTTGACTTAAATTTCTCATCACTCTGCTTGTGTCTCTGAATCAACATGAAGGCACTGTGAGTATTGACTTTGGGGTTACAAATATACTTTAGCAATTAAGTGAATTCGCAACTACAGAATCTATAAACAATGAGAATCAATTATACATAAATTCTATTATTAGGTATTAGCCAAAAGAATTGAAAGTAAAACTAAAGTATTTTTAAAATAGAAAAAGTCATGAATACATTTACTTCAGAATAGAATTTAAACTGAAACCTACAAAATTTTGCTGAAAAATGGTCTGAATAAATGAAGAGATATCTCACATTCATGCAGCGGAAGATTCAGTATTATTAAGATATTCATCTTCCTTGTCTATAGTCAGTATAATCCTAATAAAAATGTCCAAAATCATTTTTTTGGTATAAATTGGCAAGCTAGTTCTAAGATTTATATGGACAGGCAAAGAGCTAGAGTAGCTAAAACAATTTTATAAAATAAAAATGAAATTGGTGGGAGTTACGTGATTTCAAGACTTAATACAGTATTCATGACAGTATGGTAGTCATGTAAAAAGTTTAAAATGGAAAAGAATAGTAAGTAGAGAAGGAGATCCACACATGTACAGGCCAATCGATCTTTTAAAAAATTGCCAGTGCAATTCAATGGGAGAAAGGAACTTTTTGCACCAAGTTATATCCCTTGTAGCTCAGTTGGTAAAGAGTCTGCCTGCAATGCAGCAGACCCAGGTTTGATCCCTGGGTTGGGAAGATCCCCTGGAGAAGGGAATGGCAACCGACTCCAGTATTCTTGCCTTGAGAATCCCACGGACAGAGGAGCCAGGCAGGGGGGGTCGCAAGAGTAAGACACGACTTAGCTAAACCACCACCATATGGGAACAACTGGGTTTCCATATGGAAAAGAAAATGAATTTTGATCCCTATTTCACAGTATTTACAAAAATTAATTCAAGAAGGATAATAGTCCTGAATTTGGTAGCTAAATCTATAAAGTCTCCAGAAGTAAACAGAGAATATCTTTGCAAACTTTGGATAGGCAAACCATTTTAAAGGGAACATCAAAAAGCACTTGCCAGGATTTCCCTGGCGATCCAGCTTAATCAATGGATTAACCTTTATAATTCAAAACAGAAGTATTTTATATAGAACATATATAGAACCCATACAAATCTATAATAAAATGACAATTCAAATTTTAGAAATGGGCAACAGACCTGAACATTTCCCTCACAAAAGAAGAAATAAAAATGACTAAAAAGCACATAAAAACATGATCAACAGCATTAGACATCAGGGAAAATAAAATTAAAGTAACAATGAGCTGGCCAAAAAAGCCATGCTAGAATTATTAAAAATAATAAAGGTTCACAACAGCAAATGTTGGCAACCATGTGGGCAGTTGGAACTCTGTATACGTTGCTGGAGAGAGTGTAAAACTATACACCTTGAAAAATGCATGGCAGTTCCTTAGAAAGTCAAACTTATAATGACCCAGTAGCTCCACTGAACTTTTATAAAATGTCTTTATTCATAATATCCCCAAAGTTAGAAACCACCCAATAGAGTGGATAAACAAATTGTAGTATCTTCACACTATGCAAGAAAAATTATAATTTCAGATATGTGAAATAATATGAGTGATTCTTAAAAATATATCTGTTGGGTAAAAGATGCTGGACACAGGAGTACACACTGTATTGTTCTATTTACAGGAAGTTCTAGAACAGACAAAATCAGTGGTGAAAGAGCTTAGAAAAATAGCGGCTCATAGGGAAAGGCAATTGGCTAGAACTTTTCTCAAGTGATTAAAATGTTTTATATCTTAATTGGGATGTTGATATTTTCAAAATTAATCAGATTTTACACTTAAGTGCATTTCACTGTACATAAATTTCATCTTAAAAAAAGTTCTTGAATAATCTCTTCTCTGCACGAAAGCCATCCCCAAGAACACACACGTATACTGTACATTAACTCGTCAGGTTGCAAAAATTGAAATCTACCATTGAGAATGGGGAACAACTGAACATGTATTGTGGGAACGTGAACTGGTAATGACTTCAGAAAATGATTTACAGTACTTAATGTAGTTGAGGATGTGCATCTGACCCAGAAATTCCATGACTAATTATGTGCTCTCAAAACTCCACTGTGCACAAGTATATTCAAAGCAGAATTGTGTGTAACAGTTATAAACTAGACATCACAACGCCCATCAACAGGAAAATGAATGCATAAATTATACATTGACCATACAGCCAAATATCAAACAGCAGTAAAAACAACGACAACAAAAGCTGAGTTATTTATTCCCATCAGTTATGTTTTTGGGTAGAGCGTCTCAGAAACAGAATACCAAGTGGAAAAAAATATGCAGGAAAAATGCATATTGCATGATACTATTTATAGAAAATATGAAAATATAAAGTCAATTCAATGAACTCCCTATGCGTATGTGTATAAACAGGAATGGTATGAAAACATGAATGAATGATAAGCATCAAGTTCAGGATTGTGGTTACCTCTGGGGAAAGAGCTACACAGAGGCTCCTTTTCTACTTGTGATGCTTTATTTTTAAAATCTGAAGCAAATGTGGAAAAATATGTTATGCTTGGTGGTGGATACGGGGTTTTATTTGAGATACTATTCTACCTACATTTCTGCATGTTGAAATATTTCAAGATAAACAAAGAGAAGAAAGAAGTCAACTCTCCGAAAACTCAAGTTTAGAGAGAGTGATATAAGGAATAGTTTCATTGTCTCCTGAAGAGAAACTGTGAAGAATTTCATTGCCNTTTCCCTTCTCCAGGGGATCTTCCTAACCCAGGGATCATACCCAGGTCTCTGGCATTGCAGGCAGATTCTTTACCAGCTGAGCCACAAGGGAAGCCCAAATGAAAAACCTGGGTTCAAAACACAACAGAGGAAGTTTGAGACCTGAGGTAATTGGGGCATTGGGCCTGGATTTCATCCTAGAAGCTGAAAACAAAGCCATTTTGATTAATGCAAGAATTTGAAACTTATTTTGGCTATTGATACTTTGAGTATTCAGGCACAATGATGGAAAATGCCATAATATATATGGAAAAAAATCAATGCAATAGATCAGATAATCAGAATTATAGGGGAAGCAATTCACATAAATGGATAAGGAAATAAATAATAAATGTCAATGAGAAAATAGGTTTAACTAATTGAAAAATGATCTACTAAAACCTCTAACTCAAATCAAAATAGGAAAATAATTTTTAAAAAGTTAAATTTAAAATATCAACAAATACTGTCCTTAAAATCTACTATGAAGGTTTATAGTAACAAGGAAAATGCTTACACTATAATGCTAAGTGGAAATAGAAAAGTACAAAATGACGTTTTGATAGAGGTTGGGTTACATGAGTATATGTATTTGTCAAAACTTAACAATTGTATACCTAAGATTTATATTTCACTGTATATAAATTATGCCTCAAAATAAGTAACTATATGAACTACTGAACTCTAATGATCTGCTTGATGTTTTATTTAGGGAGAAGCATGGTAATGTGTGCAATTACTTTGGAATAAATTTTAAAAATAAGATGGATTATTGATGGATAGAGGATGGGAAAAAGCATAGACAAGTGATAAAGCAAGTAGATGGTACAGTACAATACTAACAGTAGAATTAACTTTGGGGAATGAACGTTTACCGTAAAATTATTTCAACTTTGTCATATGTTTGAAATTTTCATTAAAAAGTTACAAAAATATATTCAATATTAATGAAAGAAAATATACTGAAGTGTCATTAAGATTGTCTTAGGGTAGTGAGATGAGTATTTCTACTCCTTTTTTCTACTTCTCTTCCTTTTCCAAAGTTTTACAATTTATACAACAAAAAATAAGTATGTTTTGGATTCTTGATTAATTAACAGAAGTTAACAACGAGTCCCAATTGTCACTAACTTCCTCTAACAGAGGCATATTTTGGAAATTTTCTTATGACATATAAGATTTCTCTAAATAATCACTTACTATTCAGCGATCAACATGCTGATCTGATTTGATTTAGTTCATGTGCTAAAAGCAACAGGTCATGTATTGACCTATCATAAAAATATGCACAGATTTTGATGGGCAATAAATAACAGATGTTCCAGCTGGTGACTTCTCTGGTGAACCGAACTTCACTAATTTCTGAAATACTGTCTGGGACTCAGTCATGTGCACCAAGTTAGCTTATCAATAAGAACAGCATTTAGCTGCTCCCTTTTAATACTCAGTTTTGGGAAACTAGGAGAATACCAGAAGAAAGATAATTGTGAATCACTGCTGCTGGTGCTGCTAAGTCACTTCAGTCGTGTCCGACTCTGGGCGACCCCATAGACGGCAGCCCACCAGGCTTCCCCGTCCCTGGGACTCTCCAGGCAAGAATACTGGAGTGGGTTGCCATTTCCTTCTCCAATGCATGAAAGGGAAAAGTGAAAGTGAAGTCGCTCAGTCGTGTCCGACTCTTAGCAGCCCCATGGACTGCAGCCCACCAGGCTCCTCCATCCATGGGATTTTCCAGGCAAGAGTGCTGGAGTGGGGTGCCATTGCCTTCTCCGAATAAAGGATAAGAAAAATATAAAGATATTTAAATGATGACTTTTGTTAAATAATTTATATATAATGCTAATTAAACTTTTCTACTTGGCATAGTGCAATTTTTGGTGCTTTACAATCTTGTGCTAGTTTCTTCCATGACTTCTTTATAAACATGTTGACACAGAATTGTATCTAATATATACTAACCCTTAGTTAGTAAAGGTGTCTGAAAGCATCTTCGCTTCATTGTTTCTTCTCTCCACTAAGCCCATTACTCTGCATCTCCATGCAGTATACTCTAAGACTCATCAGGCTTCTGCCAGCACCACTCATTCTGCGTGTACAGAATGATCCTGTTAAGAGCACATTAGAGGTACTTCTCTTGCCCCGACCTGTCAAGAAGTTGCTCCTCTTTGAATAACGCTTTTTCCATTCTCAAATGCTTTCACACATCACACACTTATTTTTTTTTTTTTTATCCCTGTAGGGGGTCATAACACAAGTATTTCACAAGTTCAATCCTGATGAGATGAACTCTACAATATTGTTTATGTTAGTTCATTGAACTAACATAATGTCATGACAGCTGAGGAAAACTGGCAACTTTATTGTCAGAAGATAGAAAAAAGCAGGTCATGGTAGACTTGTTACAGAGTTATTTTAACAATAATGGTACTTGTATAGGAATTTAATCCATATCTCCATTTTATAAACGGGACTCTGAGGTTAACAAAGGTTGAGAGACTTGTTCAGGATTAGCCGTCATCTACTAATACCTACCTGGAGAAAATGCTAATTTAGCTCTTGAAGAACCTGCAGTGTAGTTAGAGAGATGTCCTACACACATTAAAAGATTAACTAAAAGAAATGAAACATCACATAAGTGCTGGATGAGATGTTCAGACAGCAAATACCGCCAGTGTTCAAAGAAACGAGAGCCCTTTGTGCTGGGGTGGTCAAGATGACTTTAGGAAGCATTAATGATAAGCTGAAAGGAGCCAAGGCCAGGAATCAGAGGGTCTGAGTTCTAAGGCAGTTCAGTCAGGAATTCACTCTATGAGCCTCAGTTGTTCACCTAAGTTTCCAGTTTTCCTCAGCTGTCTAATAATAGGATTGGATTCTTTAAAGTCCCTTTCAGCTTTCCATCCATCTTAAATCTTTTTCAGAATGAGTCAGGACATTGGATAAACATCTACCAAGCAACAGAATTATACATGTCATACGTATAGTGAAAGGGGCGGCTTATCCTGATTTGTGAGAAACTTACTTCAAGTAATTCCTTCAACAACTCAAGACAGAGGAGAGAGAACGCACTTTGTGTTGCAGTGATTAAAACATTTTTCAGGAAGTGGGGAATGGTACATTGTGAGTCAAGAGAAAGTGATTAAGGGACCAGAGCAAGGTCTTCCAGGTAATAAGTAAGTGCTGGAATCATGGGCTCAGATCCAAATCTCCTAATGGCATATTATTCTTTCCAAATGTTATGTGGCTTCAGATTTTATTTTTCCCTTTGATACTTCTCAAAACAGGAGTCAGCATTTGCTATCTTTACTTCTTGATTGCTTATTTACCTCTCAAACCACTTTAATCAAGACTCTGCTTATTTGACTCCATGGAAACTCTTCCTGTTTTTTTCAAAAAATGACCTCTGTTGCCAAACTTATCAAAATTTCTCCCTACAGTTTGTGCCCTTCGGGGGTGGGGGGTTAGCAAATCATAGCCCACCCAATCACGGTCATATTTTCAACTGTTTTTTAAGTGAGAATTTTAAAGTTTGCTTTTCATATTTGGGTTTGTATTTGATCTGGAGTTAACTTTTTAGTATGGTTTTTAACCAAGTACACCATAGTAGGGATATATATTTCTGATTTGATATTTCATTTCCTCAGTAGCATTTATTAGCCAGTCTGTCTGTACTAGTCAGCAATATCTGATATCTGTACAAAGTTTTCCCATAAACATGGGACAGTTCTGGCTATTTTGTCCATGGATCTATGAATCTATTCCTATATGGCCTCAATTACTACAGCTAAAAATAGTACTTCATATCTGGTAAGGCAAGTTCTCCTCACTTATACTGGCGTGTTATTTGAAGTCCTTTGCTCTATCACACACCTTTAGGGTCAACTGGTGAAGTTCTACAAACAACTTTTCCAAATTTGTATTAGAATTGCCTTATACCGATGGATTTAGGAAGAACTGACATCTTTATTATATAGGAAGTTTCTGTCCATAAACATAAACTATCTATTTAGTTCTTCTTCAGTGTCTTTCAATAAAACTTTATAATTTTCTCTGTGGAGGGCTTATACATATTTTAAAGCAAGCTGAGCTCCGAAGAATTGATGCTTTTGAACTGTGGTATTGGAGAAGACTCTTGAGAGTCCCTTGGACTGCAAGCAGATCCAACCAGTCCATTCTAAAGGAGATCTATCCTGGGTGTTCACTGGAAGGACTGACGTTGAAGCTGAAACTCCAATACTTTGGCCACCTGATATGAAGAGCTGATTCATTTGAAAAGACCCTGATGCTGGGAAAGATTGAGCGCAGGAGGAGAAGGGAACGACAGAGGATGAGATGGTTGGATGGCATCACCGACTCAATGAACATGGGTTTGGGTGAACTCTGGGAGTTGGTGATGGACAGGGGGGCCTGGCGTGCTGCAGTTCATGGGGTCGCAAAGAGTCAGACACGACTGAGTGACTGAACTGAACTGACAGTGTTTATTGTCACGGTAAACGGTATATTATTTTAAACTTATTTTCGAATAAGTAACACAACCTATACTGGACTGTTGGTCCCTTTTCTCACTGATTTCTAAAAGTTCTTGATAATTTAGGGAGATTAGTTGCAATTTATTTTTTCCAGCTTGTTTTTTGTCATTGCTTATTTTCTCTCTCTGAAGGTCTTTCTGATCTCAGTGCTGCACATAAATCTTTCATGTTTTTTTGTAGATATTTTACCCTTTCATTATAAACTTCAACAACTCTGACTCATTTGGAAGTAATGCGGATGTAAGTATAAAGTCTGAATCCAGCTTTTTTTCCCCCTTAATTCCATAGTTATTTTCAAATCACTACTGGGATAATCCTTCTTGGTTTGTTTGAGATTATTCTTTATCATATCATAAATTCTTTTTTATCTAGATGTACATTTGAATTTTCCATTCTATCCCATGAGACTGTCTCTCCATAAACACCCTGCTTTAACTGATGAGACCATAATATGTCTTAATTTATCTAGTAGTGCTAGTTTTCTCCTCATCATTTTTCTTTTTCAGAGTTTTTATGGTTATTTATGTTTATTTTTCCACAGGTACTGTAGGATCAATTCAATGAAAAATTTTTGGTTTCTTATTGGGATTATATTAAATTTTAAATTACTTTAAGGAACACTGACTTTTAAAAATTGGAGTTTGGTTTCTTTACACTGCTGTGTTAAAGAGAATCAGCCACATGTATACATGTATCTCCTCTTTGGTTTGATTTCCTTTCTGTTTAGGTCACCACAGAGCATTGAGCAGAGTTTCCCTGAGCTACACTCTCCCGACTTGCTGATTTACATTATCCCTGTAGATGTCTTTCTCCTCCAATAGAATGTGACATTCATAACAGCGACTTCTTACAGTCCAAGTATTACATGTGACAGGTGCTCAATACGTTATTTTTGAATGTAAGAAAGTATAACTATAAAGGTGACTTCAAGTAATTCACTTCAAATATTTAAAGAGTTTTCATAAGGAAGATATTTGCTCTGTTTTCTACATAAGGCAACATTAGCATTACTAACTGAAAGTTATTAGGAGGCAGCTTAACATGGGTAAGAATTTCTCCACTGTTGGAGTCGCTCAGTGATATACAACTACCTCATGAAGCAGTAACCTTTCATGCGCTAGAATTTAAAGCAGAATCTTTTCAAAACATCCTTCAGGATGCTATAAAAATATTGTTGCATTGAGTTAAGTGCTTTTCAAAGTATAATCCTTAGATGCCTACAGGTTCCAAAGAGATTCTTCAGGTCTGGGAACGAGGTGAAGTGAAATGAAGTGAAGTGAAGTCACTTTGTGTCTGACTTTTTGCGACCCCATGGACTGTAGCCTACCAGGCTCCTTTGTCCATGGGATTTTCCAAGCAATAGTACTGAAGTGGATTGCCATTTCCTTCTCCAGGGGATCTTCCCAGCCAGGGATCGAACCCCGGTCTCCCACATTGTAGCAGACGCTTTACCGTCTGAGCCACCAGGGAAGTCTGGGAATGAGGTGAGGAGAAAGGAAAAGAATAGAAGATCCAATCAAACAGAGCTCTGAACCCTACCTACAACTGGAGCAGCTCTGCTGTTTTGCTTTCCTTTGACATAATGAGTTTTCAGCTACAATATAGTTTGAATAAAGAATCTCACAACCATTATAAAACATTTGAAAAATATTTGGCCAATACACACTCACACACACCCCTAGACCCCTCAAAAACTCTTGCAGAATTTAACATCTTATTTTTATATAGATGACTTGTTTCTTCACCTTTCTCTGAGTTCTATCAGGGCACACACTGCATGGTTCTCCTTATAGTTCTGCAGTCCCCTAACACAGGATTCCCTCAAAAAACTTCTGAACACATACAGGAGCAAAGAATTGGTTCTAGCCTTTCTGTCTAAAAGACTATAGTGGAAACAAAACAGGTTAAAACTATGTGACTAAGAACACAGAAGCTAATGCTGTAAGAGAAAAAAATAGTGAATTAAAACATCAAGGACCTAGGCAAAGAGAACAGAAATGGAGGTTCTGTTGTGTCTTTCTGCCCATCTGACACAGGCTAGGTAAGTACTCAGAGCAAGTCTATTCCAGTTTTCTGAATTCAGAGAGATCTGAATCCTGGTCCTACTTTGGTCTAAATTTTTGGTACCTATTTCTTTTGAACATTTCTTTTCTGCTTAAATATATTGAACTAAGGGCTCTACTTCTCCCTAATTCCTTGGTGCCTACTGCCCCCAGCTCTGGATATGAGGCTAACATTCCAGAATTTAAAAAGGTTATCTTGAATGAGTAGGAGAGAAACGTATAACTCCCAAGTCTCAAGCCATTTGGAATTTATCCAGGCAATAAGTTCCACAGATAATGGCAGCTTTACCTCTAGCTTTTCAGTGTAAAAGTCTCTGGTGGTATAATTCAGTGTAGCGCGATTTGTGTTTTCTCCCACAAGTCTCTTGCGATCATTATTTTCTTCACTGACAATACCAGGTTTTTTCCCTTTGGTTTCTAGAAGATATCGGAATTGCTTCTTCCTGTAGAAAGACAGTAAAGAGACTTAGAGAGCTGCTTATCCGATTGGTGAAAATGTCTTTCCTGTTGATTTTAGAGGGTAGCATATGCTTTTTTGAATATCTGTTTTATCAGTTTGAGTTTTTAAAGTCAATTCACTACTCCAATTTCTCTACTAATTAAGTTATATAACTCAAATTTTTTGTTTCACTACCAATCATCAATAAAGACATGTCTCAAGCATTTTTAAAATGAAAAAAAAAACTATCTTTAAAAAATCAATATAAAACTTAAATAACACAGAATACACACACACAAAGCAATTAAACACATGGTAAACCAATTCCACAGTCTTTATATCCCATAAAACATGTTAGTTACACAGCTTATAAGTCACAAAAATAGTTCATAATTTCAGTATGTAGCTCAGCAGCATTATCCATAGCTACAAATGGAATGGAATACTGGTTTAAGTTTAGGAAAAGCGGAACAAAAATACTTTTAGCTGTTATCACATCAAGGGCAAGATCTCAGCAGGAGGTAAATAATGAAGCAGGAAGCTTCGTTTGATCATGAGGAACATAGACAGTGTTCAGAGTATCACTTGCGGACCCACAAGCCTAGAATTACAGAGGAGAGCAACTCATCATGAAGGTTGTTTTCTGGTTTCTACCACGTAGGGTGTCTCTCAGGGAAGTGATGTAACTACTATGAACTGTGAACTGAAGATGGAGCAAAAAGGGAATATATCTTTTAGAAAATGTCTTCATTTTTCCAATTTCATAAGAGTAGAACACAGTGATTTAAAAATTATAAGGAGTACATATTTTGAAAAGTATAAAGAAATAGCATAAAGTCATCCATAAATATATAGCATATAAATCTATATAAATCAGTAACATTGTTCATATTAGACATATTTCCTCATAGGCTTTATCTGTGAATTCTTATAAAAAGTTAAGATCATACTAAACATCCAGGTTTGTATACTGTTTTTATTTAATGCTATATAATAAGCATTTTCTATGTTATTAAAATTAACATTTTAATAAATAAATAAAATTTAATTGTGAGGTAGGTTAATTTATATGATCAATCTCATTTACTGGATTATTTGGTAGCATAATTTTCTCACTCTTACAAAGAAGAAAGTAATATAGATATTTATAGATATTTAATTGATTTTTAATTATGAAAGCAATATACAAATTATCCATCACTTTCAGTAGTGTTTTCAAATAATCAGTTTTTCATTATGTTTTCAACGTCATCATCTCCTTTATTTAATTTTCTTCAGGATTATTTTGCTATTGTTTTCCTAACTTCTTTAGATAAATGTTTAGCTCCTTCATTTTCAATCTTTATTCTTTCCTAATGTACTCATTTCAATACATATATTGATTTTAAAATCTTACAATACTATTATCGTTGCTTTATATAGCCGATGTTTATTTAGTTTCATCCCACAAATTTACTACTTTCCTTGCTCTTTAGTATCCCTTGCACATCAGAATTTCTATCTGGGATCAGGTTCTTTCTACCTTAATTAGATACTATCATTTCTTCTACTGCAGGAATACTGATGGGAAATCTCTTAAAATCCTTTTTTTAGAAAAAAAAAATCATTTTTTTAGAAACTAATACAATAATTTTAACAAAAAGAATAATAACAAAAAACTAGAACAAACCCCAAAAGATAATTCCGAGTACTACATACAAATATACAGAAAAAGTAAGCTTTTGCACTATGAAACCCTACTGTTCTCAGTTTAACTCCTAGAGACAATCATTTCTAAAAATTCAAATATTTAAAGTTACACAAGGAAATCTCTGAAGTATATATTCTATTTCTCACAAATTGCAGTATACTATACAATTGTTCTATATCTTGTAGTTTTAGTTTCTAAGACATCTTAAAGATGATTTCATATCAGAACTTCTAATAATTTTCATAGCTGCAAGTAATTGGTCGTTTATTAATGGACATGTAGCTGGTTTTACAAAAAGCAGAGGAACCAGAGATCAAATTGCCAATGTCTGCTGGATCATCGAAAAAGCAAGAGAGTTCCAGAAAAACATCTATTTCTGCTTTATTGATTATGCCAAAGCCTTTGACTGTGCGGATCACAATAAACTGTGGAAAACTNTTGCACAACATCATTTCTTTAATTCAATGCTTCCTATTTCTTACATTTACTGTTCATTTTGTAGCAGCACCTCGCTCAGTACTTTTCTTCAGAATGTTCTGTGGGCTTTTTATGAGAGGTCAGCCCTGCCAATCAGATACACATGGGTAAGCTCTGAAATCAGAACTGAACTAAGTGGGAGAGTAAGCAGGCCAGACACCCCTTTTATTGGCATGAATCATAGTAGAGCCAAGTTTTGAGGAGGGGAACGGGGAACTTCCTGACCCCTGTGTGAAAAGTGGAGGCCATGGTTTGGACAAGCATCCTGACCCCCCGGCTCCCAGACCGTAGCCAAGGTGGCAGTGCCCTTGGTGGACTGGTTCTGTGGTATCGCTGTGGGGTCCTCTCCAGGCCCAGGCTAGAGACTGCTTCCCTGTCCCTCTCAGTGATTTGTAGATAACTGATTTGTATTCCAACTGTTTGCTCCTTCCTCCGGTCAGGGTGATTATCTGTAACTGAGTCGTGACTGGCATGCCGTCTTTGGCTTTCCTCTATCCATGCCGCACCCCGTCAGTCAGTGTTTTCTGTCAGGTACGCGTCTATGTGTTTTTCAATTATCTTCTCCATTCTTAGTGCAGACCCTCATGGCCTCTCTCCTGGAATACAGACTGGCCCCTTGATGGTCTCCATTCCCCCATCTCGATCCTCTCAAATGGCAGCTTTTCTAGAGCGTGAATCTAATCACATGACTGCTCTGCTTAATTAGAAAGCTCAGTATTCATTCTGTTTTCCATGGATTTCTGGGCTCTTCAAGATCAGATCACAATCTTTCGACTTTCACTCTCTATCACAATTCACAGTCATCCTACGCTCTAATTATACGGAACTATTTACAATCCCTGTGCCCTAGCAGGTCTCCTTCCCTCATACCCTGTATCTGAAAAAACCCTTATTCATTCCTGATGAGCTGGAAAAATGTTAACTCCTTTGTGAAGCCTTCCCCAATGTTCTTCCAAAGCGTAATCTCTCCTATACTCTCACGGCCCTCTCTTACAACATCTGAAATGTCTTATCTTATTAGCTCACAAAGTAATAAGTTATTAGCTTATAAGCCACAAAAAAGCAAGAACTTTATCATATTCATCTTTATATCTCCAATACATTGGAGAAGGCCAGACAAAAACAAATTTAGGATGTTTGTGGAATGAATAAATAGCACAATTAAGAAGTGTGTGCTATGTATTACTTTGTCTAGTGCAACAATACTTCTATAAAAACTATAGAAATTAAAGTTTACCTGGCATCACCCAGTATTGAAATCAGACGGTACTGGGGTAATTCAGAAGATGCTACATGTGCTAGGATTCCAAATAGCCTCTCAGCCATTATCATATCATTTTGTGTCACCTGAAGAGACAAATAGGAAAGGGGTAAAAAATGACATTGCCTCTTAACTTGATACAACTAACATAATCTCATAGAAATGTCCAGATTAAATATTTTCTTGTAGGGACTTCCCTGGTGGTCCAATGGTTGAGAATCCAATACAGAGGATGCCAGTTTGAGTCTTGGTTGGGCAACTAAGATCCCCACATGCTGCAGGGCAACAAAGCCTGCAAACCGCAACTTCAGAGCCATGTACTGCAAGGAAGACCCCACATCTTGCAACTAAGACTTGATGTAGCAGCCAAAAATCAATAAATTAATTTAAAATTTTCTTTTCAGGGAAAATACATTCTCCTGGGCTATAAGAACAGAGTGAGTTCTGACTGATATTTCTCTTTTTCCCCTGAGCTTGATTAGAATGTAGATTTACAAATGTGGCTTATTGTTATGGAACAGGGCTGGGAGGTGAGGTGTTAGCTCTGACTTAGAAGCCATGGTTCCTGAGGATTATACTTGAGACACCTTAATGAATTTTTTTTTTTTTTTCAAAATCCCAAAGCTTCTTTGAGTAGAATGATTTAAGGGGGAAAATCTCAAGCGTCAGTGGAATAGATTAACTTTAATAATGTGTTAAAGGCAAGTCAAGGTGTTGTTAATACCTTGTTCCTGAAAGGATAATTTCATCCCTTTCTGAGGGAATGAACATTGGATTAGGAACGGCATTCCTGCTCCTTCTGAAGTTGCATCCACCTTTCTCCCCACAAGGAATAGTTTGTCACAGGTATATTCCCCATGTGGGCTCGTTCCTGTGTTAACCAAGAAACTATTAAAAGCTAAAAGCAAGACTTGTATTACTATCTAGGCATGTTTTAAATATAAAATTAGGTTTCTTGCATTTTAAATACTATTTCTTTGCCAATATAATTCAGTGATTCCAAATCAGGGGCCACTTTGGCCCCTAGGGAATGTTTGCAGTGTCTCGAGATGTTTTTGGTTTATTGCAACTGGTGGACAGATACTACTAGCATCTAGTGAGTTGAAGCCAGGGATGCCGTTAAATGTCCTACAATGTATGGGGCAGGCCCCATAACAAAGAATTACCTGGTCCAAAATGTCAATAGAGCTGACGTTGAGAGACCCTGGTACATTCTGGATCTTTAAAAACTTTATTCTTAACACCTGCTATAATTACCTACACAGGGATTTTCTGGAAAATCACCCATAATTCACAAGCGACTTATACATATGAATCACTGCAGACTGACTCTTTCCCTTCCTTCCCTAGACTTCAGTAGTTAATGAGGCTGCAGCTCCCCGGAATCATTCCTTCAGCTGACAATTAACTTGTTTGGTGGAACATAGTCACCTAGTGGCCAGTGTAGGCCACTACTCCATCTTTTCCTCTTGATGCTCACAATGCTCACTCTCTCTCATACAAAGAAAAGCAAAAATACAGTATAACATTATCACATACTGTCAAGGACAAGACAAGCAGGTTTATTCTAGGTCTTATATTAAAAGGTCAAATATTCCTAGGCATTGACATTTTCAGAACTTTAAATCAGAGTACATTACATTGGTTCTTTCTCATTCTTCTCTATATAATTATATTACACTATTACTTCCTATTTTAAGGTTTTATAATAACTGTTATGTCTCCAGCAGTGATCCACATTTGGGTAAATACAGTATTTAGGGTTAATCAAGATAACGGTTTGGCCACTAACGAGGGAGAATTCCTCACCTATAGCTAAAATAACTACCCTATGGTCCAGGCTAGCTTTGGAAACTTTTGGAACTATTAGATCTGACCAGTGAGTTACAACCTCTCTGGGGAAGTACCAAGAGGGTACATAAAACTAAAACAAATCTCTTGTGAACTAGTTGGAGAAATTAATAGTCATCTGAAGGTTCCAGGTTTGCCCTACGTCTTCAATAGATGGCAGACACTGGGGTCACGGACCTATGATTCAGTTTAGTTCAGTTCAGCTGCTCAGTCGTGTCCGACTCTGTGACCCCATGAATTGCAGCACACCAGGCCTCCCTGTCCATCACCAATTCCCAGAGTTCACTCAAACTCACTTCCGTCAAGTTGGTGATGCCATCCAGCCATCTCATCCTCTGTTGTCCCCTTTTCCTCCCGCCCCCAATCCCTCCCAGCATCAGAGTCTTTTCCAATGAGTCAACTCTTCGCATGAGGTAGCCAAAGTACTGGAGTTTCAGCTTTAGCATCATTCCTTCCAAAGAATACCCAGGGCTGATCTCCTTTAGAATGGACTGGGTGGATCTCCTTGCAGTCCAAGGGACTCTCAAGAGTCTTCTCCAATACCACAGTTCAAAAGCATCAATTCTTCGGCGCTCAGCTTTCTTCACAGTCCAATCCTCACATCCATACATGACCACCGGAAAAACCATAGCCTTGACTAGACAGACCTTTGTTGGCAAAGCAATGTCTCTGCTTTCAATATGCTGTCTAGGTTGGGCATGACTTTCCTTCCAAGGAGTTAGTGTCTTTTAATTTCATGGCTGCATAGCTGATGCAAATTTCACATGGCTCTTGCATGCTGACCCAGAGGTCTCCAGTCTCCTGATGGTATGCTGGAGGTCTCAAGTTTTAGGCCAGAGTTACTTTTAGTGTATCAGTTGCAGAGAACTACAGTTGCTATTACCACCCTGCTAGCAAAGTTGATTATAGCTCACCTTACAATAAGGTCTGCATTTTAAGAGATAGTCACACTAATACTAGTAGCATATTAAAAGATTTTTTCCTTTTTGGAGGATTATCTAAACTCAGTTCTGGAATTCCACAGAAGAAGAAGCATAGTTTCTCTCTCTTCTTCCAAAGTAATATTTAAAGAGAATATGATCTTTGGATAGCTGGGGGATTACCCCTGTGACAAGCTTAGCAGAATCAATCTGAAAAATAATTCTTTGCTAATAATTTTCCAGCTATTCAGGAGCTAGACCTGAATTATACAATGTAGATATGTCCAAATAGCTGTTACAAACTATTAACAAAGCAATTTTAGACTTTTACTTATGGTTGCTCTATTTCCTTTTTCATTCATGCTGACTCTTTCTTTTTTTAACTTTCCTCCTTGCTTATTTCTCCCTCCTATCTCTTCTTTGTAGAATCACTCTTCTTTCCCTGTGTTTGCATGTTATTCTTCCATTCCGCTATCGCAACCTTTATTAAATGACATTTAGTATCACTTCCCCGGGCCCTTTTACATGTCAGTATGTAAACCACTCTGAAAAACACAAAGATCACATTACTTATAGAAGTGTTCTTTTTCTTTTCATTTTAAACTATTATCCTATCAATCCTTCTCTGAATACTTAAAAACAATAGAAGAAGTATTTACTGTTTACCGTGGTGTGGTTATTAATTTATTCACAAAATTTGCCTAGTACATTAGAAGTTTTTAGACAAATATTTTTAGCTTTTCAACATTTTAAATGTGATTTTTTAAAAAAATTATTTCTCAAAAGTTCAATCGTGATTTTATACATAAATTCCTGAATATTTTTACGATTATTTCCCTTTAAAAGGAACATTTTAATTCTATAGTTGACTTAGTGTTTAGCTTACCTCTGTTCCATTTATTTTCTGCATATTAAAATGGCTCAGCCTAAACAGGACATAATATTTCCAGAGTGTAAAACTGACAACTGGATTTCCTTGAGGATCAACTGTCAGCTGGTCAACTCGACGGAGCTGTGCTAGTGCATTAAATTGCTGCAGCATGACAAGATTTGTTTCCTTGAATTTAAGGTGCTACAATAATAAACAAAAAAAGGGGTGAATATTGACTCTAACCATCTTAAATGTTACCATTAAAGCTTCACTATCATTCCCCAAATAAGTCTAAACTTTAGGGTTAACTAATATGGTTTCATTAAACCAACTAAATGTATTAAACTTAAATACCTTTAATCCACCTAATACAAAATTATTGATAGAATATATTAAGCCACCCAATACTGAATTCAAAGTGATTTCCATTCTGCAAAGGACACCCACTTATCTATTAACTAACTACATTTCTAAAAAATTATATAAATATACAATAATTCAGACTCTTCCAGACACTATGATTTTATGTGCTTTACATGGAGATTAAATCTACAAAGGAAAAACCAGAAGTAAAATTTTCAGAACTTTACAAATACAGGGCTCACAGTGCTTCTGAGAAGAACTAGTTAACCGTTATTACTTTTATCTTGCTAATTACTATGTAGGCTACTTAAACTGGCTATCAGAAAACAAAATACTAACACTGAAATGCTAATAGAAATGTTCTGTCTGTGAATTTGGATGATCTTTTCTAAACACACTGTCTCCACTACTATCCTTTTTATTAGAGAGGAAAATATAACAAAAGAACAAAATATATTATAAAAGGGTTGGTGACGAGGAAACCAGAATTGAAAGAGACACATGTACCCCAATGTTCATCGCAGCACTGTTTACAATCGCCAGGACATGGAAGCAACCCTGATGTCCATTGGCAGACGAATGGATAAGAAAGCTGTGGTACATATACACAATGGAATATTACTCAGCTATTAAAAAGAATGCATTTGAATCAGTTCTAATGAGGTGGATGAAACTGGAGCCTATTATACAGAATGAAGTAAGTCAGAAAGTAAAACACCAATACAGTATATTAACGCATATATATGGAATTCAGAAAGATGGTAACAATGACCTTATATGCGAGATAGCAAAAGAGACACAGATGTAAAGAACAAACTTTTGGACTCTGTGGGAGAAGGTGAGGGTGGGATGATTTGAGAGAATAGCATTGAAACATGTATATTACCATATGTAAAACAGATCACCAGTCTAGGTTCAATGCATGAGACAGGGTGCTCAGGGCTGGTGCACTGGGATGACCCTGAGGGATGGGATGGGGAGGAAGTTGGGAGATGTTCAGGATGGGGAACACATGTACACTCATGGCTGATTCATGTCAATGTATGACAAAACCCACTACAATATTGTGATTAGCCTCCAATTAAAATAAATAAAATTTTTTTAAAAGTGTTGGTGAGGGAAATCACTAGCTAATTGAGAAAAACACAATGATAATAAAAACTTAAGAAAGAACTCAGAAATCACAGCTTTCACAAATTCATACTAATAATTAATATAATAATACCATAACTGGGAAAGGCAAATTTCTCAAAGTAACTTTAATGAGCTATTAAAATGATTTTAAATGTTGTTAGAGGATTACTATAAAAATTATACGTGAGTATACTTGTCCTGTTAATACCAGGTATAGTAAATGAATATATAATATAGTTAGGTGAGGTCCTGTTGAAAAGTTTCCCAAAGTAGAAGCATGTCACTTGAATAAAATTACATTGGTCCTTCATACTCCAGAAGGAAGCATTTTCTAGAGAGAAAATTTCCAATATTAACAGAAGACTGCAAGGCCATTTATGAATACTAATTTAAATATCAGATTCAGAAATGCAACACAAGAACTTAGTCTCCCTGCCAGATAGAAACTGCATAAATAAAAGTTAAAATAGGTCTTTGGCCTGAATATACAAGTCATGACTGAGAAGAATTCAAATATACAACAAAAAGGAAATGTTTACCAGAGAATTAGGAAACTTAATCTTCAATTTGGGAAGCACTTGGACGATTTCATCAAATTCTATGAAAGTGAAGGACACTGTTGTCACCATTCCTGCTGTTTGCATGCTCCAGTTCCGGTCCAGACACTCCAGTGCTCCTGAGCCATACAGGGAAAGCGTGTCTCCATCCACTTCAACAAGGTGCGTGTCTGTGACAGATAGATCCTGTAATGCACTGGTGAGTCCTGAGTCCAGAGACCTGGGAAACCCATCATATAGTCTTAATGAAAGTTTTATCATGCAAAGTAAATGACAGATTATGAAGATCTGTTGGAAAAAGCATTTGAAATTTTACATCCATTTCTTTTTATTTCAATAACTAAACCCAGAGTACCAAAGACTAATTTTCAACAGTACATCTACAAGCTTTATATTCTTTTATAGTCATATACTTTCATTTAAAAAGAGGCACATGTGAACAAAACATTACTACTTTTAAACTCAAATTATTTATACTGATGGAAGATAATTGATATTCTACTTATTTTAAAACAATACATTTAAGATAACCAAGAAGGACCTACTGTATAGCACATGGAATTCTGCTCAGTGTTATGTGGCAGCCTGGATGGCATGGGAGCTTGGGAGAGAATGTATACATGTATATGTACGGCTGAGTCCCTTCACTGTTCACTTGAAACTATCACATTGTTAACTGGCTAAAACCTAATACAAAATAAAAAGGTTTTAAAAAAAGAAAAAAATAAAACAATCCATTTAATATAGCATAGATACTTTTGCATGTCAAAACAAGTAAGTTTTCCTACTCTGGAAAGTATTCCACTCTCTGACTGAAAAAAACTGCATTTTACAGAATAATATTTCTATAGTAAGAACAATGTAATATAAAACTATATTTATAAAATACTTGGCAATTCACACACTAACTGCTAACAATAGTTTCTCTCTCAGATGCTGGACTAAGGGGTAACTTTGACTCCACATTTTTAAATATTTCAATGTGTTTGAAAATATGCAAGTGTATGTATACTATAGTTATAGGCTGCAAAATCAATGAAGATTTCCTCCCCGTAATGAAATAAGAAATGATAAAAAAATCCAGTACACACACATACAAAATAACTTCACATACTCTACTGACTATGATAACTGTTAATATTTTCAAAGTTAGAGTCACACATCTGTAAAAGGTTACCTAAATGAATGCTCTTGAAGAAGAAAAGAAATAGCTTCAGTTCAGTCGCTCAGTTGTGTCTGACTCTTTGTGACCCCATTGACTGTAGCATGCCAGGCCTTCCTGTCCATCACCAACTTCCAGAGCTTGCTCAAACTCATGTCCATTGAGTTGGTGATGTCATCCAATCACCTCATTCTCTGCTGCCCCTTTCTCCTGCCTTCAATCTTTCCTAGCATCAGGGTCTGTTCCAATGAGTCAGTTCTTTGCATCAGGTGGCCAAAGTATTGGAGTTTCAGCTTTAACATCAGTCCTTCCAATGAATATTCAGGACTGATCTCCTTTAGGATGGACTGGTTGGATCTCCTTGCAGTCCAAGGGACTCTCAAGAGTCTTCTCCAACACCACAGTGCAAAAGCATCAATTCTTCAGTGCTCAACTTTCTTTATAGTCCAACTCTCACATCCATACACGACTACTGGAAAAATCATAGCTGCTTGATCCAACTCAAATTTTCTGCTTCATGAATACAGACATAACTATTTGTTACTCAATCTCAAAACTCAAACAACGCTTTGTTTTCATTATGGAATTTTGCCTTTAAACAGTATTTATTTGCCCTTACTAACATATTAATGTTTTGCCTTCCTTTGGACTCCAACAGAATTTTGTTTACTCCTCTAATACACCACTTCTCATATTCAATCATAATTATGGGTTTACAATTTTGGCTACATTTTTTCATCTTTGGAGGGTCTAGAATCTATTAATGGGCTTTTCACAATATAAATGACTGCATTATTAAAGATCTTCAGAAGTTTTATAATGCTGGTGTTGTAAGACTGACAAACCATCACCTTGCTGGTTTATCATGCTTTACTAGATTTCCATGTACTTACTCCACAGGCACCAGTTAACATGTAACATATTTGTTAACACAATAAGAAGTTGGGTAATAACATCCATCAACTCTGTGAATATGTGACCAAGAAAATATAAAAAGGATTGACTTCTGCCAGGCTAGTGCTCATGGCAATGATTATTATACAGTAATAATCAAATATTTAGTGAGTAATGGTGTGTGAATAATCTTAGATGAAAATCCTATAAAGGTAATGGCTGATAATAGAACAAAAATAAGATGAGAATCGAGAGTTCCTGATATTGTGGTTTGTGTGATAACTTTGTGTTGAGCTATGTAGAGCAGGTGGAGCTAGTGATAAACAATCTGCCTGCCAATGCTGGAGACACAAGAGGCACGGGTTCGATCCCTGAGTTTGGAAGATCCCCTGGAGTAGGAAATGGCACCCCATTCCTTCTTGCCTAGAAAATTCCATGGGCAGAGGAGCTTGGTGGGCTATCGTCCATAGGACGGCAAAGAGTTGGGCAAGACTGAGCGACTGAGTGCACACACAACCCACAGAATATATAATCGCTTCTAGAGTAGGATAAAGGAGTTACATTTCAATACCACTAAAATAAAGATGGCTTTATAAAAAGAATACAGCACTTGCCATACTGTACTGCAATTGCTTGTTTCCCTCTCTTGTCTCTCCTACTAAATAATGTGATCCTTGAGGGTTCAAACTCTGTCACACTCACTATAGATCAGCACCTAGCACAGCTCCTAGCACAAGTTGTACTCAATAAATATTTCTTCAAAGAATTAATGAATGAGACAATTATGAATTTTCTTAGGGGTATCTACTGAATCTTAAAAAGAGTGTTCCAACCATCAACTGTGGTTTGAACAAAGGGGCAGGGTCGGTGATACAGACACAGGCTAAGGGGTTAGTAAGACGGTTCTCACAGGTGAGGCAAACACAAATAATGAAAAAGTAAAGTCAAGGCGAAAAAAAAGTTTGCTAGTTAATGTAGTGATGCCTGATGGCCACAATACTCAGCAAAAGAAGTTGAATCACAGCTATGAGAAGTTGTGTTGTTTTACATCGTCTGTTTGAACATGCCTTGTTTATCTTTTTCCCATATGATATAATAGCCAGGACATGGAAGCAACCTAGATATCCATCAGCAGATGAATGCATAAGAAAGCTGTGGTATATATACACAATGGAGTATTACTCAGCCATTAAAAAGAATACACTTGAATCAGTTCTAATGAGGTGGATGAAACTGGAGCCAGAAAGAAAAACACCAATACAGTATACTAATGTATATATATGGAAAGATGGTAACAATAACCCTGTATGCGNAAGAGTTTCAGTAGGGCAGGTGTTAGCTCTTCTCTACACTTTTGGTAGAATTCAGCTGTGAGGCCATCTGGTCCTGGGCTTTTGTTTCCTGGAAGATTTCTGATTACAGCTTCGATTTCCATGCTTGAGATGGGTCTGTTAAGATTTTCTATTTCTTCTTGGTTCAGTGTCAGAAAGTTATACTTTTCTAAGAATTTGTCCATTTCTTCCAAGCTGTCCACTTTATTAGCATATAGTTGCTGATAGTAGTCTCTTATGATCCTTTGTATTTCTGTGTTGTCTGTTGTGACTTCCTCATTTTCATTTCTAATTTTGTTGATTTGATTCTTCTCCCTTTTTTCCTTGATGAGTCTGGCTTATAGTTTGTCTATTTTATTTATCTTCTCTGAAAACCAGCTTTTATCTTTGTTGATTTTTGCTATGGTCTCCTTTATTTCTTTTTCATTTATTTCTGACCTAATTCTTCCAATTTCTTTCCTTCTACTAACCCTGTNGTTGATTTGATTCTTCTCCCTTTTTTCCTTGATGAGTCTGGCTTATAGTTTGTCTATTTTATTTATCTTCTCTGAAAACCAGCTTTTATCTTTGTTGATTTTTGCTATGGTCTCCTTTATTTCTTTTTCATTTATTTCTGACCTAATTCTTCCAATTTCTTTCCTTCTACTAACCCTGTTATGCTTAACTTCTTCTTTTTCTAGTTGCTTTAGGTGTAGAGTTAGGTTATTTATTTGATTTTTTTCTAGTTTCTTGAGGTAAGCTTGTATTGCTATGAACCTTCCCCTTAGCACTGCTTTTACTGAATCTCATAGGTTTTGGGTTGTGTTTTCATTTTCATTTGTTTCTATGCATATTTTGATTTCTTTCTTGATTTCTTCTGTGATTTGTTGGTTATTCAGAAGCATGTTGTTTAGCCTCCATATGTTTGTATTTGTAATAGTTTTTTTCCTGTAGTTAACATCTAATCTTACTGCATTGTGATCAGAAAAGATGCCTGGAATGACTTCAATTTTTCTGAATTTACCAAGGCTAGATTTATGGCCCAGGATGTGCTCTATCCTGGAGAAGGTTCCATGTGCACTGGAGAAAAGGTGAAATTTGTTGTTTTGGGGTGAAATGTCCAATAGATATCAATTAGGTCTAACTGGTCCATTGTATCATTTAAAGTTTGTGTCTCCTTGCTAATTTTCTGTTTAGTTGATCTATCCATAGGTGTGAGTGTGGTATTAAAGTCTCCAACTATTATTGCATTACTGTTAATTTCCCCTTTCATACTTGTTAGCATTTGCCTTACATATTGCAATGCTCCTGTGTTGGGTGCATATATATTTATAACTGTTATATTTTCTTCTTGAAAATGATCCTTTGATCATTATGTTTCAGTTATTTTCTGAATGAGGCTCAAGGTCAGCCTCAAACTCTGGCCAATAGGAAATAGAGGAAACTGTTCCTCTGGCAAAGTGTGCTCTGATTTCCATTAAAAAAAATAATTCAGGAAGTTTTCTCCCCATGTTCATATGTTGGGGATTGTCCTTCCAGTTTTTCTTGTATGTCTAACAGATATATCCCTATCTTTTTAGTCAAACATACATACATATTATTTCTTTTGCTCTATCATTCATTTATTTGCCAAACATTTGCTAAAAGTTCACTGTATACAGGGCACTGTCCTAAGAATTCTGTCATAAGCAACCAGCTCATCTGCACTGAAAAAGTCAATCAGAACAGAAATCATGAGCAAGATTTTTGATATATCAAAACTTTCTTCACTTTTACTGACTTACGGTCCCAGAAAAATAACTGTTCAAATAATACTCTGTAATTAAATTAATAAGCAAATGGGTATAATTTCTAAAGACCTCAACCCTATTAAACAAATAGGTTAATCTGGAGAGGTATTGTATCAGGTATTGTGGTAGGCATTGGGGATATAAAGATAATAGTTACTTATCCTTAAGGAGCTCCTATTCTATGAGGGTGGAAAGCAAGATAAATATATACATTAATCCTAATATAGTATGCTTATTATCACACAATGAATATTTAAGCAATATGTTACGGAAATGCAGAGGAAGAATGACTAATTCTGCTAGTGTGGAGAAGTCAGGTTTCAGAAGGAGGTAGTATTGATATTTGAACTGGTCCTTGAAAAATAAACAGTAGAATTTTATCAGAAGTGGAAGAAAGAAGCATACTTTATGTAAGAAAAACAGAATGAAGAAAGGCATAGAAGCCTAATTATAACATACTCAGTTAAAAACAATTTCAATATGGATGGAACACTGAAATTAAGAAATTAAACACTAAAATATATAGGGGAGCAGAAGCTGAAGCTGAAGTCAAAAAAATCAGATTTTATCCCATAAGTTCGAGAAGCAGAAAAAGATTTTAAAATGAAAGCATAACAGAACCATATTCAATGCAAGTTTTTAAGCATCTCCAGTGTGCCATGCATGGAGCTAGGAATAAAAAGATGAATAAGATATGTTCCCTGCCCTCAAGGACCTACTTGAGACAGATAAGTTGGTCAATTCTGTGGATGAGGCAGGTGGCAAGGAGAGACTGAATGGAGGGAGGTTAGTAGGAAGACTAGTGCAATAGTGTCAGCTAGATTATATAACAAAAAAGAAGGCATCAGGCAGTGGAAGAGGCATTGGCAGGAAAATAAGATAGAGCTCAGTTCAAATCCTGCCAGAATAAATAGATGACTTTGGGAGTAAGTTACTGAATTTCTTTGTAGTTTCTGTTTCCTTGTAGGTAAAATATCATAATACATATTTTTTCAGAGTTGTTATTAAGACTAGAAGTAATATTCTAAACCACATGGTGGTAGTGGTTTAGTCGCCAAGTCAGGTCTGACTCTTGTGACCCCATGGACTATAGCCCACCAGGGTCTTCTGTCCATGAGATTTCCCAGGCCAAAATACTGGAGTGGGTTGCCATTTCCTTCTCCAGGGGACCTTCCTGACCCAGGGATCAATTCTAAACCATACTTAATGCTTACTTCAATAGATTTTAATGATAATTATTAATAAAAGAACATAGATATACCAGATATTTAAGAGATCATAAAAGTAGGACTTAGTGACTGTGGGGAAGGAATGACAGGGAGGATTCAAAAGGTTTAGAGTAGGTGGTGGAGTCAACCTGGCCTAGGTTTTACCCCTGTCAAGGCTAAATTCATGCTTTAAGAAATGTGGTATTCCTCTACAGAGGATCCATGCTTTATACTTTGTTTTTCCATGAAGTAAAATACATTTCAATGTATATTTCCCAATTCAAGTACTATTTATATAACAGTAAGGCAGTCTGCCATCAAATAGGAATTCTCTTAAATATTTTTAGAAGTTAATTCCAAGTGTTCATTAATCCAACTCAACCTTTATATAAGAATGAATCAGAAAAATATTCTATGCCTTCCTGATCAGTAAAGGACTCTAAAACTAGATGATTAACTTAATGCAATAAAGCAATAAGTCCCAGAAAGCCAGGCTAAATGGAGAATATACTCTTAAATGCCTAAGTGGAGAGAAAAGACAATATTTCAGAGGATTACAATTTAAAAAAAAATCTTTATGCATTCTATAACAAGCTAGAATAGAAAGACTTAAAATATTTCAGAAGATTCTTTTCCCAATGAATAAGTGGTGCTGATTCCTATAATAATGTATTTTATGAATTTCTATTACAACATTCATAGGTGTGGAAATTCGTTTTATGCATTATATTTTATTATAGTAGTGTTGGCTAAAATACCACACTGTTCATAGACAGGAAATGACCAAAAATAAACCAGCTTCACTGTATGCATCCAATGTAAGCAAAGAAAACATTACACCACCTACTTTCCCATTTCTGGCTGGGAAAAGAAACCTGTAATATGTCATTTTACTATAGAGCTGTCCCAAGTACAGTGAACAGTGAAATCATTAATGGGATATACCAAAGTTTTACAGAATTTCTTCCCTTTATGTGACTATAATTTTTTCATGGACACTTATTTCCAGGCGTTTAGTTACACACCCATAAGCCAAAGGTCACAGACATTATAACACAAGAATTAGCCACTTTTTTGGCATTATGAAATACTAAAGACCATAAATGGGATTGTTAAAAATGGAAAATCTCATGAAGCATTAAAAAGCGAATTGGAATCCTAAAGAAAAGACTCTGTGGCCCTCTGACTTTCTACCTTCAGATAGAGCCAGGCTTGTATCATTTCTGAAAGATGAAATTTAATTATATTTTTAAAGACTTACAGAGAATGTAGTAATAAAACTTCTAATACTTAAAATGTTTCACTTTGTGCTTTCACATAAAATAGTTGATAGAATTAGCATGTGTTTGAAACCTCTCCCTCCAAGACCCCATTAAGGTAATTAAAAGGTTATAAACTCACAATAACAACAAGTAAAGAGGACAGGGGGGAGACAGTCTTTAGCAAGAAGTTTCAGCAAACTTTTGGAAGCTGGAGGGTGAAGAATTTTGTGTGAGGAAGGACAGAGGAAACCACAGCTTTGAATATGAAGTGGGGACAAGAACAAAAATGTCAGCCAAGATGCCCAAACTTTGGAAAGAAAAGAACAGAGATATGATGGAAGATGGGCGTGAGAAGTGAGACTAATACAGGGAGGGGCATTAATTGAAGATCTACAAGGACCCTACTACTTCCTTCTTCCACTGCCAATAAAACAGGCAGAGGGACATTGCAGTTGATTTGGAAAAGGAAAGAATACTCAACAAATAACACTGGGGCAACTGGTTATTCCTATAGAGAAAAACAAAGAAATTCAACCCAACCTCAAACTTACAAGTCAATTTCAGATGTAATAAAGACTAAAATATGATAGGCCAAATTTTAACCTTTAGGAAGACAAAATGGGAGAATATTTTTATAATCTCAGAGTAGTATAATCTCAATGTGTTTTACCCTTAAACACAATTCAAATGGGTAAACCATAGAAGAAAAGACATACATATTGGTATCTTCAAAATACAAACGGTATTTAAAGTCAAGCAAATATATGATATTGCTTAGGGGGAAAGCAGAGAGAGAAAAGAAAGCTTAGGACTAAAATCAGAGGAATTCTATCACCTAGAAGTTGAAAGGACAGAAGTACTTGAGGATATGAAAAAGACACATAATCCAAGTAAAAAGTAAATACTACTACTTAATAGATAAATAAGAAGTTCAAAGAAACTGAAATGTGGCAAAGTAAGCACAAATCTCCTTGTTAAACAAACAAAAACAGGCCATCAGAAACTCCGGATAAAAACAAACTATGTAAGAAAGGCATGGCTCAAATACAAAGCAAACTAAACTGTGGCATGGTTGTGAACAAACTTTGAAGCGTAACCTTTGAATCTGATACGAGGACTAGTTTTCTTGAATGGTTTAGGAAGCAGAAAATAAGATATAAGTATACAACTTGACTCTCAAGTAAAAAATAGTTACATGATAATTACATAATCACAGTTTTCAATCTTTGAAAGTGAAAGTCACCCAGTTGTGTCCAACACTTTGCAATCCCATGGACTGTGGCCCTCCAGGCTCTTCTGTCCATGTAATTCTCCAGGCAAGAATACTGGTGTGGGTAGCCATTCCCTTCTCCAGGGGATCTTCCTGACCCAGCGATCGAACCTAGGTCTCCCTTATTGAAGGCAGATTCTTTACCATCTGAGCCACCAGGGAAGCCCAAGAATACAGGAGTGGGTGCCCTATCCCTTCTCCAGGGGATCTTCCCCACCCAGGAATCAAACTGGGGTCTCCTGTATTGCAGGCAGATTCTTTCCTAGTTGAGCTGATCTGTAGAAGCTACAAACTGACAAATGTAATGGTTACAGAACAAATGTAAATGATACTGATCTTGAAATATAAAAGTATAGTTCATAGAATACAACAAAATTAGAGTACCAAAGGAGGGAAAAAGGCAGGATAGAGAAGTCTGAAACTCCATCTCTCCATAAAGGCAACAAATACGATAGCAACAACTATCAGATTCAACTTTTTCAGAATTCTGGAATCTAAGAAATATTACAACAATCAGGGGAATGTTTAATGAAGAAAAACAATGTTGATTTTTACAGGATTTAAGACAATTCTGTGACATTTAAGGTTACCCTGTTCCCATCCCCTACTTCCCAGCTCAGTGGCAGCCTTGAACATGACAGCTCACATTCCTTGTGTGGGTTGTTGGTACCAGAGGAAGCCATACATATCTTACTATAAAAAAAATTGTGGTTATATGTTTTGACATGTCCAGATAGCTCGCCAAAGGATCAGATCAAGGACTTGCCTTTGTTTCCCTGACTCTGAGCTTCCCCATAGCTGAGGTGGCTTCCTGGGTGGCAGTTTTCAAAAGTATTTAAAGGCAAAAATGTATTTAGCTGCTGCCACACAGGGCAAACAATAAATAGACCAAAAAGACTAAGAAACAAGAGGCTGGGGAAGAAGATATTTAGGGGGAGAAGGATTTTGGGACGCTCCTGTGTGTTCCAGGGAATCTACAGGGTGACACTTATGTCCACATTTATGCTCAGAAAAAACCTGAGAAGACTCTAAACATCAACTCCAACTGTAGAATGACAAAGATAAACAGAGATTCTTAAAAGCAATGAGAGAGAAATGACTAGTCCTGTAGTAATAAAAAGAATCTTCAGTAAGATTAATAGTCAGCTTCTCATCAGAAACCATGGAAGACAGAAGCAGTGGGACGGCATATTGAAAGCGGAAAAAAAAACTGTCAACCAAGAATTCTGTATCCAACAAAAATGTACTTCAGATCTGAGGGAGAAATCAAGACATTCCTAGATAAACAAAAACTGTGAGCGTTCACTGCTAGTACACCTGCTCTATAAAAAAAAAAAAAACAAAAACGCTAAAGTAGTCCTTTGGATTGAAATGAGAGGAACCTGGACCATAACTCAAAGTCACATGAAGAAACAAAGAATACTAGAACAGATAATTATACAGATAAATATAGAATCCAGTGTCACTGTATTTTTAGTTGGTAACTCCTCTTTATTCTTGCATGATTTAATAGACAAATGCATAAAATAGTACCTATAAATCCATGTTAATGTCCACACAATGTATAAAGACAAAATTTGGAGCTGTATGAGAATGAAGTATTTACAAATTAATACAACAAAATTGGTATTAATGCAAACTAAATTGTTAAATATTAAAATATCAGTTATATTCCTTAGTGAAAGTGTTAGTCACTCAGTTGTGTCCAACTCTTTTGCAACCCAGTGAACTATAGCCTGCTGGGCTCCTCTGTCCATGACATTTTCCTGGCAAGAAAACTGGAGGGGGAGCCATTCACTTCTCCAGGGGATCTTCTTTACCCAGGCATCAATCTTATATACATTCAAAGATTTGGTAGAAAGCAAGATATACTTAAAAGAGTGAAAGTAAAAGTTGCTCAGTTGTGTCTGACTTTTTGTGACCCCATGGACTATACAGTCCATGGAATTCTCCAGGCCAGAATACTGGAGTAGGTAGCTGGTCCCTTCTCCAGGGGATCTTCCCAACCCAGGGATTGAACCCAGGTCTCCAGCATTGCAGGTGGATTCTTTATCAGCTGAGCCACCAGGGAAACCCACTTAAAGAGTAGTCAGCCATAGAAAACAAAATAATGTCAACTGCAGCAACATGAATGGACCTAGAGATTGTCATATTAAGTGAAGTCAGACAAAGACAAATATCATTTGATATTGCTTATACATAGAATCTTATTAAAAAATGGTACAAATTAACTTATTTACAACACAGAAATAGAGTCACAGATGTAGAAAACAAATTTATAACTACCAGGGGGAAATGAGAGAGGGAGAGAATGACGGATATATACACGCACCACTATATTTAACATAGGCACCTAATAAGGACCTACCATATAGCACACTCTACTCAATATTCTGTAATGGCCTATATGGGGAAAAAACCTAAAAAAGAGTGGATATATGTATATGTATAACTGATTCACTTTGATGTACACCTGAAACTAACACAACACGATAAATCAACTATACTCCAATTAAAAATTTTAAAAATAAATAAAAATAAAAGTTAAATAAAAAAGAGTAGCCACATAGGTAAAAGGAAAAGCAAGTGACTGTGCTCTCAAGAATATTAATGCAAAGATCCTATCAACAGTGAGTATCAACCATGTCAATGGGTGTGGCATGTTCGAGCAAAATAGGAACTTGAAGTTCAAAAAGTCAATCTAGATTCTCTGTTTAAGAGACCTTCATGTAGGCACATACAAGGTAAAATAAGCTCTCTAAGAAATATTCCTACCTTTCCAATGTAACAGATTTTACAGGAATCAAATAACCACAAGCCAAACTGAAAAAAGAAAAAAATGATCTACAACTACTAGAAGTTATGATTTTGCATTACAGTCTCTACTAATAATTTCTCATCTATCTCTAAAGTGTTACTTTTCTGACTTCATAGATAAATGTCATCTGTGTCTCCTTGAATTAAAAGTTTTTAGGTCATCAAAAAGGGTCGGACCATGATCATGTAATCGTGTCTCCATGGCACTTTGAACTTACAACCGTAGAAATTTTTGCCAGAAACTGTGGATCTCTTTCCTAATAATTCATTACTGCTTTCCACATCCTCTGCATCGAACCCACACATCAATTTTCCCATCTCTTCCAAATTCTTCATTTGTGCTCTTTCCTTAAAAAGCCACTAGCTTTGTGGAACTCCTAATAAGAGTTCTGAAAATCTTGGGAGCAATTTTAAGTCATAGTAATTTTCACTAGCAGACACTTCTTTCTCTTGGAACCAATTGTTTTTTAGAGGGTCACAAAATTTTTGGAAAAAAGTTGTTTTAAGAGTTTTGAGTATCAGGGAAGTCACATTAATAGTCTGGAGTCCACCTATCAGTCTGCCTAATAGTCAGAGTCCAGCAATCAGAGATAGTTTCGCCAGGTAAAAGAATCAATTAATTAACAATGACACTCCTGCAATCACTGGCGCTGCCAACACTAGTAAAATGTGAACAGCGAACATCTCTGTGATAAGGGCATAGGATCCATGGCTGAGATTGGAAGGAGATAACACTGGTCACCATTGAATACTCTGGCCCTTGGTTCCACACCTAGTTCTATCAGCAATAACTTCAATGGCCACACAGTAATAACTTCAGCTCATCTTCTCTCCTCTTCTCCTCTCCTTATTGATTTCTACTTTTCTCCAACAACTCAATCCCAGGGCCGCAGTGGCCTCCAAAGTGTTTTTTATGTTATTACTAACATATATTCCATCTCTAAAATCTTCAACTTCAAAAACTTAATTTGACCATAAATTCCCACTAGTTCAGCTCACTACTAACCCTATTACTTTATATAATTCTCATCTTTCATTTCATTAAGACTTGTAGTCCCAGAATTACTACATTTTCTCCCAATTCATTGGCAACCTTCTACTTTTCAATTATTTAAAAGTAGCCTAGACCATATGATCTATCATTTCTTTTTTTGAATTTATACTTGAATTTTTAAACTCCTTATCTTTGATCCTTTATTTCCTTATTCTAAGATATTCAGCTTTTCTACCGATATACATCTATAACAAACCTTTAGTGTATTAAAAAGCAGAGACACTACTTTGCTGACAAAGGTCCATAAAGTCAAAGCCATGGTTTTTCCACTAGTCATGTATGGATGTAAGAGCTGGACCATAAAAAAGCTGAGAGCTGAAGAACTGATGATTTCAAATTGTGGTGCTGAAGAAGACTCTTGAGAGTCCCTTGGACAGTAAGGAGATCAAACCAGTCAATCCTAAAGGAAATCAAACCTGAATATTCACTGTAAGGACTGATGCTGAAGCTCCAATACTCTGGTCATGTGATAGGAGGATCCAACTCATTGGAAAAGACCCTGATGCCGGGAAAGATTGAGGGCAGGAGAAGAAGGAGGTGACAGAGGATGAGATGGCTGGATGACATAACTGACTCAATGGACATGAGTTTGAGCAAGCTCTGGGAGATGGTGAAGCACAGGGAAGCCTGGCTTGCTGCAGTCCATGGGGTTGCAAAGACAAGAATTAGCGACTGAACAAGAACAGCAACTGATATATCTTGTCACTCTGTACTCCTGGAATACTAGCTCAACAATTCAGATGAGCTGCTACAATTTCAAGGTCTATAACTTCCTTTAGTTCCTCAGAATTTTCCTTCAACATCTCAACACTTCCCCAGTTAGCTCCCTAGTATACTTGAAAAATGTAGAGATATACCATGATTTTTAAAGTGATGATTTATTATCTTACAAATGTTAATCTTACTGAAATACAACTTAAATGCCATTTGAAAAAAGATTCTTAACTTTCCATTTAGATTAAATGATTTTAAAGCTCATATGTAAGAACAAGTGTGTGAGAATTGAAACTTTGAAAAGAATAGGGAAAGCATATTTCCCTTGCTGCTACTGCTGCTGCTAAGTCGCTTCAGTCCTGTCTGACTCTCTGTGACCCCATAGACGGCAGCCCACCAGGCTCCTGTCCCTGGGACTCTCCAGGCAAGAACACTGGAGTGGGTTGCCATTTCCTTCTCCAATGCATGAAAGTGAAAAGTGAAAGTGAAGTCACTCAGTCATGTCCGACTCTTAGCGACCCCATGGACTGCAGCCCACCAGGCTCCTCCACCCAGGATTTTCCAGGCAAGAGTACTGGAGTGGGGTGCCATCGCCTTTACTAGATATTAAAACTATAAAATGACAATAATCAAAATAGTCTGGTATTGGCATTAAAACAGATAAGTAGGTTAGTGAAATAGAATAGAAAGTTCAGAAATATATCCAGTATTTATGGGAACTTAATAAAAGATGAAAATGACATTCTCACTACAAAAGAGAATAATTTAATTGAGGAACACTATTAGAAAACTGACTAGTCAATTGGAATAAAATCAAGTTAGGCTCTTACCTAACACCATGTATAAAAATAAATTTGATGTATTAAAGAAAGAATTTTAAAACCTTATTAAAATTTTAGAATAAAATTTATAAGGTCATTTGGATAAACTTGGAACTAAGAATCCTTCTTAAGGAAGACAGAAAAAATATTTGTAAAGAAAAAATAAACCAGAAATAGAACTAATGGGTAGCATTTCATAAATCTAAAGCCCAATGACACAGAGTTTTAATTTTATAAAGTATAGTTATATACAAATAGAATTATTTTGACATTTAAATAATATTAAATAAAGTTTCAGGGCAATATAAGTGATATATCCATTATATAAGTTATCACTTAATTAAAATGTTAATTCTTGTTTCCTTATTTTTCTAGCTGAAAGATCTGAGAAACTCTACATGTGGATACCCAAGTGAGATAAAGGAGGTGTGCTGGTCAATATAAATTAATCTTATAACTAAAACTGCTAAAGTATATTTGTCTTTAAAATATATGTCAAACTCTTAACTACAGTAAACTTCCAAAATATTATTCTAATTCCTCTTAAATGACTTGTTGATTATACTCTTCATATATGGAAAGCTGAAAGAATACTGGCTGAAAAGCTGAAATAAAAGCTATATTATATTTAGTTTGAAATGTGTTTCAGAATTTGGTTAGGTCATTAGATAACTGTGCATCAAATGAAACAAGACTGAAGTGCATTCTATCTTTGAGTTTTAGCTTTTCTTTTTAAATCATATATATATATATATATACACACACACGTTTTTAAATGATAAACTATGAAGTTACATATGCTTTATATTCCTCTCATTGACTTGATTATACTATGCCTTTATGAGCAGAAGTAAAATATGTTAAGCCTAGACAGTGTCTTCAGATTTGTTCATAAACCAAGGGATGTGTGTTATATGATTTGTATGTCATAGAAGGAAAAAGCTGTGAGCCACTGGAAAAGAAGATACTACAGATTGCAACTGGAGTAACTATTTATGTTTCATGCCAAATTGCTTAACACTGATAGTTAAGGAGTAAGGATTTGTGCTAGCTACTGGGGAAACAACAAAGGTTAACACAAACAGGATTTTACATTCTAGTGGGGAAGACAGATACAAAACAACTATTTATGTTGTTGTTCAGTTGCTAAGTTGTGTCCAACTGTGAGACCCCATGGACTATATAGCTAAAGACGGGCCCCTGTGTCCTTCACTGTCTCCCGAAGTTTGTTCAAATTCATGTCCGTTGAGTTGGTGATGCCATCCAACCATTTCGTCCTCTGCTACCCTCTTCTCCTCTTTTCTAACTACCCAGTGGTTAATTATGCTCATAAGTGGTAACAAGGGGAAGTGCAGAGTACTGGGAGAAATAAAGGTATCTGATCTAGCCTATTGTCTGGGAAGTCATTAGGAAAGACTTTTCAGGGGAAGTAAGGGTTGAAGTCAAGACTTCCAGGCTGAATTGCAGTTAGCCAGGGCAGGGTGAAGGAAGCAGGGCAGGGGAGAATAGATCTGTTTGCAGAAGAAGGGTTCTAAGGTAGGAAGTAACCAAACTGGGCATCACTGAGGCTGCAGCACAAGAACAGAATGGCTGATACTATGGGACAAGATAGGTAAGGTGGGTAGATGGCCTTACAGGCTATATTAAGTAATCTAGATTTATTCCTAAGGAAAATAAGAAACTACTAAAGCGTTCTTAAATTAGGGACAAGCTTATATTTTCAATATTTCCACCTTAACTTTTAAAACCTATTGCTAATTTCCGTAGGTTTTCTTAAGAAAATTATTTTAAAATAGTTAAATGTAAAGTATCTCCCCATTTCTGCTCCAAATTCATTTCTCCAAAGATACTAATATCCGGAAAGAATACCACTGCATACCCTGCTTCCTCTGGAAATGTCGAGACGGTGCCTCCATCGTTCTGACAGTGGTCCTGAGAGTCAGAATCTCTTCCATCTTGATTTATAGCAATACTGGTTATTCGATGTTGTTGCAAGTCCCACTTTCGAGCTACATTGTTAATTGTTAACCTTTTCTTCTCCTATGAAAAAGTTCATTGTGACAGAATTACATAATGCAATTTTTGTAGCAGGAGAATCCAAGGAGCATATTGTTCGTACTACTTATCACATCTTTAAAAGGAGTCAATTACTTAAAGCAGCTACCAAATATGTATTCTAAAAGATGATATAAGCAGCCTTTATTCAACCTATGCATTCAAACATCTCAAAAATGCGCTATCATTCTTAAAAATACATATACAAATAACAATTACTCCCATTGGACATAAGGAAATTCACTATTTGCAAGTTTAACTTGACGGAAATTGATATGCTCAAATGTTATGTCTGCATGTATGCTAAGTCATTTTAGTCATGTCCCACTCCTTGTAACCCATGAATTGTAGCCTTCCAGGCTCCTCTGTCCGTGGGATTGTCCAAAAAAGAATACTGTAGTGGGTTTCCATATCCTCCTCCAGGGGACTCAAGTGTTATGTGAAGTTTAATTATGTCTTTGTGCTTAAAGATAGTAAGAAAACCAGACAATATTTTAATCTTTTTAACCAATAATTATGGCAAATATGGTGGAGTGATCTTGGAGGGAAGGAGAAAGGAGAGACTGATCAGTGTTCTAAGCTTCACAGCATAAATTACAGTGTCTGAAAATTAACAAATATATATAGACTATTAAAAGGAACTGTACTAGGTTGAAACATTTCTAGATAACTAGTAGCATCTTAGGTTATCCATTATCAAACTTCGTAACTCAGATGGTAAAGAATCTACCCGCAATGCAGGAGACCCAGGTTCAACCCCTGGGTAGGGAGGATCCCCTGGAGGAGGACAAGGCAACCCACTCCAGCATTCTTGCCTGGAGAATCCCATGGACTGAGGATCCTGGTAGGTTACAGTCCATACGGCCACAAAGAGTCGGATATGACTGAACGACTAACACAGCTTCTAAACGGTATGTTGTAAATCAGAGTCCTGAAAATAGACACCTCTCCTTTTATCTTTACTCAGAGAACAGTCATCTAGTGAGAAATCATGGATGTGATACTGCCCCTCTCCACCTGCTCCCTTCGGATCCAGTGAAAGCTGTCGGGAAGATTCTCTGCCCATTCCCCCAGTGCATCCACACATGTAGAATACTTATGTTCAGATCCACTTCTTTGCCTGTCTAAAACTTTAGGTGCAGAAATGGCACTGGATAGGAATGAAAACTGGTGACAAAGCTTAATTAAAACTAAACATTTTTACAGTTCTATTTCTGTGTTTAAAAATGTCTTTAACATGGGTTCTTTCTTCTATTGCTTGCTATTTGAAACTTGTTTATATAATTAAATAGGTTCCACTTAGTATGTGTATACTTCTGAGACTTCTTGACATTTTATGTATGTCCATATCTAAAGCAAGTAGGCATTTGACATTCTACTATAAATTTTTCCCCCAAATCTATGATAAGAAGGCATCTTATCTTAAAGGATTCTATTTCAATTATTTGCAGATGACTTGGGACAACCCAATTTTTAATCTACACAAGACCATTATTTTCACTCAGTACCAAGGCTATTTTGAAAGAGGCAGGGGCAGTGAGTTAATGGCAGATGGCTATCATGCTGACGCCATGCATGTGGCTTTCTGGCTGACCTGGGGTTGGCAAAAATAAATATTCTTAATGAGCTAGATGCAGCAGTGCTTAGAAAAAAGGCACAAAAGTTTACACCACTCAGCATGTTAAATCTATAACAAGATACTTTGAAAATCCAAACACTTTTCTATACCAATCCCAAAGTTAAGCTTTCTTTAACTGTGTTGTTAAAATCAGATCAGCACCAGGCTGACAAAGAAAATGGGTATTTTCACCGAGGCCAAGAAAAGGGAAGATATAGTTTAAAACAAGAGTGTAATCTGGGGTCAGGTGGGGATCACTGGCTGGTTAGAGGGGCCAACAAGGGCTCTAAGTGCCTGTGGAGCAGGAAAAAGAAGAACCAAGGAAAGACAAATGTTCTATAAGGCAAAAGAGGGCTCCCCCCCCCAAAAAAAATTTACGTTCATAGATCATGGATGCATCTGGCATATTAGCACAATCACGACTATAACTAGAGGACAGTCTGTCAAATTTGTCTTAAAGTGACAGTTATTTTAGAAGATGCCAACTTTCAGGATCTGCCACGTGAGTCTATTCTTGACAAACCAAGCAATACCACACCAGTATATGTCATCACTACCGCTTCCATTCATTTTGAAGATTGAAAAGAAAACAAAACAGAAAGATATAAAAGCAACAGGACTAAAGGTGGATGTCTGTACACCCTCCCTGTCCCTCAGAAACAGCAGTCCCCAACCTTTTTGGGTACCAGGGACGAGTTTAATGAAAGACAGTCTTTTCACGGACCAGGATGGGGCGGGGTTTGGGGATGTTCAAGTACATCGTATTTATTGTGTGCTTTATTTCTAAATTATTATACATTGTGATATAAAATGACATAATTATACATCTCACTGGAATGCAGAATCAGTGGGAGCTCTAAGTTCGTTTTCCTTTAACCAGACAGTCCCATCTGGGGGTGATGGAGACACTGACATCTGAACTGAGATGAGCAACTATAAACACAGATGAAGCCTCCATCTTTCCACCTTTTGCCTGCCACTCACCTCCTGCTGTGTGGCCTAGTCCCTAACAGAGTGGAGTTGAGAGGACTTGGGACCAAGTTTGTTTTGTTTGTTAATTTAGTAGTTTTCACAAAGTAAAACACACAGATTCAAGTGTACTCTTTGATCAGTTCTGACAAATGCATAAACGTTACCCTGTAACATTTCCATCACCCCAGTAAGTTCTCATTTCCTAAGTTTGCTATATACAACTTGGTTATCCAGAAAACCTTTTAAGGACAGTAATATCTGATATGCTAAATGATTTAGAACAAGTTCAAAAAACCTTTAATTTCTATACTCCTCAAAATCTTTACCACCTCTCTATTGGAGAAGCTAAAGGAGATTTTTTTTTTAATTTAAAAAGCCATCACTAAAAAATAAACCCATGTAGCAGAGCTCGTTAAACTATATCACTAGAGATGACAGTTTACTACAGTGGTTTCCAAAATGAAATTTAAATGCCGGGTGGATACAGAAGGTGATGTACTGGTGTGGAAAGAAGGTTAACTTCTGTTATATATATATATACTTTAATCTCTTCCTTTTATAATTTCTCATTTTCACATTTATTTTATAATGTACATTATATTACATTATATTGTATTTCAGAAGTACAGGTTTTTTATGTTTTAAGGGTATCTGTTTATTAAAAACACCATCAATAGGAATTAAAAATTTGCAGTTTGGAAACCACTTTTCTAGCTGATTAGCAAGTTAGCTTCAGTAGGTGTGAGTGTGTGTGTGTGCGCGCGCACATACATGAATGTAGACACCAGAGACAATACCTTAAGCAAAGATTGCTTATGACTTTCCCGCTTCTTCTCTTCCTCTTTTTTGGCTACGACAGATGCCATACGCCTTTCTTCTTCCTAAAAGAAAAATGTAAAAAAGTATTGGTAAGTATTTAACCTTTTTTGATGCTAAGTATCTTCAGTTCTCCAAGTCTGATTTTCTTTGTGAGAGCCATACTACTTGCTAATAGGAAATATGCCCTCAAAGAAAAAGTCAGTATGTTCCTCTTTATTTTCTTTGTCCAACTTAATTTGAAAAGAAAGCTGGGCATTCTTAACTCTACTCCCAACTCTTGATGTGAGATAAACCTAAATAATACAAGAAAAAGACTGAGAAGAGAAAGAAGAAAGGGGAGCAGGGGGCTTCCCTGGTGGCTCAGTGGTAAAGAATTCACCTGCTAATGCAAGAGACATGGGTTACAGGTTCAATCCCTGGTCCAGGAAGATTCCACACGTCATGAAGCAACTAAGCCCATGTGCCACAACTATGGAGCTTGTGCTCTAAAGCCTGGGAATCCAGCTACTGAACCTACGTGCCACGACGACCGAAGCCTGCATGCCCTGAAGCCCATGCTCTGCAACAAGAGAAGCCACTGCAGTGAGAAGCCCATGCCCCCAAGTGAAAGTGCCCCCACTCACACAACTACAGGGAGCCACACACAGCGGCCAAGAGCCCGCACAGTCAAACGTAGATAAATAAGATCATAAGAAACGGGAGGGGAAGCAGGACTGTGTAACTTTTCTTTGTACTGTAGTTCTACGTGGAGATTTTCAACAAAGGTCTTATCATGAAGATGAAAATCATACTTCTAACAATCTATTTAATTTATTGTTGCAAAGCAGAGTTTTTTTTAAATGACAATACAATTGTGAAAGCTATTTAAAAATTCCCATGAATATTAATAAATTATTCTCCATTAATATCATTACTTTGTTTTTAAGTTGATTTGGCCAGTCTAACTTCTTCCATTCTAAAAACTATGAAACTGTACTGTAATAATATTACAGTTTAGAAAAACTTTTAAAAATCAGTCATAATCCCAAAAGCCTAACTCAAATATCATAATGTTTCATCACATTATGATATTCACTATAAACAAATTTTCAAATGTTGCAATCTGCACATGCAATCTGGATCATGATTTTTCACCCTAAGGATTGGCAAATTTTAATAAACTATAGGCATGTAATTCATAATTTTTATTATCAGAAGATTTGTATGCATTCAAAATGATGTCATAATTTGAGAAAAGAATTTCTTCATGAAAAAAAACTTGAAAATATCTTCAGAGACAGAAAACTATGAGAAGTAATTCAGTACATTTGAAGGAGAACATTTTCAGAAATACAATTTACAAAACCTGAAATTAAAAATTTAACGGAGGTGAGTTGAAGAGTAGAATGCTCTCATACCACCCTATAATTGCCAGTCATAGCTCTTAATCTCTTTTATTTAAATTATCTCTGGTACTATCTCTCCTCCTTCCTGCAAATAGATAGCTCCATGAAGGTATGGACCATATCAGCTACCCAGCATGTAGTAGATATGCAGTAAATATATATTCAAAGAATGAATTATTAAATGTACATCTCTATGACTGTGACTGTGTAAGTTGATCAGTTGTGTTCGACTCTTTGTGACCCCATGGACTGTAGCCCCCCAGGCTCTTCTGTCCATGGGATTCTCCAGGCAAGAATACTGGAGTGGGTTTCCATTCCCTTCTCCAGGGGACCTTCCCAACCCAGGGATCAAATTCAGGTCTCCTGATTTGCAGGCAGATCTGAGCCACTGGCTCCTGATCTGAGCCTCAGGGAAGCCCACAGCTGTTCAATAATTTCCTAAAACTGAAATCATTAAATCAAATGGTAGACATATTTCTAGGGCTTTTGCTGTGTTTGAAAAAGTACTCCATAAGTGTAGTACTAATTTACATTTCTACCAGAAGTTAACATTTGATTTAAATTATAATGTATAGTCACAAGAGTTGTTCACCAAATATTCCTATGTCTTCCTACATCCTGGCCATACAGTGAGATGGCACTTCATGTCCTCTTGAAGTTAGGTGTGGTCATGTGGATTGCTTTGGCCAATGTCGTATGAACAAAAATGATACGTGTTACTTCTGGGTAGAAAACTTCAAAGACAATGTATGATATAGCTATTTCCTCTCTCACTTCTGGTACAGAATTTGCAAAGCTCCAAAGGATGGGCACTTTGAAGGCCTTGGTCGTGGAATGAGGACAACACAGAGTAAACTTCTCAGACTACATAAAATGGACAGACGGACAGTATGAGCATGAAATAAACTTTGTTGATTTAATCCACTGAGATTAGAGAAGTTGTTACTGTAAGATGGAGAAGCTCTAAACAGCAAAAACAAGATTTGGAGCTGACTGTGGATTAGATCATGAGCTCCTTATTGCAAAATTCAGCCTTAAACTGAAGAAAGTAGGGAAAACCACTAGACTTTTCAGATATGATCTAAATCAAATCCCTTATAATTATACCGTGGAGGTGACAAATAAATTCAAAGGATTAGTTTTGGTAGACAGAATGCCTGACAGAGGTTTGTAACATTGTATAGGAAGAAAAGAAATGCAAAAAGGCAAACTGGTTGTCTGAAGAGGCCTTAGAAATAGCTGAGAAAAGAAGAGAAGCAAAAGGCAAAGGAGAAAGGGAAAGATACAGGCAAGTGAATGCAGAGATTCAGAGAATAGCAAGGAGAGATAAGAAAGCCTTCATAAGTGAACAAGGCAAAAAAAAAAAAAAAAAAAAGG